>VZDJ01000063.1:6189116-6311567 GCA_008694505.1 Cyanoderma ruficeps | reverse complement strand
TTTTTTTTTTTCTATTTTTCTTCTGTTTTAAAGTACTCCCCCTGGTTAGCTGGAGCTTCTCCCTTCCCCAAGCCTGTGATCACCCTCTCCCATATCACTGCATGTCCCTGTCTCTCAGATCCATAGAAAGCTGAGGAATTTGTGACATTTGGATCCAATGACCAGGAAGGTATGGGAGGAACTGCACAGCTGAGCATCGTTTCTGCCATGGAGATACTTCCCCCCTGACATCCCGTGGCCTCTCCCAGTATCCAGGGAAAGATTCCATTCCATCACTCACTGGACACGGGCAGTGTCTGCGTGGATTTGGCTCCACAGGAGGATGGGAGGTGTGAAATAGCTCATGGAATGATGGGGCAGCGGGGACAGATTTTGGCAGGGTACATCTGGATCAGGCCAGAAGTATTGAAGGAAGGAGGAAAAAAGCCTGGAAACTGAATTTGGCTTTCCTCACTCTTTGGATGTGCTTCCAGCACTGGTGTTCAGCCACTGCAGCAGCCTGAGCTATATCTGGATTGCTCAGATGGACGTGGGGAATTCTGTTAGGGAGGCTGGATCCACACAAATGTAAAAGCTTTAAAATAGCTGTGATTTGTTGCAGAAGCAGATAGCAAAGAGTGAGGGTGTTGCCATCCTGGCAGCTTTTGATTCCAGAGACAGAGAAATCAGTTGAGCCCGTGGGTTTGTGGTTCAGTGCTGGGCCTCCCCAGCTTGGGCAGTGCAGGCCCACCCTGTGTGCTGTGTCCCATCAAATGGCATTTGCTGTGCCATCTCCCTCTGCAGCAGGCAGCAAAGCAAAGCTTTCCAGCAGCAGATATTTCAAACATGCAGCTCAGCCTTAGCTGGGTTTGGCAGGACACAGCTGCTTACACTGAGGGAATTCTATCCCGCTCCTTCCCAGCTGGAAGTATCATTTTAGTGGTGTAAAGAGGATCAGTGCCTGATGCCTATTTTGCAAAACCTTCCCAGATAAGGTTTGAAAAGGCATTCTTTGGGAGGTGTATCTGTGCTGCAAGTCAGCTTGTGAAATCCAGGCTTTGTGCAAGGTTCAGAGGGGGGGTTAAGTCTCTCCTCAACTTTTCTTCTACTTAAAAAGCTAAAAAAAATTAATCCAGATTATTAGCTCTTAAGAAGAAGTGGGAATATATAGAGAGCTGTTTCAGAAAAGAGGAGAGATAGGATTCTTCTTTTGATTCCTTTGGACAAATTTAAACATGAGAAGTAGGAAATGACAAAAAGAGAGAATTAAATCTTATTGGGAAGAGCCAGTGATGGGAAGGTTTGGTTTGCATTTTTTTCAGGAATGCAGATGGATTTTCCTTTTCTTTCCAAGTAAGATTGCACTGAACTTACATTTCTAGAAGATGGATTTCAGGACTTCTCTGAAAAGGGTGATATTATTAAAATTAAAGGATCAAGTCCTGGAAGGGTGGTGTGAGGATTGTACTGTCAACCCTCTGAACCTGGAGACAGTAGCTGGTAATCTCTGTGGCTCCTGAAGGGGCACAGGGAATGGCTGAGACCCCTGAGGAATTCATGTTGTACCTGCTGCTGTGAAAGTCCTTGGACAGTGTTTGCAATCCTTGGGAGTTTCCACAGGGATAAGCAAAGAATTTACATGGTCTGAACCACATTAATAAGGGGTAACTTTGTGTGTGGAGAATAAATCAGCACAAGTCAGAGCCTGCAAAAAGGCTGGAATGGGCTAATGCAGTCAACTTGTAAGGAAGGCTGGAAATGTGCCTTTTGGATGTTTTGGGGTTTGTTTGTGTGACATTACAACTCCCTGTGTATTTATTTAAATATTACAAAAGAAGAATGCCCAGTCCCAGCTTTTGTTCTGAAAAATGAAAGAAACTTGTAAATGCTGTCTACAATGTGAAATTTGTGGTATTGGAACACCTCAGGCATCATTTTTGGTGACGTTTTGAGTTGCAGGGAGAGAACAAGGACTGGCTGTGGAGATGTTCACGTTCTGAGGGAGGCTGTGACCTCCAGCCTTTCCCGAGGCTGTGGCTGCTCATGTCTGTGCTCACAGGGGGATTGTTGGGACAGGAATGACAGGCAGGGCTCACCAGGGATGTCAGACTGCACGAGCACAAGCCAGGGCAGACAATCTCAGGCATTAAACACAGGCTGACTGCTGTGATGCCAGCCCAGCCACAGCACCTTTCCTGCTCCCACTTTCTGGGGGTTAATGCCAACAAAGGAAGCCTTTTTCTGCTTCAGCACTGCTACATTTCTAAGGCTGTTCCCAGAGCTGGAATTCTTGTGGTCCAAGCAGGGTTTTCTCCATTTTCCTGCTCCCATTTTCACGCTGGCAGGAGCTGAGCCATTCCTGTGGCACGGGATGCCCAGTGCTGTGCTCTGTTCCCCTTCTTCGTTGCAGCAGGGGCTGTGTTTGCCTTGATGGATGGAATCAGGTCCCTGGTGCACCAGAGGAAGACACTGTCCCAAACCTCAGCCACTTGTCCCTGCAGGAGATTCGAGCTGGGCACCTTCTGTTTGAAGAGCAGGGTTTGCCAAGCTCTGAAAGCATCCCCATCCCACATTCCATGAACACTCATGGGTGTTCGAGGGCACAGGAGGGAAGGCCAGGAAAAACAGGCTCCAAGGAGGAAGAGCAGGCAGGACTCCCCATCCCAGGTGATTTATGGGGAGAAGAGAGTGCAGGATACTTCCCACAGGGGTGATGCCTTAGTCAGAGGAGCAGCATCTCAAGTGTGGTTTGCTGGTTCTGGCTGCCTGGGATAGTCCAGACTGGAACTACAGATGGGTTGCAGGAGGATTTTTGAGTCAAACATTCAAAATATGGTTGGGTTTTTTGTCCTCTGTATTAATAGTTTCTGATGGAAGCTCAAACACCTGTACAACAGGAACTGAGTAAGTGCTACTTTGCTCCTGTGAAAAGCTCTTTAAACAGACGTCTGAAGGACAGATTCTAAATCACAGATATTCTTCTGTGTGCTTTATATGCAGAGAGGGGAAAGCTTTTATGTCTTTGTTAAAGGGATATATTTATGTGGGGCATCCAGGTGGATCCTCCTACCTAGTGCAAAATCTGTTTTCAGAATGTGTGCTAACATCATTCTCCATGTTTATGTGGGATTTTCTCCCTTGATTTAGGATTTTACTAAACAAGATAAAAGCAGTTAGTGGGTGCTTTTATTAAGCAGTAAATTTTTCACATGATGCAGCCTCCTGTCCCTACCTGTGTGTCCTCACCCCTTGGTCAGGGCCAGGCTGTGTGTGGTCAGGGCTCATAAAAGCTGCTCTTCTTTCAGATGCATTAAAATTCTGGTCACCATCATGACCTTTCCCCTGCCTTGTTTTCTGTTCTTCTTTTCTGCCTCTTGGCACCACTTGCCTGAAGGTGACCAGGGAAACGAAACTTCCACTGACAGGTTGTCCATGACTTCACTGCCTCACATGTGCAGTAGTTGGGAAATGGAATCATGGAATGTTTGAGTTGGAAAAGAACTTAAAGCCAGTTCCACCCCTGCCATGGGCAGGCACACCTTCTACTAGACCAGGTTGTTCCCAGTCCTGTCCTGGGATGGGGCAGCTACAGCTTCTCTGGGTAACAAATCCCGGGTATTTGGTAAATCCACAAAACCTTTTCAAACCTGCCCACAGGCCTTTCTGGCTTGGATATTTCTACCCCATCCTTCCAGATCTTCACACATGTTAAAACCTCTGTCCTAAGCTTTTCTGGGGCGTCGAGGGCTGTTTCACATTAGGCAGAAGAAAGCAGCAGAATTCCTTGTTTCCACTGTGCTAATCCATCACTCCACATGCTGTGCTCCGGTGGATCTGAGGTCACACACTCTGTGCCTCTTGCTCCCAGCAGCAGTAAATAAAAACGAAGTGACAGTGGGAATGAGAATTAATCAAGAATGCCTGAAGCTGGCAGGCAGCCTGCAGGGTGCTGCTGGGCTGTGCTTAGACCTCAGGAGATCCCAGAGCCAAGGTGGAGAGGCTTTGAAACACCTGGCTCTGTTCCAGGCTTTGGAGAAGTAAACTGCCGTCTGTAGGGGTTGAATTACATCTGAACTGCATAATTAACATCTATTGCTCTGTAGCTGGCCTGATAACACTGAAGGATAAATTCATTTAGTAATTGGGATAGTAGTTATTAAGGACAGGGGTTTGGCTGGCTGGTGTTCAGAGTTTTCCTGCAGAATTGGGTGGGGCAGCACTCCCATCCAGCCGGATTGACAGTGGGGTGTGCTGTGTCCTGTTTGAAAAGCAGACTCACCGTACCCTTTCCTCAGCCTGGGGTTTTGCCCTGTGATCCTTAATCCTCACATGGAGCCATGGAGTCCTTGAGGTTGGAAAAGCCCTCCCAGACCATCGAGTCCACCCTGATTGATGACTGATCCCCACCTTGTCACCAGCCCAGAGCACTGAGTGCCACATCCAGGTCTTCCTTGGACACTCCAGGAACCTCCCTGGGCAGCCCCTTCCAATGCCTGACCACCCTTTCCAGGAAGAAATTCCTCCTCATGTCCAACCTGAACCTCCCCTGGCACAGCTTGGGGCCATTTCCTCTTGTCCTGTTTGGACATGTCACCATGGAAGGGACAGTTTTGAGGAAAAAGGGATTTTTGTCCCACCCAGGAGCAGCACTGCACTGTTCCAGCTGCATCCATGTGTCCTGGGGCTCTGGGGTTCCCTTCCCTATTGATGGAACTGTCCTTCAGCCCCAGCCAGGCCAAATTCACTGCTCTGCTCTGGAGATCCATCCACTGCTAACGAGATGTGAAAAATTACTGTTACCCTTAAACTTTGGTCTTTAATTGCTCCTTTCATGGCTCTCTTTGGATTTTTTTTCTCTAATTATTTAAACATGTATGGTGACAGAAATGGGGTCAGCTCTTCCTTTTCTTAACTCTGGGTGCATGAGATGCAAAACCAGGGTTGTAGCTGTGTGTGGATTTTGAAGGGAATAATTTATTTATGGTGTGACATTGCAGAAATAAAAGCTGTTGTGGAGCTGTTGGTGGTAAAGCACTATTTTTCAGCAGGTGCACTTCGAGCTGTCCCCTCAGCAGCCAGGGACAGAGGCTTTCTGTGCTCAAACTCCAGTGGAGAAATGCTCTGGGGAATTTATTTGAGGGTGGGTTTTGCTAGAGAAAGAGGGTGTCTGGAAATAAACTCCACAAGAAAAGAGCCTCCCAGTTCATCAGACCTGCGTGAGGCTGAGCTGCTGGGCAGTTCTTGGTCAAAGGGAATGTGAGTGATACATCACAGCTTCAGATGGTTTTCCTTGATGGAAACACCCCAGCTGAAGGGAAAGGCCAGCCCATGCTCTAGGGAGGGATGATGAGCAAGAGGGAAAATCATTTGTCAGGATTAAGTGCAGTATCACATCAAAGTGCTGCCCTGAAAGGGTTTTTGTGAGCAGCAGAGGCTCTCACAGTTCCGTGATAGTTTGTTAATGCCATGTCCTTTGGGCCTTTTGCCTTCAGACAGAAAACAAGGCCAGAATTAGAGATCTCTGCTTGTCCCCAGACTGTGCTCTGGGCTGTGGCAGTGAGGGTCACTGCAGAAATCCATGGGGACAGGAGGGCTGTGATGGATCTTGGCTGGGCTCCTGACCCACATGTGGTGCTTTGGAGACAAGGCTGGGCCCGGCCACAAATTGAAGGGGACACTTGGGTTGTTCTGACGAGACACTGAGTCCTCCCCACAACTGAGCAAGTGCAGATGCTTTGCAGAGGAGCCCTTTGCCTACAATTTACTCATTTTACAGCTTTTCCAAGAGGAGGGCTTGGTTCAAGTCCAGAATGAGAGGAGGACTGTGGTGGTTATTCTCTCCTGCCTTGATGTTTATTCCTTATGGGGAGGTTTGTCTCGCACACATTTCCAATGCCTGTTTACCTGGGGAAGGTGACAAATGATCTAAAAGGGTTTCATCCAGTCCCGTCCTCTGCAAGGCTGCAAAGCTGCTCTGCTCACCAGGTGATGTGGGGTGTGGGAGGCTGAGGAAGCAGCAGGTGACAGCCCAGGTGAGCAGTTGTGATGCTCAGCCTCAGGGTAGGTGAAATTCATGGCATTGGAACAGCATCTGCACTTCCAGATAACAGATTCACTGCACATAAAATGCAGAGAAGGCAGGTCAGGAAAGGATGCTTTCAAAAAGGCTCTGTCAAGGCACAGAAACACATCAAAATAAACAGTGTGTGTGTAAAGGCAGAATCTTTGACTCATGGAGTCATTTAGGGTGGAAAAGACCTCCAAAATCATGGAGTTTAACCTTTGTCACAGCACTGCCAAGCCCCCACCAATCCATGTCCCCAAGTGCCACATCAACACGGTTTTTTAACTCTTGCAGGGACTGTGACTCCACCCACCACTGCTCTGGGCACCCTCTGCCAGGGTTTTCCATTAAAAAAAATTCAACTTAATATCCAACCTAAAACTCCTTAGGGCATCTTGTCCTAAAGATACTTCAGTGGTAAATCAAAGATGCATCATTTTCACTGTTTGTAGCAAATATTTAGTGGCACAGAGCCAGGTAGCGAAGTACACAATCCCAACAGTTTTCCAAAATTCTCTCCTCCCAGTTATACTGAGTGAACATGGATTATTAAACTAATACTCTGATGATAATTTGTAATTGACCTGTCTGGGTAATAAGAAGGCTGAGAGTGCCACTGTTGCACTCAGTAAACAGAGGTGCTTTGCCTGACTGCGTGTTATATTAAAAATAAGTTTTGTTTAGAGGAGTCAGTCACAGACTTCTCAGGGGGAACCTGATTTGAGCTTGTTCCTTAAATTGCTGGGGCTTTCCCAGAGTTACAGAGCAGGCTTGGGCCTCAGGTTTGTTAACATGCACAGAGCAGATGTTTGTTGTCACTCTGAGTTGTGTCACTCTGAGGATGTGCCACAGGCTGGGGGATGGAGGCATCAGAAATAAACACAGACTGTATTTTCCAAGACTGTAGAGCAGGTTCCCCACCCAGGGCTCAGGTTTTAACAGATCAGGAAGGACTTTCTGTTTTCCAAATAGTGCATTTTTAACTCGTCTGTGGGTTTAAAACTGTGCCTTTATTTCAAACGTTGTGGTTTACTTTTTTAAAAGCCCCCGACAGGGATATTAGATATTGAAGATGGTCTGTCTTAAATATTTCATCTCCTGGGTCTTGGCACCACTTTTCACTCTTCGTAAAACTGATGGCTGCAGCTGCCAGAAAAGCAGCCGATTTTCCATTTTGGCACCAGCTTTGCTCACAAAACCTCCCCAAGGGTGCTTCTGTTTCTTGTGCTTTCTAAATAATGTTTCACCCTTCCAACCTCTGTCCTTGAGGCTTGATCAGCTGCATCTCTAACACCCCTGCTTGCAGGTCTTTTCCCTGTAAATACTCGTGGTTTTTATCTATAACCTTGCCCAGAGCATTTCTTCCCCTGTTAGTGATATTTTCCAAGTACTGGTAGTGCTGCTTCGTTCCAGGGTGTCAGGATGAATGGGGCTGGAGGGGAACAGTGTCAGATACAGCAGGGTTTCGTTATTCCTGTGCTCCTGAGTGGCTGCTGCTTTTAAATCGTGTGATGGATGTCTGGTCTGTGGCATAGCAGCCCTAACGGGGTCATGGGGGGGGGTTTCAAATAAAGTTTTTTGGCTTTGGACCTACAAAAAACCTCTTTTCTCCTTGGTTGTTTGTTTTTACAAAAATATACTTTTCTGTGATTTCTGTGTGCTCTGATCAAATAGATAGATACAGATATAGGTATAGGTATAGATACAGATATAGATATAGATATAGATATAGATATAGATATAGATATAGATATANGATATAGATATAGATATATGCTTCAGCTGTTTGCTTCCATGATCTGCCTGAGAAATGAGATTTAAGAAAATTGAGATCTCTGTCTGCCAAAGCTGCTGATGCTGTAGGTCACCTCAGGCAAAGAATTCGGGAAGTTTTTGGAAATAGGAAAAAGGGGGAATGGCTTTCCACTGCCACAGGGCAGGGCTGGATGGGATATTGGGCAGGAATTGTTCCCTGGGAGGGTGGGCAGGCCCTGGCACAGGGTGCCCAGAGCAGCTGTGGCTGCCCCTGGATCCCTGGCAGTGCCCAAGGCCAGGCTGGACAGGGTTTGGATCAACCTGGGATAGTGAAAAGTGTCCCTGCCCGTGGCAGGGGTGGCACTGGATGGGATTTAAGGTCCCTCCCAACCCAAGCCATCCTGTGATTCTGTGATTTTCTTTTGTTTTAATAACCTCAGGCAAGTAATTTTCAAAGTTTTTTTGTTTGTTTTGCTCTATAGACCAGTGGTGGCCACTGGCTTAGATGGAACTCTCCTCTGTAGTTGAGTGCAGAGCAGTTTCTGGCACATTTGGGCTGTGGGGTAAAGAGGGAGCCGTATTTAAGGCCTGCAATGCCCAGACAATCATTTGTAGCTGTACTTACACCCCCTCAGTGCCCTGCTACCTGGAAGATGGTGGCATTTCAGTTCCCTTCCCTGAGCTCTGCTCTGTGGCTCTGAAGGGTTTCGTTGGTGGCTCCAAGCTCTCGTTGTGCCATGACTGGAATTTTCTGAAGTGCAGGAAAGCAGCCCCCCACGCTGTGCCTGCCCTCCCCTCACCCCTGACCCGCTGCTCCATGGTGGAGTTTGGATAAAGGGATGATGGATATGGGACTGTTTAAATTACAGCAAGTCAGGAGAGCAGGGATTTCGCCCACGTGTTGACGGCTGTAAATCCTGGGTCAAGTTCAAGGTCTGTCAGGCTGTCACTCAGAAATGGGCTGGATCTGGGAGGAAAATTGGCTCTTAGGGTTTCAGGCACTCTGTGTTGGGTTGCCTTGCTGGACTCTTACTGCTCTGCACCTGTACAAAACCACTCACCCCCAGAGCCTGAGGCCAGTGTTCATTTACTCCTGGCAAAGCTGTTCTCTGAGGGACACAGGGACCACTGGAGCTCATGGCTTGTGTCCCCTTCTTCCTCAGAGAACCACACACACCTAAGAGGGTGATTTCCCAAACAGTGAGGACAGGCAGGATGACACTGCTGTCACTCAGACCCAGCCCTGTGTCCCCACGTGTGCTCTGGGGGCTCCTATCTGTAACTGGAATCCAGTGGCACAGTGAAGTCTGATTTTTAGGGGAGAAGAGCTGCAGTGGTTTCCATTAAAATCTCTTTATTTCCTAGTGACTACAATTCATTGATAGTAAACTGATAATTAATGCTGAGAGATTAATTTATGCTGTGGAATAAGGCTAATAAGGATTCACCACATAAATATACCAAATTTTCTCCTCTGCCTTGTGCTCTGTCCATTTATATATTCTCTCCACTTTGTGCTTGTTCCTCCCTTATGTTTATGTGCTGTGATTCCAAGTGGAGCGCTGAAGTTTTAGTGTTTCATTCAGAAATAAAGTACTTTGATGTTGCCTTAGTGCAAACTCCCTTTAAATTTTAAAGATTTATAATTTCCTTCAAGTTAGAATAACACACCAGAAGTTGTGGAATCACTTTGGTAAACAAATGTAAGTGCAGATAAAGTGACCTAAGGCACCAGCTAAAAACACTTCCTGGGTGAACTCCCAGGGATGAATTTTATCCATCTTGCTTTCTGTTTTGACTAAATCTCTAAACCATTTTCCACTGTGACTTGAAACAGGAAAGGGCTGAAGGGTCAGGCTGGAATAACATACAGAGCCTGAGCCTCAGACAGCTGTAAGAGTCACCCGTGGCAGAGTTAACCTCTCCTGCTGGATGCTGCTGCTTTTCCAGCTATTTAATCTGTGGTGTTTCCTTACTGAGGGGTCAAACTGGAGTGACTTCTGCCTTATACTTTCATCTCATTTTCTGCTCTTGCTCTCCATGTGGGCTGTAAGGTTCAGGAGAGCATCCATGTGTTCTCTCTGAGGAAATAAGCATTTGAACCAGAAGACAAAGGTCTATCCCTGTCTTAAAATAAATAAATCCTAAGTGCTGTAGAGCAAAGCCAGTCAGACTGTGGGACAGGAAGGTTGTGTGTGCTGGAACTCGTTGACAGCCTGGCTGGCTTGGGAAGGGATTGATGGACAGGATGGGGTCCTGTCTGCTGACATGGAGAGACAGATCCAGCTGGAAACAGGAGTTTTTCTTAGATAGCAAGAAGACCTGTAAATCTTTAATACAAAATTCTAGCATGTAAGTTTTGTGAATGGATGGTACCACAAGTCCTGGCAGCAGCTGGACCTCTCTTGAAGGCTGGGTCCCTCTGGGTGTTGCTCAGGGCACAGCAGCAAGAGTTACTTCTGCCAGATGCTGAGTAGAAACAGTTAAACACACATAAAAGTATTCCAGTATGGAACTGGCCTGGACTTAGGGGAGCCCCACTTAGAAACGAGAGTGATTCTTGTGCAGATAATTGAAGCGTTTAAGGGAGGATGGAGCAAAGTGAGGCTTTGACTGTGGGAATGAAAATGCAGGGAATGGTTTAAAATTGCATCCTCTCAGATTTGCAGTGGGTAATGTGTGTCTGTTGGTAATGAAGCCATCACTGAGCTGCAGGAATGAGGATGGGTTTGGGAAGAATGGGAATGAATGGGAGCGACACTGCTGCTCTTCTCAAATGCCACAGGATTGAGCTGAGCTTAAGGGAGTAGGAAACTACTCCAGGCTGTGGCTGCTCACCGTCCTCCGTAGGCCATTTGATCAGCAGAGCTAAAAATATTCCTTGTGGAGCTGGGCTCTGGATCCCTGTCCCTCCCAATCTCCTCGTGTGCCAAGTGAAGCCTGGGAGCGTCTCTGATCTGTGATCTCGCACTGGTGGTGCCGCTGATGGGGAGTTCAAATCTCTGGCTCACTGGAAATTAAATCATCAGTTCAGTAATCTCCAGTCATTTCTTTAGCATGACATTTCTCCTTGCTTTGATAATCGGAAAAAAAGCAGCAGCTCTCTGCAGAGGCTGAAATCCCACCAGGCCCTCATCATACGTTTAATCCTACCCAGCAGAGTAAGGGAGAACAGATCAGGATGGAAAAAGAGTAGGGATGAGACCAGATATTCCATTCTGTGAGAAATTCCAGATTTGTCATGATGCTTTTCATTGTGAATGTAAAAAGAATTTTTTTTTCGACAAAAAGAAATTAAAAAAAAAAATACATAGATTTTTTTTTTCAAGAGGAACTTGTTTTTAAGCCAGTGGTCAAATTTTCCTTTTAAAGATCCTGCAACTATTTAATGGCATTATTGAAATCTTCACTTGATATTTGATTTTTTTATTTTAAAGAACTTTGTCACGGCCAGGTTTGTAGTTGAAGGTCTGAATCTGGGAAATCACTTTGTGCTTAACTTCCCCTCTTATGTCCCACTGATATGAATGGGATTTAAGCTTGTGCTTCTGTAAATCAGGACCATTAATAATTAAGGAAATGAAAAGTAATTATTGAATTAGAAAATTAGAGGCTGATCAAAAATTTATTTGAGCAATGGTTTATGGAAATTATTAAAAATGTGAAGAAGATATTTTTGCCACATGGATGTTGAGTGCCTGAAGCACCAGAAATGTTGAGCTTTGCTATAAAACACAGTTGACAACACAAGACCAACTTAACAGGCACTTATTTGTGTCTAATGTAACTCTCTAAATTAAAAAAGAATAATTTTCCTAAACCTTTCTGGCACTTGAGAATTTGCAGGAAAGGGGAGCAAGATGTACAATTTTTATATTGGCATAGGGAAACCTTTGTAGTACTTTGGATCTGCGATGAGGTTGCTGCTGCTTTGGCTGTGCCTCTCCAGGAGTCTGGCTGGGAGAATCCAGACTTTGCTTTCCTGTGATTTATGCTGGAAATCTAAGGGGAAGCACTAAATACTGTCCAGTTCCTTCCTTGATTGCTGCAGTGATTCCTTCTTGTGAAGTTAATTGCATCCCATGTAAATGTGGCATAAAAAGATGACACTCAGGTTCCAAATCTGCAAAAAGCTTTGCTTAATACAACTTGAAGTCCAGCCTAAAGCATGGGAGCTTTTTGAAATGAGTTATGGCAGGCTTAAAATTTTAGACTCTTGGAGAATACTCCCCTTTAGGGTGTTGGAATAACATTTGGGTGGGAACGTGTGTTAAAGCTCTTGAAGTGCTGCCCTGTGCCAGCACGGCCTGTGCATGGTCACTCTGAGTGAGACAGGAATTGGCACCCTTGTTCCCAGAAACTGGAGGGCAGGTACTTAGCTCTGTTGAAAGAAGTGACAGGACCTGAGGAACAGCTGGAACTGTGCCAGGGGAGGTTTAAGTTGGATTTAGGGAAAGGTCCTTCCCCCAGAGGGTGCTGGGCACTGCCCAGGCTCCCCAGGGAATGGGCACAGCCCTGAAGCTGCCAGAGCTCCAGGAGAGCTTGGACAGCGCTGCCAGGGATGCCCAGGGTGGGATTGTTGGGGTGTCTGTGCAGGGCCAGGACTTGGACTGATGATCCTTGTGGGTCCAACTCGGGATACTCCATAATTCCATGAGGTATCCTGTGACCCTTTTGCAGAAGCCCCTGATGTCCGCAATCCTAGTGCGAGTGACCTGGGAATGGTGATGAGGTTCTGGCCTCCAGGCACCTACAGCATCTCTGTCCCGGAGCTGGGCTGCTGGCAGGGATAGCTCAGGGATAGCTCAGGGATGGGAGAGCTCAGGGAGAGCTCTGCTGGTTGCTTAGCAGCTGCGAGCTGCAGTTTGGAGGTGCAGGAGCCGAGGATCCCGGTTCCCTTCCCGCGCTCCGGCTCTGCTGCCTGCCCTTGCTCCAGGAGCCTCCCGTGGGGCCAGAGACACTGCGGCTGCTCTGGGGTAAGCTGTCCCTGCTCATCCATCACCTTCTCCTGCTGCTGTCAGCCCCATGACTGGGGTGCTGTGGGATGGGCTGGGAGAGGCTGATCCTGCACCCCCTGGCACAGCAGGGGCTGACCCAGCTCTGCCTCCCGGCTGCATTTAACTCCTGCTGCCCTCATTCCTGGCCACCAGACTGCAAAGCTACAGGCCAGCCTTTAAAAGGAGATATAATGGAATTACTGACAGGTTTAAGATCATTTTGTTGTTTGGGTGGTCACGTAGGAATAAAATGACCAGTTTGGTGGCAGAGGCAGGTCCAGGATCACAGGGATTTCTCAGGCTGCTGTTCCCTGTGTTGGTGACTGAGCCTTGAAGGTCACACTGGCAGCTCAGTGAGAGAGCAAGAATCCCTTAATTGCAAAAGATGGAGAAATGGGGAAGGCTGACAGCTCCCTGAACAGATTTAGCCTTGCACTCCTCGTTTTATTTTTCTCCTTTAGACAAAAGTAAAATTACATAATGTGGAAATCCCAAATGATTTATCCTGTGTGGGTGCTTCTTTGTAGGATTGTGAAACATGGTGATTTCTCATGAAGTGAAAGCAGAGTTTATGGACACAGCCACAGTCTTTAATCATTGAGACAGAATGTAGCTGGATTGGAGGGTTTGTATCTGCAATTGCCTCACAGGCTTTGGATATTAACATAAAACTGATGGTTAGAACTTTGCTGATAAAGAAATCAGTGTGGAGGAATTATGATTGAGAATACAGAATAGGCCATGCCTTTTGTATCCCAGGGAAGAGGGCAGCTGTCACAGCCCTGCCCGCCATGCACAGGAGGTCAGCATTTACACCTCTGTCCCCTTTTGTGTCCCCCTTGCACCACACATCCCCTGCTTTCTGCTCCACTTCCAGGCATCCCTGTCACTTCCAGTCCCTGGCACTGCCTCTGAGTGCCCATGTAACCTGGAGCAATCTAATTCCTTGATTCCTTCCACATCCCTGGAAGTGTCCAAGGCCAGGTTGGATGGGGCTTGGAGCAAACTGGGACAGGGGAATGTGTCTGTGCCCGTGGCAGGGGTGGGACTGGATGGGCTTTAAGTTCCCTTCTGTCCCAAACCACTCTGGGATTCTGTGATTAATGACTCTTCATAAAGTGCTTTGACCTGTAAACTGCTGCATTATTACAACATTTTTTATTGATCATAATAGGCCATGGAGCATTTAAAAGTCATCATTAGATATTAAAAACTTCACAAAGCAAACTGTTCTGTGCTGCCACAGTCCCTTCCTTGTCCCCTGGAGCAGTCTGTATCTTGTCTGTGTTTTAATTGGGGAAATGATATGCACTCAGGAATAAATCTGCAGCCAGAGTTGTTCATCATGGATTGTTTTCATAATTCAGCTGAAGGTTTGCCTGGGGCACCTGGCAGAAATTTTGCAAGCTTCAGTCCTGCCTTCAGATCTCTGGGTTTATATGCTTCTATCTGTTTGGAATCTAATTTCACGCTGTTTATACAACCACTTGGTGATTTACATTTGGGCAAGGACACCTTGTGTAGGGGAATGCTACAAAATCCTTGAAAGACAGGTGGAAGTTAAAGCTCTGGATGGGTCTCATGATGCTGGGCCACATCCAAACCCATGGTTTAATAATTACAACAGGACCATTAACAGCTGGTTTGAGCATGAATGGCTGCTGCAAATTAAAACACGAAAATGTTACCTGCAAATTAAAATATGAAAATGTTACTCAGGCACTTCGATTGCTTTTGGATGTTTTCAGGAAAAAGTGCAATTCCTGCTCGGATTTGCCTTTCCTAACCCGCAGGAGCTGCTGACAGTGTGGCTGTGTTTGTGTGTGTGCAGGGCAGGAGCTGGATCGTGAAGAGGAGCTATGAGGATTTCCGGGTGCTGGACAAACACCTCCACCTGTGCATCTACGACCGCCGCTTCTCGCAGCTGGCAGAGCTGCCCCGCTCCGATGCCCTGAAGGACAGCCCCGAGGTAAAGGGCACTTGGGGGCACCCAGAGCTCAGGCACCACCCAGGCTGCGGGATTTGGTCAAGGAATGACCTCCAAGGGAGGTTTAGGTGGATTTCAGGGACAATTTCTTCATGAAAAGGGCTGTCAGACGTTGGAAGGGGCTGCGCAGGACGGTGGTGGAGTCACCATCCCTGGAAGTGTTCAGAAGTGTGTGGATATGGCACTTGGGGACGTGGTTTAGTGGCGGACTTAGAGGTGTTTTCCAGCCTCAGCAATTCCATGTATTTCTAATATAGATTAGTTTTAATGCATCCTGGGTTGCATTTTAAAATTGGCTAACATGAATAAAATCAGTGTTTTTCACCCCCAATTTCAGTGATCTAAAATGTCCTGCAAGATCAGGCAATTTAATTAAGCTCCTGACTCTGGAGTAGCAATTGAGTGTCAAGAAAGCAGCTGTCCTGTGGTACCTTAGCTGTGAATTTGCTTTTGTCTTTGGAAACTCTGTCAGCGATGTGGATATTTCCTGGCTTAGTATTACCAACTGAGCATTCCCAGGAAATCATGCAGTCTTGCTGATTCTTGCTGCAGCACTGCAAGAGCCATCCCATTGGGAGTGCTAGGCTTCCATTTTGAACTGAGTATTCCTGAAGTGTTTTTAAGACCTTTTGCATTACTGTGTTGTTTAAATGTTCTTTAAAAAGCTCTTTTTCCTCAATGAGGTGTTGGTTTGGTTTGGTTTGTTATTTTTTTTCTCAAAGAGATCCTTTTCATTCCTTGGCTTACTGTCTTCACCCGGAGTATGATGAGCTGAAATTACCACAGCTTCTCACTGCTGGTAATTGAAAGATTTATCCATGTCCAGAAAAATGTCCTGGAAAGTAGCAGGTGAATCTCGCTGCATCATTTCAGAGGACGTGGACACTGCAATTAGTACCCTCTGGAATTTTCCAGGGTGTTTGCCATGGAATTTAAGGAGCTGATAATGCAGCCCCATCACTCAGCAGAGTCTGATTTACCACTTGCTTTAGCTTCACACAGGGTGTTTCTGAGGAGGATTTAAAGTTCAAATTCAGCAGAAGCAGCGATATTCAGGACAGTGAATTCCTGGTTTATCTTTAATTCTATTTTAGCCATTCCTATCTCTTGCATCCTTACTTGTACCATTGATTTAATTGGACTTTAGAGCATGAGCCTGAAAATCTGCATTCTGTCTGCAAGCACAGAGGATGTGAAGATGCTGAACAGCTCTGCTGCTGTGTGAAACGTAACTCTGCAGCTGTGGGGTGTCTCATCATATATTTTTTATTTTGAATTGGCCACACTGGAACAGATGTTTGAGGAGAACAATGTTTTAAACAGTCCTACAGATTCTGGGCTACAATGCTGCTTTATATCACTGTCACTGTGAGACTTTGGAAAGACCTCAGTGGTTTCTCTGTAATAAAAACCAGTTTACTGTTACAGAAGGGACATGACAAAGTGTATTTTTAAACCTCTCTTTTACTGCCTGAGATATTGGTCTTTGGCCAGGGGGTCAGTGTGAGTTCCCACATTCTTAAGGCTATGCTAGTGTGTGGAAGTGGCAGCCAGGGGTTTGTTCACTGGGTGGTTCTCAGGTGTGTTTGGTGGCCCTAAGACACATGAGCTGTTTGTGTGTGAAGTCCATGATGAGGGGAAGGCTTTAGATTTAAGGTATCTTGAAAGGGACGTTCTGAAAACCTGCATGAATCTTACAAAATGATAATAATAACATTATTACTTTTACAGAGAGCTGCTTCTTTACCCTTTTTTTGCTGTCACCATTATAACCCTGTGTGTAGCTTGCTATCCTTCGAATGACAGAAACACCTTTATTTGCAGAAGGGAATGTATTTCTGTAACTCTTGTCTGTGGCAATGGGTGATTTCTGGTCTTCCCTGAGCCTGCAGAAGGCTCTCCCAAGGAAGGTGCATTAACAGAACCACTGTGTGTGTGTTTGTGTCCCAGCTGGTCACCCAGATGCTGATGGCTTACCTGGCTCGGCTCTCCAACATCGCAGGCAACAAGATCAACTGTGGCCCTGCCCTCACATGGATGGAGGTACAGCACAAACCCGGGGTGTTCCTTGTTTCCTGACCTTGGAAATGCAGCAGACACACACCTGCTCTTTCCAGGCCTGTTGATTCTATCCTGAAAGCTTTATTCCCCGGTTACCAGCATATAGAAGGTGTAGGACACACCCAATCAGAACTAATATTAAGACTGTAGAGTTTTTTTTCCTTGTTACCTGGATTTTGTCTTTCAGAAACATATTGTCCTGCTGATATTCACAAATGGAGGAGGTGGCAGTCCCAGTGGGCTGCCTGGGAATGCTGAGTTTAGGGCTGAATCTCCCAGCGATGGGTTGCACAAGGCTCACTTATTCCAAAGCTCACTTATTCCTGCTCTCTTTTTGCCAAGGCAATGCTGCAAATGTGGCACATTTCTGAAACTCAGCTGTCTCTGTTATGGTGTTTCCCTGCTCTCTTGGGTTTTTTTAAATCATTTTTCCCTGTGGCAGCTCCAAACCCAGTGAATACTCTGTGCTCCTGTTGTCTCCCCTGCAGACAGAGGCGGCCTTGTGCTTGCACTGGCACAGTTTGTGTGTTGTGAACTGCAGCTGCAGCTCTGCTTTCAGGTTTAATGCTCTTGTAGCCTTTAAACAATAGCCCTTACTGGGGAGGAGGGCAGGGAAGGCTGGAGGAGTGTCCAGCTGTCCCTGCTCAGGCTGGCTGCAGACGCGTGGCTTTCCATTGCTGCACACCAGGAATAGAAACAGCTATTAATAGACCGTTGCAGCTCCTTTTTAAACGGTTCTGATAAGGATTGAGTGTGATTTCCTGCAGTTTTCCCCACTGATATCCTTCTCACCCTGAAATCTTTTGGCATGAAAAAAATCTTGGAAAGCGGCAAAGGGAGGGAGGCAGTTGTAGAGTGAAATAAGATGTAGGATTCACAGCAGCAGGGTAGGCCTGGAATCACAGCAAACCCAGGGCACACGCAGTGCAGAATAACCTTGGTGACTCACTGAGAATCCTACAGAATTTTACACAGAAATCTGGGAGTTTTGGAAGTAGGCTGATCATTGCAAGGGAGGAGTGAATGTTTTCTTAAAAGAAAAAAAAATAAAGGGTGGGGAAAAATGGAAGGCAGCATTAGATTTTGGTTTGACAGCATTTCCTCCTTCCCTCAGTACCTTGAGCATTGATTCCACCTTGTAGAGGATTTTTGTGGCACATCTGTATTGCCATGGGAAGCCACTGTGATTTGGTGTTAAAGGGAGGTGCAGACCCTCACTGTGAGCTACTGTTTGTACACAAAGGTGCACCAATCCAGCATTCCTCTCCTCAGTGGATGGGCACACCCGACCTTCTGGAACCCCCCAGTGAGTTGTTCTGTCTGTGCTGTGCCCTGTCTCCTGGGGCCCAGGGCTGGGCTGTCTCTCTCAATCAGCTTGAAGGCCCTAAATGCCTCCGTACTTGTCCTCAGCTGCCTCACAGTGCCCTGTGCTCTTTGTTTCAGATTGATAACAAGGGGAATCACCTGCTGGTCCATGAGGAATCGTCCATTAACGTCCCTGCTATTGCTGCTGCCCATGTCATTAAGAGATACATTGCACAAGCAGCAGATGAACTGTCCTTTGAGGTAAATAAAGCACTTGCATTCCTTGTTGTCAGCTACAGATGAGTGTAATCTGTTTGTCTAGGCCTGTGTGCCCATCAGGAATATGTCCAGACACTTCTACAATGTTTTGTGAGGTGAAGCTTGGAAGATTGAGTTAAATATTCGATCTGCAGTGAGTTGGATATGGGCAGATGTTCAGTCATCTTTAAAGTACAGCTTTACTTGGCATTAGTATCTTTGATTAACCAGCTCCTGGCAGCTCCTCTGGGCTGGCCCTGAGCAGAGCCCATGTGTTTTCTGTTCAGGATGACTGTCCCTGTATGTGTGGACACAAGTTTCATTTCTCCTTGCCCAGGTTACCCCACCTGGGTTCCTCTGAGCCAGTCCCTGTCAATAACCATTTTTAAGAGCTTCTACTCACATGAGAAGTAAAGAACCAGACTGGCAAAGGATTGCTACTTTAAGGGCAGGTGATGACCTAAAACTGGTCTGAAAATCCAGTGCAGGAGCTGCTGTGGAGCAAATCCCTGAATCTCAGGATGGTTTGGCTTGGGAGGGATCTTAAAGCCTACCTGTCCCATTCCACCCCTTGCCATGGGCAGGGACACCTTCCAGTAGCACAGGTTGATCCACATCCCATGCAGGATCTCCAGAGCAGACTCTGGAAGTGTTTGGTTGTCTGGAAGTTCTCTTTTGTACCCCAAAAGCAGCAGTCTGTGCTCTGGTTGCCCTGTGCAATGGTGCTGCTTCTACAAAACATGTGAAGGAAAACAGTGCCCTGAGGAGCTTTGTGGTCACATCCTTGGTGTGCAGCACAGGAAGGAAAAGTAACAGTGATAGTCTGGGGCTGCCAGGGGTTTGTTCATGTTCAAATCAAGGCAAGTATTAGCATACCCCAAAGAGCTGTGTGGTCAGAGGGACGTGTGGGCATGGCAGCTCTGAGCTGGAGTCCAAGCAGTCCAGGATCCAGGCTGGATGTCAGCTTCTGAGGGCACTGAAATTCCACTCCCTGCTTGTAAATCTTGCTCTGTGCAGGTGGAAAACTGAGGCATGTGTGGTTTCCACGGGTGTGCAGTGAGACACCTCAGCAGAACTGACATGGAACAGGATCAGGGGTTTTACTATGCTCAGTCCTGTTCCTTAACCCAAATTATCTCTGTGTTTACTATTCTAAATTTCTGATAGGCAGTTCCACACGCAGCTGACTGTGGTTTGCTCCCCAGTTCTGAGGAACATCCTCTGTGTCTCTGCTCCTGTGGTGGCAGCAGTTTCCTTCATGGGCTTTGCTCTTGGTTGGCTATTCCCTGGAGGAAATTATTTCCCCCCATGTCAGTCCTGCCTATCTGCAAACTGGGGATGTGTTATCTTTTCTGTAAAACACTTTGAGATCCATCAGTGTAAAAAACTGGTGAAAGCTGGGCATGAATTTTTTCCCTACCTACCTGCAGTATTTATTCAGGTTCTGCCCCTTCTCATTTTCTTTATTAGAGGCCACACAGAGCTTGATTCAAACCAAGGCAAATTCAGTATTGGTTATACTGATTTCCTTTTGAACTATTGCAGTATTACATTTTTATGGGAATGAGCAAAGCTTCAGAAAACCTGTCTGGTGTCCTTGGCCATTTTCCATCCCATTGCTGTAACACCATCTCTCCTCTGTTCACTTCCTAACCCATGGCAGCTCATCTGGGGCAGTGTGGGGGCTGCAAAGGCAGCTCTTCACTCTGCTGGGAGAGGGAACATGGAGACACCCTGTGCCTGTGCCTACAGACTCATGGATGGGGCAGGTAGTAAAAGTCAGTTCAGCCACTTGAGCAGATTTCCCCAAGTGTTTGAGACCATCGCTGCAGTTTAACGAGAGCCCTTCTGTGCCCCTTGCCAGGGCTCTTCAGGCTGTTTTCTTTTAGGAACAGCTGTGTCCTGTGCTGGATAATCCAGGAACTCTTCCACATTGTAGCTTGGCTTTGCAAAGGCAGATGTGCAGCTGCTTCAGAGTTTTGCAGTTTTTTGCACTGCTGAGACTGTGGTTGTTGGAACTGTGCTCTCCTCCTGGCTGTGACTGATGCTGTTGACCTTTTGCAGGTGGGGGACATTGTGTCTGTCATCGACATGCCACCAAAGGAGCTGACCTCGTGGTGGAGAGGAAAACATGGGTTCCAGGTAGGCACCAGCACAGCCATGGCAGTGGGACTGGAATAAGAGCAGGAACCTCAGTGCTGTGCTCCTGGAGCTGCTGTGCCTGCTCAGGGTGGCTGTGGGGATTGAGCAGGGTGTCCCTGCCTTGGTGTCAGGGGACTCCCCTTCTCTCGGGGCTGGGGCTGGGGCAGACACAGGGTGTCCCCTGGAAGTTTCCTTCCTCCCTCGCCATGGGAGGGAGGGCTGGCCATGGCCCGTGATGGACAGCTGGCCTGATGGCACTGGAAGCTTGTACTGCACCCCCTGCAAGGCAACTGACACTGTTACTCACATCATCCCCTTCCCTCTAGTAGCTAAAACCTCATCAGGCAGAACATAGGGGATTTGGAGGATTCCAGGTGATGAAACAGTGCTGCTGACTTGGAGAAGCCACCCATCCATGCCTGTGTTTATTGTGTGGTGTCAGTGTTGCTTGTCCCCGTAAATGTCACAGCACAGAGATGGAGACTGAATTTTCAAAAGGTCCTGAGCCTACCTGGGGCTTAGGTACCAAACCTTGTGTGTTGAAATGGCACTGTCCTTCCAAGGAGTTTTTAATCCTTTAGATTTTGCCATTTGGAAATGTAAAAGCTTTAAAAGTCTCTTTTAACGAAGCAAACTCCAGAGCCACTGGGGGTACTGATTGTGCCATCTCACATTTCAACTGCTTTCAGCCACAGGGATTTCCACAGGGATCTGCAGCTGCTGTGAGTGGGTGGGATGAGGAGTTTGCTCTGCTGAGGCTCAGGATTGACCAGACACTTGTGTAATTTGGGATGGAAAGTCTTCTCAAGGCTCCTCAGGTTCTCCCTGACAGACCTTTCTGTGCCAGACCCATCCTGTGGCCCAGCTGTTGTCAATGCCCGGAGGCTGGATCTCCCAGTCCCAGCTGGATGCAGTGTAGTTACACCATCCCAGTGCTGTCTGCTCAGCCAGGGCTTGTGAGACACAGCTTTTGTTGGTTTTATGTCAGGTGTGGGAGTTCAGGTGACATCTCATTTGTAAAATAAGAGCAGCATGGACATAGAATACTTGCTCTGAAATTTCATTTCTTTCTAGAGTCAACATGCTGGTACTACTTGAACAAATTTCTGCTTCTGAACTGTGTTGTGGCTTTGCTGGATTTGTGTTCTAATCGTAGAAGCCTTAAAGCTGAATATGCTGTACTGTCATAGAATCACAGGGTGGCTTGGGGTGGAAGGGACTTCAGCCATCAGTTCCAACCCTCAATCAATGAAGTGCTGTAATACTGCTTGGAAAGATCAGCCTATGCCATGATTAACTTCCAAGTGAATCAATAAAGCAAAACAAAGCTACTCTGTGGTCTGTGCCTGCGTGTGGACACTGCACAGGGTTTGGAATCCCTGTATGGGATGTAGATCCCATTCAGCGTGGGCTCCCTGCATGCCATCAGGCTGGCTGACATTGGAGGCAGGTCTGGAGAACAGCAATGCTGATTAAAAGCACAGAAGCAAGGCAGCCCTTCTGCAGTTTGTCACAGCTCTGTACCCCTCAGATCACAGCGATCCTGTTGTGCTTTCCCGGCATAAAAATATGGTGATGAGCAGAGTGCCTGAAAAGGGGGTTTTCTGTGTCCCTTCAGAGTCAGGCTCCTGACACAACACATATGAGCAGCTGCAGAAATGCAGCACCATATTCTGTCTTAACAGAAAATTAGGGGTGGAGTAATCTTGTGTCCTTAATGACAAGCAGGAGTGGTCACAGTGTGATCAGGTGACAGCCACACACACCATGGAGATGCAGCTCTGTGTGCCCACAGCTCCAGAAGCTGTGTTTGCTCAGAGTCTCAACCTGTGTGTTGAGTTTAAGGCTCATGAGCTCTAAATGTACAGAAAATGTACGTTTCCTGCTGGAATGAAGTATTTTGATGATACAAGCAGTGAGAATTCAGAGAAAGGGAATTTATCTCTGGTGTTGCTACACCACACCTAGAGATGAGTAACAGGCAGAAGTGTCCTTGATGGATGCTCAAAAAGAGTGTGTAGGTGAAGAATGTTGTAACAGCAGGAGGTGTGGGGACAGATGAAGCTGTGCAGCCTCTAAAGCATTTGTTAGAGGAAAACAGTTCTGTTCCTGTTTAGGAACATTGCAATGATAGCAATCTGTTGATCCAGTCATTTGAATTAATAAAACAAATCAACAGAGCCCCTCTTGCCAGTTGTGATTCTGAGAGCAGATAAAAGGAGAAGGTCCTGCCACCAAATGTTTGGACAGCTTGTCCTTTTATTTCTCAGGTTTTTGCTTCATGTCAGAGAAGGAGCAGGGTTTCATCAACCAACCACAGCTTCCATTATAAATCATGTCTTGATAGGAGGAGATCAAGGACAGGGAAAAAAATATATTGTTTTGTTGCAAAGGGAAAAAATTACCTCTTGACTTAAAGGAACTCCCTGTTTTTGTGCATTTGAAGCAGCTGTGAGTTGTGTATGCCCAGGCAGAAGTGCCTTCACTCCAGCCTGTCCTGCATCCCTTGGGCTAATGGGAGGGCTGTGATGAGGAACTGGAGGCAGCTCTGCAGGTGTGAGCCAAAAACCAGCTCTGATGTGCTGCAAGCACCTGCAGCTTGGATTCAGCATGGAAGTCAGAGTGTTGGTGCCAGCCAGAGCTGTCCTTCAGGGTGATTCACTGGGTTTGTACCCATCACACCTCCCTGGCACAGTGCCTGTGCTCTCTGCACACCTGAGGTCACCACTGCATTGCAACACGCCTAATCCTGTGTGAACAAAACAACACATGAGGCTTCTTAGCATTTGCTCTGCTTAAAGTAAAATTATTTTTAAGACATTTTTCCTCAAGCCTTTTTCTCTTCCAATGCCCTCAGTGTGAGTCAGTGCTTTCTCTGTAAAAATGTTACCTAAATTACAACCACCTCCACATTAACAGCCTTCAGCCCTCTTTGTTCTGCTTTGCTTTTTCTTCATGCTTTGTCTTTTCAATCAGTAGCTCTGTGTCAGGGAGCTGAGTCATTGGGGACAGGCCCTCATTTAATGCACAACTGCCTTTGGTTGTCCTGAATTATTCTGGTTTTTTGGGAATATTTTCCTGAGGTGCAGAGAAACCCCACAACCCGCACTGCTCGAGAGGTGGCAGAACCCGGGTGTGCAGCCAGGGCAACTGAGCTGATTTTAACCAGGCTGTGACTGCAGCAGCTTCAACTGATTGTGAGACTACAGGTCCCAGTTGCACAGAACCCCAGGATGGTTTGGGTTGGGAGGAACCTTAGGGATCATCCCGTCCCACCCCTCCCCTGGGCAGGGACACCTTCCACTGTCTATCCCAGAGTGCTCCAAGCCCTGTCCAGCCTGGCCTTGGGCACTGCCAGGGATCCAGGGGCAGCCACAGCTGCTCTGGGCACCCTGTGCCAGGGCCTGCCCACCCTGACAGGGAAGAAGTTATTGCCAATATCCAATCTAAATCCCATCTAACCCTGCCCTCTGGCAGTGGGAAGCCATTCCCAGTGTCCTGCTATTCCATCCCTTGTCCAAAGTCCCTCTCCAGCTCTCTGGTCCAGCTCTCTGGCACCCAGTCAGGAATGGACAATCAACAAGTGCCATCCCACACAGGCATTTTTTTTGTGAATAAAAGAAATCAAAATAGTTTTGTGGGCCAGGTGTTCAACTCTCTTTAACAGGAGCTCAGGATAAGGGGAGTAACAATCCTGTTCCTCCTGTTAGTAGTGCCCTGAAGTGGAAGAGCATTTCAGCAGGGACTCCTTTGGGAACGAGGTGAGGGTGTCCTGCTCTCTGTGTGGTCACTTGGCAAAGACTCGTGGAAATGCTCAGGAAGGCCAAACAGGCCATAACAACTTCCACATTCCTTGTCAGGTTTTGCTGACTGTCAACAGATTTTAAAAGAGAAAACTTTTTTGACTAAAATTGAATCCACACTTTATGTCAAACCTGAAAAACCAATCCAAATGTCTCAGACAATGTTTCGTTTGCCATTTACGTTGCTGGTATTTCCTCATTTGTTTGAATTCTCTCCCCATAAACTGAAAATTATCATTGTTACTCTGACTTTTCCCCTTAAAGCCTCTTGTGTCCTCCAGTTTTAGCAGCCACTGGCACAGAAGTGAAAAGATAAAGCTGTAGTAGGTGTTGGAGAACAGTTCTCATGCACCAGCAGCCTGTACCTTCCTCCTCTGGAATGATATAGTTAACCTTTAGATGACCTTGCATTTATCTAAATATATACTACCCTGGCTATTAATTTTCCTACGTTGCCAAATCCTTTAATCCTGGCTCAAGCTCTAATAGTGTCTTGCTACATCTGTTGAGATTAACTCTTGGACTAAACTCATTTATTTATACAAAATCATAGAAAACTTCCCATGGGAGGAGGAGTAGCATCTTTTAAGTGAGTGGGAATGAGGCACAAGTTGTGGGTTATACCCCTGACAAGGATCTCCTGGGGATCTTGCAAGAAAAGTTAGAATAAGTAAGTCTGAAAATGTAATTAATTTCTACCAGTGAGTTATCATCAGGGAGCCAGCACAGTTCTTTGCCCCTAAAAATCCATTGGCAAAAGTGATACATGGACAGCAGGTAGAATGTTTGATTTGGGAAGGTTCTGGGATATCTGGGAGCAGTGAAATAAGCCTCCAGGGTCTTCCATTTCTGAATTCCTGGTTAGTGTGTTGTACAGTGCACCCAGAAAAGGGTGGGAAATATTGTGTTAATAGTCAAAGGCAAATGAGTTTTGATTTCATGCCCAGCATTTGATTAAATGTTCAACAGTGTGAGATCTGGGGTTGGGTTTAGATCCAGATTTAGATGATTAGTGGAAGGTTGGGTCCCAGGACTTCAGTTTTCTTTACACAGACAATATGGGCAATTACTGAAGATGGAAGAAATTTCATCACTCCAGCTTTGGAGTTTTCCCAGGTGATGTCTGTGTGGTGGGCTGAGACTTTCCCTGGATCTGTGCATTTTTCCTAATTTAAAAATTGCCTCCTGTATCTCTCACATGGAGACTCTCAGCTACAGTGAAATGTTAAAGCTGGGGCTGTTTGGCCTGGGGAAGAGAAGATTGTGTGGAGACCTCAGAGCACTTTCCAGTGTCTGGAGGGGCTACAGGGAAGGTGGAGAGGGACTTTGCATCAGGAACTGATGTGACTGGACAAGGGAGAATGGTTCAAAATGAAGAAAGGGAAATTTAGGTTGGATATAAGGAGGAAATTCCTCCCTCTGTGAGTGGGCAGGCCCTGGCAAGGGTGCCCAGAGCAGCTGTGGCTGCCCCTGGATCCCTGGCAGTGCCCAAGGCCAGGCTGGACACTGGGGTTTGGAGCACCCTGGGTCAGTGGAAGGTGTCCCTGCCCATGGCAGGGTAGAACTGGATGATTCCAAAGGTTCCTCCCAACCTATCCTGGGATTCCATGATGTAAAACCATGAAGTGTATTTTGTTTGAACACCAGCACTTCAGTGTCCATGCCACTCAGCCTGTTCCTCGGCATCTCCCAGCAGAGCAGATCCCTGAGCCATGAGCTGCCAGAGGAAGGACCTCTGTATGTGATGCTGCTGTTCATGCTGATTTTCTTATGTCACTCGGTACATTTCTGTCTATAAACTGCACAGAAATCCCCACTGTGTTCCATGACTCCAGGATACCGTGTCCTTGCAGACCTGGCACACCCAGCCGAGGGAGTGGCTGGTGCAGCCATATCTGCTGTTGGGTTTTGGGTAGGTTCTGTGAGTCACTTGTCATGCCCAGGCCAGTCCCAGTTACAGGGAGCCCCAGCTCAGAGCCCAAGTGCTGCTGGCCCAGCCTGCTGCTCCTGCAGGTTCTGTCCTGAGCTCTCAGAGTCCTAACAACAACTGTATTTCAAGTCTGTGACACTGTGATAGGTGACAGCTTGTCCTTGTGTTTGGGCAGAACGCTGCCCTGCTGGATGTTGGGGGTGTGGGAAGATGAGGGTGTGTGCTCTGTTGCATCCTTTGAGGAATTTGGAATAACTTCAGTCTGAACACCCCACACATGATACTGCCAGCAAACTGCTGGGAGGTTGGTGGGTGAAAATCAACTTGGAGTAGGAAGGAGATCAGTCTTTTTCCATGGAGACAAAAGGGAATCGTGTAAGAGGAATTAATAGAGGAGGGACAGTCTGCCAGGCTTGGTGCTGACTGCCCTGTGCCTCCAGAGGATTTCATGGATGTGCCAACATGACTGGCACAGTCCTGGCTCAGTTCTGCCCAGATGAGCTCGGGGCCCATCCTCTGGCTCTTTCCCTCATGTTGCTGTGGTGTTTGAGCAGACTTGGTGCTTCCAGCTGTCCCAGTCACAGGCCTGACGCAGGATAGGGAATCCTGCCCTGCCTCAGATGAGGAGTCTGGGGAGGTGCTGGTGCCTGAGTTATGTCTCACAAACAGGAGCTGTGCTGGGGGAGAAACACGCAGAAAAGGTGGGGAAAGGTGGACTATGGATTAGAGTTACCAAAGGTCTGCTCTGGTCTGACTCACCTGGGATGAGAGTAAGAAGAAAGATTCTGGGAGATGGTGGGGATGCAGGGAAGTATCAAATTCCTCTCTGGTCACAGCTTAGTCTGTATCTTCGAACACGGAAAGGGAAATAATTTCACTTCTCAGATACAGCAGCCCCTCTTGAGTGGCATGGGAATGTCTGCAGGCACATCCTACTCCAAGAAAACATCAGAATCCTTCCCATAGTCTTTGACTCTTGTGCTGGCTTAGAGGGACTCTCCAGTGTTTGTGCCTTTGAAGGGCTGCAGGGAGAAATGCTGAATTACAGGTCAGTGCAGGGACACTGCAAATTAACATTTAAAGTTAATCACTCCAGGACCTTGCAGTGCCTTGGGCTCTCAGATTGTTCTCTCTCGGGGTGCTGGCAGCAGAGCAGAACCTGCAGTTGTCAATGACTGCTGGCCGTTTGATGCTGGATAATGTCAGGGAGCATCAGGTAGGGGGAGTTGAGGGGAGATGTTGGTTGAACAGTTCAGATCATAACACTCCATTCCCTCTTTCTGTTTTACTCCAGGTTGGATTCTTTCCCAGTGAATGTGTTGAACTCATCAATGACAAAGTCCCTCAGTCCGTGACCAATTCGGTGCCAAAACCAGGTGTGTAAATCAGCTTTTTTTGATGCAATGAACTGGGCTGGAGTTCTCTTTGTGTGTTCCGTGTTTAATACCTCCTTCACACGTGTCATGAATGTTGGTCATCCCCTGCACATCCTCATGCTCCTCTCTGTGTGTCAGTCACCCACACGGTGCCCCTCTCTGGGCAGTTCCCACTGTTGAATGTCTTTCACCTGCTGTACAGACTTGTATCAATGTCCACCTCCTGCCTGACTGGAAGGATTTAAGCCTGTCAGAATTTCAAGACACTTTGAGCAGTCTGTAATGAGAGATTCCATGAAACATCCCAGTTCTGGATGACCAAGGGAGTGTTGCATGTCAGGATTTTTTATATGGAACACAGATGAGCAGGAATGTTTGTGCTGATCAGAATGAATAGATCACCTTGGTACTGGTGCTTTGTGCTTGAGGATAAACAGAGGAAGTTGGATGTAACAGAACTGGAATGCTGGTTGCTTGTGCTCTGGGTACATGGCTCCATCTGCTTCCTCCTGCCTTCTGGACAGTTCTGTGTTTAGGAAAAACAGGCAAATTAATCCAAAGTTCTGTGGAAGGAAGGAAAAATAAACAGAGAATGGGATTTTGGATCTGACTCTACTGTCAACCTTCCCATCCTTTCAATGTGTTGTGGAAGTGATTGGCATTAGGTGTGCTGGCATAGCTGAGATCTCTGTAAAATTTTCTCTGGTGGGGAAGCTGAAATTAAGAAAAATATTTACCTACATTCATACAGGTAAAGGTATTTCTATATATTCTTAGTATTGAGAAGAAGATTGAATGTGCTGTTCTTTCTTAAAATGTTAAGCAGCTGGGAAATGGAGCTGGTGTTGAACTGGTACTCTTCTCATCCCTCTTCACTATTTTCATGATGTTCCTTATCTTGGCAGATTGCTGACTTGATACTTTAAAACAAATAGATGCAATTCAAAAGCTTGACTTTTACCAAGAGAATTAACAGCGCTTTATCAGCTCAGAGCTCTGGGGCTTGGTGGAAAGTCATGGATAGCCCAAGCTGTGAGTGCTCTGCAGTGACCTGTGTGCTTTGGAGAGCTGGCAGGTCAGGACAGAGGTGTCCTCAGCTACTGGCATTGCCAGCCTGACATTCCTGGGAACATGCATTTGGCAAGAGAGGCACAGAGAGGGGCATTCCCTGGATCCAGGACCTGCCTGTGCCCAGTCTCTGCTCCATCAGCTAAAGCAGGAAAGGGAACTTTCAACCTAAACACAAGCTAATGTTTGTTGTTAAACATGACTCTGGCCATTCAGTGTGCTGAGCTGGGGGGGAGCAGTGTCTCTGCTGTAGGGGGATATAGGAGAGCAGAAGGAGAGCTCTAATGAGCTTCGAGATGTAAGGAATGGTGCAGCAGATTCTGTCACCCTGCTGCTCCTCTGCACACAGAAGTCCTGATGCCACTCCTTGGGTGCATTCTTCGTGCAGCTCGGGAAGTGACAGCACTTGCATGATGTTGGCAGGAGTCTGGAATTCCTTCCTTGGACACTGCAAAAGCTGGTGGGAGAGGAGTCAGGAAGGAAGTTCCTGTAGTTAGGGAATGCTGGATGTGGTGCTGACTCCAGGAACTCTCTGGCTGGTGAAAAGTGCTGTGTGAGATGGGTGAGAGGAGGAAGGCAGGAAGGAATTCCAGTTCCAGACGTGCCAGTACAGCCCAGGGAGGTGGCACGGGGCAGGACTGAGATGCTGGAGCACCCTGGGTGCTGCCAAATGGGAAACTGGATCTTCCAAAGGGCACCCTGCAGAGCCAGCTGGGAACGGCATTGCTGGGGTAATGCACTTTCCCCCATATTCCTGCATTTTGTGTTTTCCAATCCACACCTTATGCACACTGGGTATTTCTCATGCACTTAAATACCCACATGAATTACTTTTCTCCCTGTACCTGTATTTACAACATGCATTTGGCTATCCCCAAGGAACTGAGACTTTCCTAAAAGTCTCACTTGGAACTGTTGTCCTCATTTGACATTAGCAGGGTACTTCATCCTGAATTAATATGAAGTTTTAGATTTGGCCTTGATGAGCTGCACTTATCAACAACTTTGATTTCTTTAATCAAAATATGATGTGTGGAGCATCCAGGACATTGTGTATGTGCACAGTAAAGCTCTCTGCCACGAAGGAATTTCCCAACACAGAATTCCTCATGCTGCTTAACTGGCCCTGGATCTGGCTGGGCTGAGGAACCTAATGAAAAGCAGATGGAAAGCAAGGAACTTCCTGCCCTGGGTTTCTATTATTGTTTATAATTAGAGGGTTTGATGCGCACAAGGGATGGGGACAGCATTTTAATGGAGCCATAAAATATTGCAGTGGTCTCTAATGCAGGGCAGTGACTGCAGCTCCATGGAGATGAAACACAGGGAAGGGCAGAGGAGGGTTGGGGTTGAGGGCAAACTCTGCTTTTGGAAACAATATTTTCATGGACTGTGGCAGGACGTGCTTTGTACCAGCAGCGATGGAGCCAGGGCCTGGGATAAGTGATGGGAAATGGGCCATACAGAAAATCTGGCCTTTTTATTCAGTTCTGAGCAGTCAGAGTCATATGGGAGAATACCAGTTTTGCCCCAAGTCACCTCTCAAATATATTTGACAAGAAAGTTTGGAGTCAGGAGAAGAAAGATACCCGTTGAAAGATGTTTTCCCTCCTGTGTTGGACTAAGCCTCTGCCCTCTTTTTTTCATGTTCAGTCCTGTAATAAAATGTTTTGGTTTTTTTCTCCAGCTGGGATGCAAATGCTTTCCTGACTGTTTCTATTTATGTAAAAAACCCTGTGAAGATCTAGGAAGGTTATGTGGACTCATCAAATCCCACATTTCTTGAGCCCTTTCCATTTCTCTAAATTCTCCCAGTATTCTTAGTGGGACACAATACTCCAATGATAATTTTTTAGCCTAAAATATTATATTGGATTGTTATCTAGTATTTCATAGTTAGTATTATCAATTTAGCTGAATTTCAGTGACAGAATAGATGGAATCAGCTCATATTCATGAGGATTTTTAGAGATCCAGGATAAAGGCTGCATTTGAATTTCAGATATTCAGAGAGAAGTGAATCTTTTCAATATTCAGTGCTGCTCAGAGGGAAAGGTGGGAATAGCTGCTCTGGATTTTCCTTCTAAGTGAATATTTGTGAATTGGCTGAACTTTGTGGCTGTGCTGACTCTTCTCACCCCCCTCTGTCCATCTCTGTTTGTGGGAACAGTGTGTTTATGTCCATGTGTGTTTATGTTGTCCCCACTCCTCAGTCACAGGCAGTGTCTCGGCTCTCTCTTTCAGTCCCTTTCTTCCTCAGAATTCTGGATATTCATAGTTTAGCAGTATTTTAACCCACATCTCACACCTTATGTCATTTGTGCAGTTTGTTTTTGTCTTTTCCTCACAAGCAGCATTCTCCTGTGACCCAGCTTCACTGCAGTGGCCTTGGCAGGGGCGTTTGGGGAAGGTTTTAGACTTGGTCTTTGCTGGGGAGCAGCTGCTTTCAGTGGGGAGACACAGAACTAAGCTGCAGTTTGCAGGGGGACAATTAGAGCTGAAGAGAAGAAATGGGGGGTAAAAAGGTAATGTTTTGCTTTTTTTCCTCCCCCCAAAATAAGCATTTTTAAAGCCTGAGGGGTCATTTCACAAAGAATGTGTAACCTAGCAACCCTAACCAACTTTATGGAGGAGTTTTCAAATTCCTGTCTCATCCACTTAATTTATGTATGAGAGGTGAAGGTGCTCTTATGAGATGCAACACTGAAAGGTCCCCTGTCAGTACTACAGACTGTTGTGAATTACTAATTTTCTTTTTAAAACATCAATAACAGATCAATTTGGGTCAGCACACCTGATACAAATAATCCATTGAAATTCAAGAGGATTGAAATACAGCTCTAGATCAAGCAACAGGCTCTGCCCTGACCTCCTGCAGGCTCTGATCAGTGCTGGAGAAATTAATTTTAACTGCAAAAATGCAAACTGAGACATATTCACTGAGCCATTGTAATCACAACAAGGCCATGCCTTGGCTCATTTCTAATCCCTGGGAAAAAAAAGATTGTGGTCCATTTTTTATTTTAATAAAAATCAGAAAGAAGAAAGTGCAAGTAGAGCTTAAATTCTGCAGATGCCCAGGCTGAGCAGCTATTTGACACTGATAAGAGCATCATGTCTTAATTAGTGCTCTTATAAAGAAAACAGGGGAAGTGAAAGTGTACATAATTAGTACCAGTCTTGTTAATCTGAAGTAAACAAAGTAGTTGTTTTGGTGTTCATGCCACTGTCTCATGAAAGCTGAATTAAATGGCAATGTGCTGAGGCAAGGCAGGTCTCCATTTCCAGGGGGAAGCAGAGAGGGGATGAGCACCCAGAGCTGCCCAGGCTGCCAGCTCGGGCTGCTGAGGAGACAGGAACTGCTTCCAGCCCTGCCAGGCCTCAGGACTCCTGCAGGGAATCCTGATCCCTTGGGCATGGGGATTCAGGAGGAAAGGCCCACAGTGGGAGTGTGGAAACTCCAGCAGAGTCCACGCCCATGTCTGTGGGAGGTGCTGCAGGAAATGCCCCAGGCTCTGGAAGCCACCAGGCCTCGCGACTCCAGCAGGTCCATGCCAGCCTGCTGGTGGAATTGTTGGGCTGGAAAAGTCCCACCATTCCCCAGCACTGCCACGTTCACCTCCAGACCATGTCCCCAAGTGCCACATCCACACACTTCTCCCAGACCCTTCCATCCAGAGCACAAGCGTGGGGCTGAGGCAGAGCTGGGCCTGCCTCCTCTGCAGATCATGATTTTCAGGCAGAACACAGCAGCAGAACACAGCTCTGAGACAACTACTCTGCTTTTTGCACAGGGTGAAGACTAAGAGCAGCTTCTGCTTTAGGACCAGTGGAAATGAAGGAAAATTCAATATATAACAAAATTCAGTATATAGCAAACCCTATGCTGTTTGGCAGGACAGGAATACCCCTTGTGCTGAAAGGTCAAACATGCAAAATGTTGGTGTTTTGCTTGAGCTGGGACACAGGGTGGGGATTCCTGGGTCCTACTGAATTTCCCAAGTGTTTAGCACCAAATAACTCGAAGGATTGGGTGTGTTTTATTGGGTGTGCTGTTCATAACCCAGCTGAGCTTTGTGTGAAATGCGCCCGTTTTCAGTGGCAGCATATTTTAACCAGCTGCTTTTTGTTTTTGTTTTGCTTTTTTCCCTTTTTTTTTTATTTCTCCCTTCCCAGTCTCCCCTGCCCATGGAGCCCGTCCAGCATCCTGGAGCTACTTCCCCCCTTGTATGTTTTCATTTATTCCTTTGTCCTTCTTTCATTCTTGCCTTGTTTCTCTGTCTCTTTTTCCTTTCCTTCTTCTTCTGTACGTGCACATCAGTGGCACTGATGCCTTGAAGGATATTTAGGGGAAACCAAAACAAACCTTTGTTCTAAGGTGCTTTTTAAAAAGATATTTGGACATAAAATAGTACAGCAGGGAAAGAACAAAACTGGTTAAAGCTCTTTTCTGGGGGTGACAGAATCATTTGGAATCCATAAAAAGATTGAAAAGATTAAAAAGAAAGAAATTAAGTGCCAGATGACCACACATAAATGTCAGTGTGAAAGAAAGAGAAGAGAAAAATGGGTGATGGGAAGGAATTGAACATAGTTCTCGAAGTTTGTTAGAACATGACAACCTTCAGAAGCCAAGTTTTTTATTATTTTTTTTTAAATGAGGGAATGGTGTTTGTTCTTAATATCTGACAGTGCTCAAAGTGAACTAATCTGTGGCTTGTTTATTCAGAGTCCTGCTTCACATTGCCATGGTCTTTTTTGGATCCTGCTAGTGCTGGTCTAAACCTTACAGCAGTAACCTGGTGTCAGTAAAACCTGGGATTGGTCGTGTAGATTTATCATTTTTACAGCAAATGTCTCACTTGCACAAATCAGCTCCCCCTGGGATGTTGTCTGGATTCCCTAAGTCAGTCTGAAACTTGGTATGCAAATACTGTAAAGAGATAATTATAAAATATATAATATTCATGTAAATATCCACAGATACATCCTTTACCCACACACCCACTGCCAGCCTGCTGGCACAGACTGTGCTGGCGTCCCTGTAAAGTGGAGAACAGGCAGTGCTTCCATTCCCAGTGCTCCCTCCAGGACAAAAAAAACCTGTTCCTGCTGTGGAGATTTGCTTTCCTGAGCACATGGCAACATGATCAGACCCCTCCAGGCAGAAGGAGGGTCCAGAGGGGGAGAACAGGGGCTCTATTTGGGATATATCATGGGGAGTGAGGTGAGGCTTCTTCCACTGCACATATCCAAACCCACAGGAGCCAGGGAATACTGAAACTGGGATGGAGATTTTAACAATGTGGGCAGAATTTATTGCTGTGACTGGCCACGTCCACTGATAAATAATCGGACAGAAAATTTGGGAGTAATCAGAACAGTGAATCTTGTAAGATCCAGGGAGTTCCCTTTGGGCACATAAATATGGAGAAAAGATTTTTCTTAATGTTTTTTCGTATGTATAGTCAAGTTCCTTGGATCATTGAGCCCTTCAAAGATGCAATTTCTGCCAAGGATCAGCAGCAGTTAAATTCAGATAACACAGGGAGGCTTTAGCCTGTCTATTTTTTCAGGCAGGCTTTTTTGTTAGGTTTTTAACACAAAAACAAGAATGGCCACATTTCTGGTTATTTAATGCAAGTGGTCAGTGTTGAGTCCTCCCCCTCTCTCAGCTGTGAGAAGGAAGATTCTGACAACAGAGCAGCTCTAATATTTCTGCTCAAAGCTATGAGGCTTATTAGTGGTTCTGCTTGTTTTTCCTGTGAAATTAATTTCTTGTGACAGCCCTGTCCCTTTGTGAGTCACGGAACTGCCACAGAGATGACAAACTTGGCTGTGGCTGCTCCAAGAGCACCACTGGAGAGCTGGGGAACCACATCCTCCCCTGGCTGAGCACTCCTGGGCTCTGGGGCTGGTTTATATTGTTCCTGTGTCCCACAGATCGTGGCTGCATGACCTCCGCTACCAGGAGTTTAGAAATACTTGTGTTTTTTAAGTATGGAGGATTTATGGTCCTGTTCAGGTTTTGCTGGTGCGAGGGGACAGTTCCGTTCTGGGCTCATTTAGGCACTGAAGTTCTTCTTTGGGCTCAGATAAATGAGCTGAGCTCTGGACAGAGGCAGGGGCTGGAAGAGGGTTTTGTAACTGGGACGAAGTGCCCCGACCACAAGGCCAAAGCCTCTGGTCTCCCAGCAAAGGTTGTTCCTGTGCGAGCTGTGCTGTGTTAAAAATCACTGATTTCTCCTCCAGCATTTGTCAACATAAAATGGCATCTATTTAATATCATTTTTAGTACTCTTTTTACAGTGAAAACTCTGCTTAGGGTGGTCTGTGCACAGCATCCCAGAATCCCAGACTGGTTTGGGTTGGAAGGGAGCCTAAAGATCATCTGTTTCCACCCACTGCCATGGGCAGGGACTGGAATTGGGAATTGGCCTGCACCCACTGTGCTCACTCCTGAGCCAGCTCCAAGCCCAGTTGTTCAGGCACCAGCACCATTCACTTCATCCCCAGCAGCTCAGTTTTCCAGGGATTTGGGTGTTCACTCTGCTTAGTTCAGCTCACCTCATCATTTTTGCTCTTAATGCTGTGAGCTCAGTGGGTCACCTCCCTCATGCTCCTGTTTGCACACAGACATTGATGGGCAAGAACAATTCAGGCCTAGAACAGCCCAGAGAAGCCCCAGCTCTGCACGCCCAGCGCTGAACTCTGGATTTCTCCAGCTCTGTCTCTCTAATTGCTGTCTCTCCACGTTGAATTGTTGGTCTCCTGCAGTCTCCAGGAGAGTTTTAACTTTGTACTCTCTCTTGCCTTCTGTCTGTCCCTGTGCCCCCTGCCCCTCCCCTCATTATCAGATTTGGAGATGGATAGTGTAAAACCAGGCTCTGCATTTGTTACCGAGGCTCTGAACCAGCCCCACCTGAGCTCAGGTAGAGCCTGTTCTGTGCCATCACTTTCTGTCCTAACCACGTCTAACCCTGTATGTGGTAGCAATAACCACTCACTAACCTCTAGACTTGCTGGCAGAACCTAGCTGTAGTGTAATAAATAGTGAAGTAGAGAATTATTCATTTCTTTTTATATTAAAACCTGTTGGGTAGAAAAACCAGTGCCTGGTTCGAGAACCCAACTTCTCAGGGGCAGATTTTCTGCAGGTGATTTTCAGACCCAGTGAGTGAATCCAGACCTTAAGGTGATGCTCAGCACACCTGGGCCTTGCCTTGTGCACACTCTGCAATATCAGCAGCCGTGTGGGTGTTAATTTGTGTATCAGAAATCAGCTTCTTTTCCCTGCCCAGCTGCTGCATTTCTAAATATTAAGCATTCTTCTTTCCCCAGGCTTTCAATTTGTGCCTCGCTATCCAAAGAGTTTCCCAAACCCTCTGTGACCATGCCCTGGAGGGAAGAGAAAAGGGAATTATTGCTTGAATAAGAGAGGAGTTATTGCTTGAATAAGAAATGTGGTTAAATATATAGTTTTATGGCAATAGAAACGACCCTCCTGTGTGCCCAGTGCACTGTGAGAGCAGAAAGCAACTGTGCTGTGTTGTCATTGCCATGACAACGTGGCTGTCACTTGTCAGAACTGGCACTAGGTGAAATTAAAGTGTTCCAGTGGAACTGAGGAGCTGAGATGTGTCTCTGGTACATTTTATGTAATTAAACATTTGATCTTCAGTTATTGAGAGGTATTTGACAACAGACATTTCAATTTATTTGCTTGTGTGTTGAATCATCCCTGGACTTGTGTTTCCCTGGATCTCATAAGTGCTTGGAAAGAGACTGTAGGTGGGATTTTGGAAGAGGCAGAGCAGCAATGTGTGGGAGCTTTATTTCTAGGCAGGGCTTGGCACCAAAGCCAATGGCAGAGCTCTTGCACAGGCTACAGACAACGTTGTCCAGTGTCCCTCTGTTTCACCCAGTCCCTCAGGACTGGGGTTGAACTGTACCTTACCAGAGGTCATCCCAAGCTCTTCTTTGGGTTAAATTAACAGGTTGGATATTTGATATCAAAGCAATGCTGATAAATACAGCCAGTCAAAGCTCATTTGAATCCTGCTATCCAAAAAAACATGGACTCAGGGAGTCCCCTGAGTTGGACCCTCAAGGATCATCCAGTTCCACTCCTGGCCCAGCACAGACACCCCAAAATCCCATCTTGTGCCTGAGAGCATTGTCCAAATGCTCCTGGAGCTCTGGCAGCCTTGGGGCTGTGACTGTTCCAGGCAGAGGAAGAACCTTTTCCTGACACCCACAGCACTGGTAGAACATTTCAGTTCGTGAAGGAGCCAATGCTGGTGCAGTTTGGTGACTGAAGTGCTTGGTAAGTGCCAGGAATCTCTTCTAATTGTATTTGAACCGATTGTAAATCTTCTTGTGGTTTAGGTGTAAAGCTCTGCTCCTGCTGCATTCCTTGTCTGGATTCCCATTCTCCAGTCATCAAAGGAGGATTTATTTTTAAACTAGGTTTTAGGGCTTTATTTCACTCCCATCAGAAGTGCTGAAAGCTTGCTTTAAAAAAAAAATAGCATTTTGCTGTTAGTGTGGATCTTGGATACATTAGGAATGTCAAACTTCACCTTCAATAATTGTGTTTTTTTACTGGATTTCAGTGCAGTGAACTCTGGAAAGTGCTTATTTACCCTGAATTGCTCCAGTAATTACCTGGTTTTAGGAGAAGAGGATTTATTGCAGGGACTGTCCAGACCTATAAGACTGTTTAGTCTTTTTAGGTCTTTAAATCTGTACCGCAGATCAGGACTGCAGCAGCATTTTCCTGAGTTTTTCATTTCCTTGGAGGCTTTTGCTCTTTGCTCTCCCTACCTTGTTTTAAGCAATTTGTCTTTTGTTCCTTCCCATTTTTTTTTTGGCAGAAAGGGATGAGAGCTGTGGGCTGATCTGTTGGAAGTGCTGCTAAATACAGGATTCATGGTCCTCTATGAAATTTGCACCATAAAATCTGTGATTCTGCTAGAAAAGTAGGAGTTGGAGAGAACAGCTTCCTGAGCCCGTGTGCTGGGAACAGACATGGAAAATTCTGTGTTCCCTGGGCAAGCAGGAATGGGATGTAGGAGCATCCCAAAAGCAGCAGCAGCAGCATCTGTCCTGCCTGGGATAAAGTCGCTCACAGCCCTCTCTGGGGGACTGCATTTGGAGAAAGTCCCGCCGTGCTTCAGCCAGCCAGGCAGCACCACGTGTGTTGTTCTGCTTTTCCAGCAGTAGTTTGGGGGAAGGAAGCAGCAAAGCTCTGCTGCTTCACTCTCCCTTTGCCCACAGGGCACAGGATGCTCTTGGCATTCCACGGAAGCACAGCATTCCCAGGACCAGTTGTGCAGCTGAAGCTGTGAATGATCTTCTACATGTCCCGTTTCCCTTTTGCAAGTGGGCAGGGTTTGGATGTTTCTCTAGACCTGCATGAAAATCCACCTGAGGATCCTCCATAGTGTGTACCATGGTAAGAGTTGCAGGCACACAGGATGGGAGAGAATTTCAGTTTTGGGAGTTCTTCACCAAACTGGGACAAGCAGTGGATTTCCAAGGAGCAGGTTTTAGAGTTAAAAAGTGTCAAATATTCTTTCTGCACCCTCTGCCTATGGGGACATGTTTTTATTTCTAACTTGCTTTTGCCTTTTGCCTTCAGTGGCAAATGTGAAACACTTTTCCTGTCCACCTAAACAAAATCTCTTAACCTTGGCTAGCTCCTAAGTGAGAGACGAGCAGGATTTGTATTTCACAAAGCTCCTAAGGATGCAGAGCATTAGGGAGTCAGTGTATTTCTTCTTCCTCCATAACCCTTTCATCCTTCAAGGGTGCAGATGTTTCTGACAATGGCAGTGAGAGCCAGCAGTTCACTTTGGCAGTGCTCTAAGAGCACTCCTGGCTGTTCCTTACCCCACACTGAGCAGTTTTAGGTGATGTTGATGCAGTATTTGCAGTAAGAACAAATCCATGTTTCTGTGACATTTCCTGGGTGCTATGGAAACTGTCGGGGTGGTTCTCAAGAAGTTGTGAGTGAGTTGGTTGACATTTTCTTCAAGAGGCTTGGATTTGAAAGCCTGGAGTGGAAGAACAGGATTTGGGGATTAGTACTATGTCTGGAGGGCACAAGGGAAGCTGGGGCAGGGCAGGAGATCCATCCTTTGGAGAGAAGCTGGACTGAAACAGTAGGGACCCTCAGGCTCAGAAACCCAGGAGCAGGAGGGAGGTAACCTTTGGTCCTGCTGTTTCATTCAGATCTTCTTTTCTTTTTTAGCTGAACTCAAAGAGAGTTTTCTAATGTATGAAAGCCCTGCTTGAGCCCTCCCAGCCCCAAGGGAGTGGATCTCGTGTCCCCTCAGGAAGTGCCATGAGTGCAAAGCCAGTGGTCCCAGGACAGTTGGTGGACACCAGTGTTGTCCTGTGGGACCATCAGGTGCAGGCTGAGCCTGAGGGTGCTCCAGGGACCTTCTGCCTTCTCTGAACGATCCCAGTAAGGCACAAGTGGAGGTGTCAGTGAATGAGCCTCTTTGTCCAGCCCCCAAGTTTGCATTCAGATTTTTCCCTGGCATGGCTGAGTCTTCATGGAAGGATGGAAAAGATCCCACACAGAGAAGGGACAAAAAACCTCATCCCTGCCCACCCCAACCTCCTGTCAGGGTCCGGGCTCCTGTCCTAGGAACCCTTTAGCAGCTTTGGGGAGCAAGGGGAGCAGCAGAGCTCTGCTAGTCCAGCCCACCATATCCCACATCCCCACTGGGAGGCACTACTGGTGTAATTACAGCTCTGGAAATCAGCCTCCAGGCACAGGGAAATGCCTGCAACACAGGTAGAGGAAAGAGCCAGATTAATTCCTGTGTTCCCTATAGTGCAGTTTCTCCTTGTGTGTGGGGTCACCAAGGCTTTGGAAAGAAGCTGAGCCCATAAACAGCAGCTTCAGGCATCTCACACTTTGACAGGTAATTTTGTGGTGAGTCTTGGGCCATGTTTCCTGGGCAATTTTAATTGGAAAAGAAGAGGAACAAGCGTGGTGTGTGGATCCGTGCACAGTCTGTACACATCAGTTCATGAATAATTACACAGCTCTGTGTTCTGTGCAGGTAAGAAAGAGCTGTGTTAATGTTTGTTATGGAAACATTATGGCTGGATCCCCCAAAATAGGCCGAGTAGTGTGAAGCAAAGCAGTGGAACTTAGGGCTGAGTGCAGGGTGTTGGAGGCATCAGTGTGCTTTAATAAGGCCACTTTCCTTTTCACTTGTTCTGTGCTGCTTTCTCACTCTGCCTGCTCTCCATTTACTTAGACTGGGGGGGGGGCCCTGTAATTTTTAAACAAGAATTTTTTTTCCTTTCTCACAAGCTCTGTCAAAATGGGACTTAACTGTAATAATAGTTGGCTTAGCAAAACTCTGCAGTTATGCTAAAAGCTCCGAAATAATGGCAAGAGGGAGTTTGTTCTGCTCTGCTTTTCCTCTTCTTTTCTCCTGAATAATTCTGTAAATTAATGTGGGAGCCAGACTGTGGCTTGGAAATACTTCAGGCAGCTTTAACCATAAATGATGGCACAAAGCTCTGATCTCTTCCCGGCCGATGGATTTTTCAAGGGTTGTGCCAGTGCATAGCTCAACTCTCCCATTAAAATCTGGTCCTGGGAAGTTCACAAAGGTTGAGCAGCTACACCACCCCCCCTCTGTGCACAGAGACTTCATAAATGGAATACCTGGAATATTTTTCTTGCAAGCCATGGCAGAACATGGGTCCATCCACCAAAACCTCAGTCACCACATGGTACCACTGCGCCCAGAGAACCTGTGGCTGCTTTATTCCTGGAAGTGTCCAAGGCCAGGTCGGAGGGGCTTGGAGCAACCTGGGACAGTGGAAGGTGTCCCTGCCCATGGCAGGGGTGGGACTGAATGAGCTTTAGGGTCCCATCCAACTCATTCTGGGATTTGATGATTCCATACTCTGTGACACGAGATACCTGGATGTCAAACCTGGTTGCTGTCAGCTTTGAATCAAATCCAATCATTTTAAGGCATTCCATGCCATGATGTGCTGCTCTGTTATTTTTTTTTTTTAGTGCCCCACTCTACTTTTGTCTATAGTATCTCACCAACATCCCTTATTTTTAAAGGAGTTTTTGTTTATTTGTGCTGTGTGTGTGTGTTTTGGGAGCAGCTGACTGCAGGATAAATCCAACTAAGTAAGAGGCAGCATTGGAAAATCCTGACTGTCCAAATCCTAATGATGGCTTGAACCTCCTTCAGTGGTTACATTTGCAAAACCAGAAAGAAGAAGCTACAGCCTGCAGTAATAACATTCTTTGGGTTGCTTTGACCTCCCAGTTCTGTCTGAAATAACTTTTGGAGGATAGGGTGAACTTCAGGATTGAATTTGTGACAGGCACAGGGATGGACCCTTTTTTCTGTGGTTTCAAGTGTTTGGGCTTCTTAGCTGGGTTTAAAAGATATTCATTATCTGCCTCGTCTGCTCCATGGCAAGCAGACCAGCTCCTCAGGAGTGGGGAATGCATCTCTTTCACTTGCTTAATTTAAAAAAAATGCTTAAAATTGTCTGCCAAAAGAAATTAGAACAGAAAGTGAGACTCATGTGATTATTTTATTATTTCATTATTTCCAGTCAAATATTAAGAAGCAGCAGAAGACATTGCAGTGCTGTTCAGTGCAGTGGGGAGCCGAGACCCCTGTGCAGATGTAGAAGGTCCCAGGTGCAGAGGAGTCACATCTTGGTTGCTCAGGTTTCATTCCTAAAAGAAAGGCAGTTTCTAAGAAGGATTAAAGATTTTCCTTAACAGGAAACAAAGTGCAAATGGGGGAAAGGTGTGTCATTGTACACCAGGTAGTAAAATACCTCCTCAGAGCAGTAATTGCAAAGGTAAAACCCAAGCCTGGAGCTGAGACAGCTCAGTGTTATTGAGGATGCAGCTGTTACATTCCTGCTCTGATTAGCAAAAATAGGATTGGGCAACTCCTGGCCTTAGTGTGAAACTGGGCACCAGTAAAGTGTGAATGGGGGGTCACCAGCCTTGAAGGAGTCTTCCTAGCCAAGCCTGGAAGTAAAAAGAAAAAAAAAATTAGAGAGAGCAAAGAACACATCCTGGCCGCTTTGGGAAGCTCAGTGTTACTGCTCTGAAGTCCTGAATGCTGTTTGGAATTCTCTGTGCATTTTGCATGTTAATTTGGAAAAGCATTGCTTGTGCTGTATTCATCTGTGTTGGGATTTTCCCAGCTTTGATCAATGGGTTTGATAGGAAGAATGTTCCCATAATAGTGAGTTGGTACCAGAGAGAAGGGTTTATACTTGGAATTATTCAGAAAGAAGTGAATTTAGGGGTCATGCTTGGCTGCTGAGGTAAACTCTGATGTGATAGTGTGCTCATTGTCCAAGCCAAACAAGTCCAGCAGTGAATACCGAGTGTACAGAGTACAGGAGGAGAACAGGATTATCGGGAGATGTGAGTCAGCAAACGACTTTGAAAACAGCACAGAGGAGAGAGTGTGAGCACGTAAAGAAATAAGATTTCTCTTCCCGCTCATCAGGATGTGTGCAGATAGAGAGGCAAATTCCTCCTTAATCCTTCTGACCCTGAGGTTGCCCACCTTTAGCTGGCAAGCCCACATTTCAAAGAGGGTGACAGCAGTTACTGGGATTGATGAACTGGTGTTAGTGGGGGAGCTCGAGGTCAAACAGCACAACAGCAGAACTTACCCCACAAACCTGCAGTAAATGCAGGTAAGGTCACAGCTTCACTGGCTCTAGGAAAGGCTTGGCTGAGGCTTTCTGCCCTCCTGGATTTTGTTCCTGCCCCAGGTGCTGGCCAAGGCTGGGCAGGGATGGCAGTGCTGGAGTCAGGTCAAGTTCCAGGGTCTTTGAGCTCTGCCCTGGGCTGGAGCCTGGGTCACTGGGAAATGATCCTGTCATTTGGCTTTGCTTTCAAACAGCAGAACTCCTGGAGAGTTTTGGACTGGGTTTGTTTTCAGTGATCTGATCATTGATTCAGTTCAATGTGGTCTACCCCTTGGACTGGGAGGGGGCATTGTTCCTGTGATTACATTAACAGGACACGGTGGGTGCAGGGCACAGTCCCCAGGGCTGTGGGGCCCAGCCTGTGTCCCATCTGCAAGCTGGGACATGCTTCCACCAGAGCACTGTGGCATGCCCAGTGTCTCTCCCTTCCTTCTCTACATGCTGAGACACATCCTCAGTGTGGCCTCGGGGATTTGCAGCAGGAACAGTGGCTGAGGGATAGGGATGGTGGCACAGATGTGCAGTCCTGGTGGGATTGGAATGTGGCCCTCACCTCAGCGTCCTCTGTAGTTTTTGTGGCATGAAGGGGCAAGGAAGGAGAAAGTCGATAAAGGTGAGGGCAGCTTTTCTGGCCCGTGTTTTCCCGGAGGTGCTCACAGGCCGAGGGGATGGCACCGGGCCCATCCCGAGGTGGAGGTTACGGAGCAGCCGTGGGTTACATGGGGCAAAGCCAGCGGTCAGACCTTCACAGAATCCCAGGATGGATCAGGCTGGGGACATCAGAGGGTCACCGGGTCCCGGCTCCCCTCTCCAGCAGGGCCATCTCAGAGTACAGGGTACAGGATTGTGTCCAGTGGGTTCTGGAGTATCTCCAGTGAGGGACACTCCACACCCTCTCTAGACAATCTGTACAATGCTTGATCACTGCACAGGGAGGTTCCCCCTCACATTCAGCTGGAACTGCCCATTCCTCTTGTCCTGTTGCTGGGCACCACCGAGCACAGCCAGATCATCTTCTCAGAACCCCCTTTCTAGATTTTTATACTTGGGATTGTTTATATTTATATTTTAGACCTTCCCCAGACGAGCAGTCGTGTGCTGCTCCCCATCCTTCCTGCCCACCCTGCGCCCTTTTCCCGGCCCCGGGAGGAGCGACAGGGCGGACAGGAGGGCCCGGCGGCGGTGCCGGCGCGGGGGCAGCGCCGGAGCGGCTGCGGGAGCCGGGGAAGCAGGGAGGGAGGGAGAGAGGGAGGGGGGAAAGGAAGGAAGGAGGCACCTGCGGAGGAGGAGCCGGGGAGGGGCTTGGCAGAGCCGCAGAGGCTGTGAGCGCCCGGCGCATCCCGCGGATCCCGGCGGAGCCGAGCGCAGCCCGGCGCGGAGAGGCCCGGGGGACCCGGCCGGGAGCAGGCCCAGGTGAGGCAGCGATTACCCGGCCAGAGGCTCGGAGGGGGGGCGGAGGTGTCTGCGCCACTTGTTGCTTAGTAACTTGCCAGGTACTTAATGTATGTGTAGGGGAATGAGTGGCTTTGGATGAGGATTCTTCCTTGCCGGTGGTGGTGATGCGTCGGGAAAGGGGCTCTTGGTACATACTTTACTTTGGATATTGGGAAGGAATTGTTCCCTGTGAAGGCGGGGAGACCCTGGCACAGGGTGCCCAGAGCAGCTGTGGCTACCCCTGGATCCCTGGAAGTGCCCAAGGCCAGGCTGGACGGGGCTTGGAGCAGCCTGGGATAGTGGAAGGTGTCCCTGCCCATGGCAGGATGTGGAACGAGATGAGCTTTGAAGTCCCTTCCAAGCCAAACCATTCCACGATTTGATGGTACTTAACACCCCCTGGTTGGGCGCGGGGGTGCCAGGCTGTGGTGGGGTGTCCTGCCCAGGACACTGCCTGCAGCAGAGCTGGTCCTGCACGGGGGTGATGCCGACAGGGTGCTCAGGTGCCTCCCTGCCTGGGATCGTGCTTTCAGCCAGGTAAGATGTACCTGGTGTCAGTAATTTCTTTCTCATCCCTGGCTGCTGGTTACACACCTGTGCCTCTGCAGTGGGAGAAGTTCCTCGGGGATCCTTGGAGAGGTTCCCAGGCTTGGTGACCAAATGTCGATTAAATTTGCACACTTGCCCCTCTCCTCCTCTTTGCTAATTGTTTCACTTCTGTTTCCCTTTAACTAATCTCTGCCTTGAGGTTTCTATTCCACCTTGCTCCACACTGGGTCCATAGTTGTAAACTGTTTTATTGGATTTGTTCTCCAATGGGTGTTCATGGGTGTGTAGCAAACCGGAGCTGTTAAAGGCAGCCTCTTTCATGTCCAGGCTGATTTGTGTGAGGTTTCCCACCCAGATCCCAGCAGAGAAGGAATTCCAGCATGCAGACCCCCCTCCACCCCAGCTGTGATCCTGGGGCTGCAGGACAGGAGTTCAGTGCCTCCCTCTCAGATTTATACCCTCCTCCCAAGGAGGCGGCTAACAGAGGGGAACGTCTGCAATTTAAATTTCAATAGATTTTTGCATCTCACTTTATCCTTTTGTCTTCCCTTCCTCCCCAGACCGGCACATTTCTAAGCATTAATGTTATTGATGCTGTTGGTCAGGAGAAAGGAGCTTCCTATTTAAAACTGCGAGCCCCTTGTTTGCTGGAGCCCTGGGGCAGGGAATGCACACTCTGGAAAATAAAATTCCCAGGGAGAGACGTTACTGTGATCACAGTAGACACTTTGCAAGTAGCCATGGCTTGTCTGTTCACATTTGTTCAGAAAACCTCCTAAAAGCCAGAGCCCATTTTAGGGACTAAATGCCCTGCGGGATCTGATGATTTGTGACAGAGAAGACAGGAGGCCTTCCCTTTCCACTCTTCCCCGACCTCCTTTGTTCCGGGCACCACACAGCCCTGATAAAAGAGACTCATTTGAAATCAAAGCCCTGCACTGGGAAGTGAAAGGAAAAGAATATAAAGCAGGCAAAACAATACATTATCTGCATTCCTAAGTCTTAAAAAACAGATTTAATTCACCTCAAATCCCCAAACTTTTAGGTCCAATTTTCACTTTCAGTGAAGTTTTTACACTTCTTTAGCTGTGTAAAGAGGATGTATGTGAAAATGTAATTTTTATCCTCTTTTAGCTATTGTATCCTTCTTGTGTTGTATAAAGTGACTGTAATGTAAATGAAAATTGTGGTCACGGTCTTCAGTTGTTTGTTTTTTTTTTGTTTCCACTCCGGGTGAGTGGGAACTTAACTTCCAAAGGCATAATCATCTCAGGGCTTAATGCAGGGGTTAATAGCCAAAGTATGAACAGTTTAGGAAGCCAGGGCTGTAAATAGGAGAAGAGGCAGAGCAGTATCAGTCTGGGAAGGGTAGGTCACTGCAGTTTGGGAGTGACTGGTCTGGGCTGCAAACACTTGCCCTCGGGCCAGTGAAAATGAGAGGGGCAGCCTTTGGGAAGGGACTGGGTGAGCAGCAGGGATGTTCCCTGTCATACTGGGAGTACCACGTACCTCAGGACAGTCTGTACCCAAGGATGAGGCAAGGGCTGTGCCATGGGCATCAGGAGCAGCAAGGCAGTGTCCCTTGACCTGGGTCTCCTGTTTCCAGAGGGATCATGGCCCTTCCCCACAGAATCAAAAGGGTTTTTTCCTTCCCCGTGCCTTCCCAAGGCCTTGCGTAAGAGCAGACACACTCTCGCTGTGGGATTGGGCTCCATCTGCCAAACTCCTCATTATTCCACTTGTGCAGTTTGTTGATTGCTGTCAGATCCTTCTCCATCGCTCGCCTCCTCCCACCAGACAGGGCTGAGGAGCGCGGTGCCGCCGTCACTCTGGTGCTGCTGGCCTGGCTGATGCCACGCTCCTCTTGGGATGCCTTGGGAAGGTTCTGGGCTGCCTGCCTGTGTTCAAACACTTGATGTGACGCAGGGTCAGCTTGGGTTACTGTGGAGTTTTTGGAAGATCTCCTGCAGTGTTGCTGCCACGTGCAGAAATTGTGTGGGCGAGGCTCAGCCTAGCTGCAGCTCCACGGGGCTGTTGGGAAGCCTTTTAGTCAGGGAAGGAGCTGCAGGGACACAGCTGGGCTGTGAACCAGGCAGAGCAAAGGCACTTTGCCTTCGAGTGAGTGTGAGTTTGAGAACAGTCAGCTCTTGGCTTCTCTGAGGCTGCGGCCACTGGGGCCAGAACAAAAGATGTTTGGTTTAGATTATCTTAAAGGGGCATTGAGGTTGTCCATTAGGCAGTTTCATCTGTATGGATAGCTAGCAGCTCCAGTCAGCTCCAACAGGGAGTGAGTGACATTGCCATTCCTGTCTCTCTGTGGATCACATTCCTGTTGGTGATGACTGATGAGTTGGAGCAGCTTCTGGCAGAGATGGCCCTGCTCTGCTGTCACCTAATGCCGAGGTGACACCTTGCCTCTTGAGTGTACTTGCATTTCTCCCTGAGTTGTAAGTGTCTGCAGAGTTATCCAGCACAGGGTGCTGGTTGTTGATGGTCATGCCTACCCTTAATGCTGCTGCCCCAGCTGAGGTTTCAGAAATTCTTTTAACCAATAACACCCTTCATGGGCCACATCAACACAACCTTCATGGGGTTGTTCTGAAATTGGGTTTCTTTTCAAACCATGCAAATTGTGTATCAGAGATACCCTCAAATTACAGTGTCACGTTCTTTTCAGTGGAAATGTAGAGTTGCACACAGACACATTTTGGTATCAGATCTCACATCTTTGGGTGTGGTGTGAGCTTGGGCATGCAAGGTCAAACAATCCTGACCTGCTGAAGTGAATGTGGGTGGGAGGCTGACACCCTCTCCCTGATGGGCAGATCAGGTTTTCAGTTTGGCCTGTGGTGGTTACCTGGGTCAGAGTGGCCTTTCTAAAGGATCCTCAGTCCCCAGGGTAGGTGAGATAAGCAAAAGGATTCCATTAAGCTTTGATAGAGCACAGAGATGTAGCTAGAATGAAAGAGAAAAAAGATATTTCATGTGTCTCTGGATATTTTTCTCCTAGGTCCATGTTTCCCAATTTGCTCCCCTTGTCTCCCAGTTTTGCTGCTGGCCCTGTGACTTCTTCGTGTCACCTAAGCTGCTGACCCCACTGCCACGTGTGCTAAATCTCTTTTCAGCTCCCACTCCTTTTCCAGACTGAGCCTCTAATAACTGGTTTCCTTTACACTAGAGCCCCATCCATCATTATTTCTTCCCCCAGTTACCTGTCCCAGCCTGTCCCTGCTGCATCATCACTGGGACTCTGTTAGTCAGAACTGTTGGTTTTTTCCAAAATACAACTTAAACTTCTTAATAAAATTAATAGATTGACCTTGCCAGTGCTTGAACCTTTGAAACCTCTCTCATGTCTCTGTTAGCCTTCAGCTACATAAATAACTGATCTATATCTCCTGGCCGTGTATCACTGCCCTGGGGCAGGTGTGCTCTCCTTCGGGAATTATTTTGAAGATGTCCTGGGGTCTGTTTGTTCAGGAGGTCAGGTTGTATCATCTTAGTGCTCCCTTGTGGTCTTAGATTCTGTGCAAAGATCAGCCATGTTTTAAGGCTTGAAAATAGCACATATTTCTTGGTATCAGACGTAGGTGGTAGACTTCTGCATCAGACTAACGTGGTGGTTATCAGTCTTAAGCCATTACAAACACTCAAAAAATTTGGCAGAAGAGCGTGGAAAGAGGTTTTGCTGTTGTACATTAGCTCTTGGTTCATGTCTGTGTTTTCTCATGGCCTTAAAGAAACTTCTCCAGGCAGTTCACACTGTAGATGATCCTGGTGCATGTCACTACAGATGTGATTTTAGTTAAATGAAAGTAGCCACCGTGCTGGCAGCTTCTGGATTTGCAGTGTCTTGTCTCTGGCAGAGGAGTGACCAGGGCCAGGCGCAGCAGAAGGTGAAGGAATTGTATAATTATGAGTTGCCAGGCTGGTGGATCTCTGGTGCCAGATGTTCCTGTGCTGACCAAGAGGAGCCAACCTGAGCTGAGGGCTGCTGGCAGGGATGGGGAATGGCTGGAATTGTGCTGAGGTCAGTGCACAGACACTGCCCAAAGCATGGCTTCAGGAGCCTGGATGCAAGAGATGCAGCTTCCTTATTACCAGGCTTTGTAACTAAACAGCACCAGCTCTTATCAGTGACCTACTTTACTCTCCATATGTGTGGGGCTCTCGTGGTAGCTGGAAATCTGCACTTATCCTTGGTTGGTTCTTGTCTTAGTTAATTTGAATGTTTTTTATCGAATGACACTGAAATTAATCACCTTTAACAAATATATCTCTTCACTTCAGAGCCCAGCCTTAACTGATGGCAGCCTGGCACAAGAGAAATGCTGCAGCTTTAGAAAACACACATTTATTTTGCTCTTGTTTATGACAAACCAGTCAGTACACATTTATGAAAGTTATTGGAGATCGAAAGATATTTTTAGACTCTCATATCCATGGAATTTTAAATTATCTCTTGAAAATCTTTATGCCTGCTGAGGGAGCCCAGTATAAAGATTAGTGAGATTATTGCTGTGTTGGTTGGTCCTTCTTCAAACCCAGCATCCTGTTCAAGGACTAAGGGATGGTGCTTGTTGGTGCGTGGTTCCACATTCTGCTTGGGGTTTTTAGGGCTGTGTAAATGAGCTTCCAAAATAGAATGTGCTGTGGCAGGAGGGAAGGAGGAAAATGTCTTGTTGCTAAGGAACATGACAGAGAACTAACTGGGAGATGTGACTCAATTCTTGGCTTGGCATCACTTCTCCTCAGTGAGATGTGGGTCTGCAGAGCGGGTTTTTCCGAGTGTGGGGGGATGGATATTGAGTATATTGGCTGATGTTTTCAGGAGGGGTCGGGTAAGTGATGCTGTGCAGGGACCCAGCTGGCCTCGCTCTGCTTCCACCCTTCAGTGTGATTCTGAGTGTGCAGAATCAGGAGCGCAGGAAATGTGTGGCAAAAACAACCCCAGCTTCTCATCTCCTGATTCCTGGTGCTGCTCTTTTTTTCAGAAGAGTCTGTTGCTTCTCCTGCTCTCCCCACAGCAGTTTAATTTTAGAAGAGAATGGCTCTGGAGGGACTAATAGCCTGGAAAAAATTTTGCCTGGTTTGCTGTAAATCTCCCTTCAGAGAGGATGGATTTCAATTCTGGTTTCTAATGATTTTCTTTATGACATTCCCACACCTTTTTCCGTCTTTGATTTTGTGCCTGTCAGTGCAGTCTGTTGATTGCTGTGGAGCTCTGCAGCCACACGTGTTGTTGCTTTGTTCTGAGCACCAGGCTCCCCTCACAGCAGGGGCCAGCTGGGTGCTGTGACCTGTAAAATCACTGGGAATAACAGAAACAAACAGGCTGCCCATGTGCTGGGAATGTGGGTCAGCAAACACCCTCCAAGATTATTCCCTTGGAGTCCAAGTTTGCTAACCCTGCGTCAGAAGATGTGCTGCTATTACCCTGGGAAGGGAATTTTGTCAAACCCCAAATATTAGTGCTACCGACAGGGAATGGGACAAGTGCTCTTTCTGTGTGGAGCAGGGGCTTGTTTTCCCTTGGCACAAGCTGATGAGGCTGCAGGGAACAGGCAGAGGGCTTGGAAAACAGGCAGGGAGTTCGGGAGGGTGTCCTGGAGGAAGCTGCCATTGCCCTGGATGGGGCTTGGAGCAGCCTGGTCTAGTGGAGGGTGTCCCTGCCCATGGCAGGAGTTTGGTACCGGATGAGCTTTAAGGTCCCTTCCAACCCAAACCGCTTTGGGATTCTGTGTTTAGAATCTGTTGCCAGGTCACCATTTGCCTGGATGTCCCCTGGCCTTTGGGAGGAAGCAGAATGAGTCAGCTGGGAGATGCTGTCCTGCTGCAGGGTTGGCTGGGTTGTGTTTTGTTCTTGAACCTTTGCCTCGTGGGGCTTTTCTTGCTGAGCAGAACAAATCTGGGGACACAGGCTGCGTTTGTTTGTTAAAAGGTTTTTCCTGTTTGTTCTCTTTGTCCAAAGCCAAAGAATCAGAAGGAGCCAGTGCTCTTTGCCACCCTACCTTTCCTTCTGCTGGCAGCACCTTGGGCAATTGTAATGAAATATTGCAGTGGTCTTGGGGAGGATTTTGTGGCCAGACATCACTTGAGGAGTTTGGGCTGAGCAACGCGGTTTTGTTGGACTGTGCTGTGAATCCCAAATAACTACACCCCTAATGAATCCATGGGGCTCAGGAGGGATCAGGACCAGGGGGAGCAGGTCGGTTCTGGGTTATCTCACCTGGGCTGGCCCAGCTCTGCCCTGAGAGCATCAGGGCAGCAGATTATTCCTAATCCAGGTCACGGCAGTGGCTCAACTCAGCCTCAGGGAACGATGTGGGGACACCCAGCAGTGCCACTGTGGGCTGAGCTCGTGGTATGGGGACACCCAGGAGTGCCACCATGGGCTGAGCTCAGAGGAAGGCTCAGGAGTCCTCAGCAAATCCCGAGAGATCCCTATGGGCTTCCAGGATGGCGAGTTGTGCTGAGCAAGAGCATGAAGCTGATGGAGAGCTGATGGCTGGCACAGCTCTCCAGTAAAGCTGCAGAAAGCATGAAGTGATTGTTATTTAATAGTGTCAGGGAGATTTGGGCCTCGCTTGTGCCATCAATGCTGGTGGTGTACCAACAGCACTGCCTGATCCATAAATGTTCCTGGGGGAGGTACTGGGCAGCTTCCCAAAGCCACAATGAACTACCTGGCACAAGGATCCCTTTCCCTTCCCCCCTTCCCACTGTGTAAAGGCTTTGGCCAGCACAGTTACGACTGCCAAGCGAGGGAGATTCTTGTGTGCTCCTGATTGACACATTTGTACCAGCAAAACCTCAGAAATGGTACAGACTCAGGTGGGGTTTTTCAGTTGGGTTTCATTTGGGTGTTTTTTCAGCCAGGCTCTCTACACTGGATGGAGAATTTCTCTTTGCTTCTTCAGCCCAGGATATTAAGCCAAATCTGCCTTTCTGGGGAAAAGCAGCCCTTGCTCCTTCTAGGAAATTTTCCATTTCTTGGTAAACAATATGTTTTGTAGTGGTTGAGGTGGAAAGTAATATAGATAAATGTTGAAATTTTTGATTAGTTTGGTTTGGCTTTCAGTCAGTAACTTAAAGCACAGCAACCATTTGTAATGGTCTGTTACTAATGATGGTTCCCAAATTTATTTCTATTAACACCTTGTGTGGAGACGCAAGCTGTGAATGGATCAGCTCTGTCGTGTCCCTGCTTATTAGTGGGACAGTAATGGTAGGAGGGGTTAATTGTTTTATCCACATCTGCCTGTCACATTTGTAGATTTGTTTCAGGTCTGTACCCTGTGCCTTGATTCCCTGGTTTTCCTGCAGTCACCAATTCTGGGTGCAAAACAGTTGTTGATGCTGCGGCAGGAGAGCGCTGCCGGCTGCTGCTGCCCCTGTCACCTGTAGGGCAGCAAAGTTTTGAGATGGATGTTTTGAGAAAACATGGATACTGCAGCATTCCTGGCAGCTTTTGGCATTGCTGCTTATCCAGAGCCCGGGTCTGCTGGGCTGCATTCCCCTAAACCAGAATGCTGCAGGAATTAATCCCTCGGGATGCACTGATGGTTCGAGGGTCGGTCATGCCAGGGGGTGGGAGGATCCCACCTTTGCTGCTGCTGCAGGAGGCCGCCCCCACAGCTCAGGAGCAGGGCTCATCCCTCTCAGACACCTACCTGCTTTCATTCTCCTTAATAACCTGCCAGCAGGGAGATGACTGCTTGGATTTTCTTGCTGTTCTCTTGTTCTCCCCCACGCAGCAGAAGCCTGAGTGAATCATTCCTGCGTGGGTACAGCCCTCGGAGCTGGGTTCAGAGAGGCTCTGCAGTGATCCAGCAGTGATCCGGGATGAGCAGAGCAGGCTCTGTGTGACCAAGGAGCCATGCAAACGCTTCCACAGGCTGGGGACAAGGCAATTTCTGGTGGCTGAACCTGCCCTCACAGAGTCCTTGGCTGCTGCACCACTCCTCTGTGGCAGGGAGTTTGTGGGAGTCTGCTTAATGGTGCAGAAAGCAGGACAATTATTGTAACCTGCACTGAGTGGCTTAAAGGCAGCACAGATTTATTGTGTTTTAAAAACTCAAGTCACTTTTCTGGTTAATGATGCCAATACCAAGCCAAGTACATCTTTGGACCATGAAAGTGCATCCATTGGAGGGTTTTTTTGTGGTTTTAGTGCTGAGGTGACACCCAAAAAATCACTTTTTGATCTGCATTAGTAGTACAATTTCTTCAGGACTAGAATTGGATGCATTTTTCTCCGCTTAAAATCCATTCTCTGTTGGGCTCATTTTTCATCAAGTCAAGCAAGGTGTTTAGTATACAGAGTGTGAAATTATTTAAATGAATACACACGTATTAATGATTGCATTACTTGGATTTAGAGGTGCTCTGTTTGCCTGTTGTAAAAGCATGTCTCAGGTCTGTCACCTCCAGTGGTGTTACCACAGCAGCTCGAGGTGCTAACCTTGGAAATTCCACACTAGTCAGGAGGACACTGTCTCGTCCTTGAGCTGGGCTGATAGGAGGTGCTAAATGAGCCCTTACTTTCCTGTGATGATGGATACAGCCAAACCTCATCCTAACTTTGTTTGGCATGTCAGCACAATCTGTTCCTTTATTGCATGCAATTAAAACACCCCGTCAAACTGCACACACTCCTTTAATTAAAGCCCCCACAGCCACGGTTTATCATGCTCAAGGCTTCTGTAGTTGTTAAATAAATTTGGTTTCATTGCTGAGGATGCAGATGTGGGGTTTGGTGGGGATTTTGGGATTTCAGGTATTCAGGTGGTGCTGAGGATCACTTTGGTATTGTACTGCTAGGGGGCTTTGTGCAGAAGGAGAAGTTTGCTTTCCTCACATTGGTACAATGTGTTAAGGTCTGTGGAATCAGGTTTATTATATATAAAAATATGAAGGTATCAGGTTTATTACATGTATCAATAGAGGGACCATGGCAATGTCTGGTGAAATGGAAAGAGAAATACTCAGCTGTGTGAAGGGATTAAAGCATCCTGAAGCATGATGTGGTATAACCACGATTTTGGGACAGGGTTTTCCATGTTCCCTGGTTGAAGAACCCCCCTGAGTGAAGCAGTGCCCATCCATATTTGCTTTGCTGAGTCCCGGTTTCAGAGCTGCTCTCTGTGTTTCACATTTCATTAGGCAGCAGAGGTGACACTGAAGGGGTGAACCTTGTTCCCAGGGGTCTTCCCTGGTGTGGAAGGTGTTACTCTGGTGATACTTGATTGCAGTATTTGTGTGTTTAATGCAGATGGAATATACGGTTCTTGTCTTTCCTGCCTGGGGTGAGAGGGAGGAGCAGTGGAGGGTGATCGCTGCTGCCACAGGAGCCTTTACAACTTTACAACAAGCTGCAAAAGCTTCCTCGCAAAGCACCCCCTTTGTACCCAGCGGTTTGTTCCCTTCAGTAGAGCTCTTCTGTTGAATTAAACTGCTTTTAAATCTTGTAAACAATGGCACTTTTGTTGGGGAGGCTCCAGGCCTCTGGAGGAACACTGACATTCCAGCGCATTGTTCTGCTCCCATTCAGCCTGAGCCTGGCCTCTCCTCCCGGAGCCAGGTCATTGCTGTCACCCACTGTCCCCTTTGCCTCGCACTGGGGTTCAGCTCCTGAGCGGGTGGTTTGAGCAGAGGGACCAGAGTTTCCCAGCACAGCCCAGAGAGACAGAGCAGGAGGTTGGAAGGTGGTTTCTGAGCCACATCCTCCTTTGGGGGCTGCAGGTATTCATTCTGGAGAGGATAAACTGCATCTCCTCAATCAGCTGCCTTAGTGACCTGTTCAGTGGATGAGCAAGGAGGTGTCCAAGGGACATTCAGTGCTGATATGATGCTCAGTGCTCTGGGCAGGGTGACAGGGTGGGGATTTGGCACAGGTTGGATTTTATAGCCTTGGAGAGCTTTTCCAACCTCAGTGATTCTGTGTTTTTATTTTGTGATGTCTTGAGAAGGGAGGTGCTGAGGCTCTGGGGTGGTGCCTGTGCAGGTGCAGTGAGGCCCCAGTGTGCTGGGAGGGCAGGTTGGGCTCTCAAGGATACTCAGAGATGATAAGTCAGCCCTTTGTTGTGGAGGGGCCTCAGACCAGAATGAGGGCCAGTCACAGAGCTTTATTTTTGTGTGTAGATTACACAGTGGTTTGCACAGGAGATTACCAGATTTCTGAGCTGGGCCTCATTCCCAGAGATGAAATTGCCCCTCCCAGGTGCTGCTCACCATCAGCCCTTCAGGTGGCTCCTGCCTGAAGCTGCTGTGCAGAGAAATGTGTCTGTGTTAGTCCTTCCATTCCAGCTCCCTCCTGGTCACTCTGCACTAGCCAAGGGATAGAACAAAAGCCAAGTCTCTGTTTAGTGTCAAACCTTGGAAAATCTGTTCCTGTAAATAATTGGTGTTAATGTTACTACAGTTCTTATGTGCTCTGTAGAAGAAGGGGCTCTGCTCAGTGGTTGCCAGATCTGGAATGAAGGGGCTGTTCCTTGTCTTGTGCAGTGTCCAAGAAGCACGGGAAGCTCATCACCTTCCTCCGGACATTCATGAAGTCGCGCCCAACGAAACAGAAACTGAAACAGCGGGGGATCCTCAAGGAAAGGGTGTTTGGCTGTGACCTGGGGGAGCACCTGCTCAACTCCGGCCATGACGGTAAGAAACAACCTGCTCCTGAGTTCTTCCTCTGTTGGGAATTTGTCAGGGCGATTGTAGCTGTTCAGGCTCCTGCTGGGGGACAAATCTGTGACACTAATCCATGGCTGAAAGGGAAACTGAGGCTCATGAGAAGCAAACATTGTGCTTCGATCCCACATCGTGGTTGGATGTGGGAGCACTGAAGGTGGCTGCAGCTCCTGCAGATGGGTTTTCAACCTCTTCAAGTCTTCAAAGAAATTTTTTTTTTCCAGAAATATAAGCTTAATTTTTCTGTCAGTGTCAGTGATTAATTAACAGGCATGTTAAACCTCTGCATTTCTCTTTACTTGATACCTTTGTATGATTCTAGCACAATTTGCAGTGTAAATCCTTCATCTACCCTTTCCTTGGATTTCACAGGATTTACAGGAATTAACTGAATATTGTGTTTCCTCACAGCTGACTTTTCCTCTCTGTTCAGGGTCCCTTTTCCTTCCCCAGCAGCAGTTCAGGGAGCCAGAGGAGAAAACCTTTCCATTCCAAGAAAAAAAATACACAATTGTTACCACACTTCCTGGGATGAACTTTGATTTCACGGGGCTTTTTCGTGCCCTTTCCCTGTGCCACCTCCAGTCCAGGTTCCTGCAAATGCTGAGGAGCAGCCAGAGCACTCAGATGCTGTCCCACCTCCCCAGGCCTGGCCCACACTCAGGGATATTTGGGAATGCACCCTGGAGCAGCTGTGGATTGTGGGTGGTTTCCCCGGGAGTTAAGGCCATCAGGAAAGCAGTGATGGGATCTCTTGGGTGCCTTTGCAGCAGATCCCTTGGGCCAGAGTTGTCCATCTGATGTCTCCCAGCTTTTGTGTGCAGGCAGAGGGATGTGTGGGGCAGGAAAGGAGCTTCCTTGGTAAAGTTGTTTTCAGTGAGTCTTCAGACTCCTTGTTCATCCAAATGCCTTTTGAAGAAGGGCTGGCAAAGGGCAGAGAGCCATTTCTTGCACATTTTCCAGCTGATTTGGTTGGTAACAGTGATATGCACTCCCTCACCTGATGTAAAAATGTTTCACTGCCAGCTGCTGCTGGGTATGTGCTTGTCTTTACGGAGTCAGAACTGTGGCAAGGTTGGTTGGCTCAGCTGGAACCAGGAGAGATCCTTATTTTGGCTTGAAAAGCACCAGAGATGGTTTGGAGTCAGGAGCAGACAGTGACCCGTGTGGAGCTGCATCAGGAGTGGGTAATGCACAGCACTGGTCTGGAGCTGGTTTTGTGTGCATGCTGTGGGAGCACCCTTGGAGGGCAGGAGCTGTGCCAGCAGAGTGAGCTCACTGATGGGAAGGAGGGAATTCCCTTTCATCCCCAGTCCTCCTCCTGTCTGTTTTCGTTAGGCACAAGTCAGTGATGGCCAAAGCTTTTCCCTGCCCTCTGTGCCAGCTTCTTCCCCTGACTTCAAGAGGTAGTTTATTTAGCATTCAAAGACACATCCTGAGCTGAACTAAACTGCTTTAACTCTACTGGAGGTTCTTGTTTGACAGGCTTTGGGAGCTCTGTCCTTGTCCTGTTCTCTGCCCACCATCCCCCACATAGGGGTGGCACTGTCTGGGCTGTGCTAATGAGGTCCCTCAGCTCAGGAGTCACCAGCTGCTTTCACCCTTGGTTTAATAACCCTTTCCTAACTCTCTAGAGTGAAGCAGATCCAGTTTGAGTGTTGCCAATAGGGGCATGGCTCTGTTTCCCACAGCAGGATTGTTGTTTTCTGTGTGATTCAGCTCCCTGGCCTGTATTGCAAGTGACGTAATCTCCGGGATGGGGCTCGTGGAGATGTTTCTGGGTCCCTGAGAGTTGAGCTCTGTGCATGCACAGCATTTTAAGATTCCCTCCTCCTGTAGCATTACTGTAGCTCAGTTGTGGAGCCTTTTGCAGTGCTGAGCTGCTGAAAGGGCCCTGAGGTGAATTAAAGAAGCTGCTTCTCATAATCAGATCATCAAGTTCTTTTTCCAGGAGCTCAGAGCACACTCTGGCTGGAGTGTGTGTGTGGTACCTGCTGGTGATACTTTGGAATCACAACCTAGAACATGGGGGTTCAGAAGAACCAAAAGAACTCAATACATTCATTGATTTGTTTAAGCTCGTGTTAGTTTTGTTGGGTCAATGTCCAATCCCTGAAAATATTTATCAGGGCTGAAGGGGCAAATGCCACTGTCCTTAGTGATTGCAGTGACTGGCAAGGATCATAGGCAGCTCAAAAATGCAATATTGAAACAAATTGGAATTATGCTAAGAATTTTCTTAGTTACCAGCTTTATGAAGATGACAAATTTTCAAGAATTTGCTGAGAAACAACATGAGCAGCCCAAATTCTGTAGTCATGAATCTGTGAAACTGTGCTCATGTCTAGTGAGTGGAAAGCGGAAGGTGAGAATAAAAGGACAAAAACTGCAATAAGTGTAACATTTTTTTAATAAACCCTGCACTGAGGCAGCTGGCTCAGATTGCTTAGCCAGGAGAAGAATGTGTTTGCTTGTACCCAGAGGGAATTTACAAACACAGAGAGATGTTTCACTTACTGCAGTACCTTGTCTTTCTGTGGGCTCATAGAGTAATCCCTTATTCTGCATCCTCTGAGCTGCTATCAGGAGAAGGATAAATTTGGCATGGGATGCAGAGGAGGAAAGTGATGCAGGAATGTGCCCTGGTTTGCTGTTAGGGAGCAGGAGCCCTGGGATGCCATTCTGCAAAGCTCCACATGCTGCACTTGCCGAGTCCTGACCTAGCAGAGCATTTGTTGTGGTTATCTGAGTTTTTTGGGACAGTCCTGTGCTGAGGCCATGCTCTCCCTGCTGGAAGGTGCCTCCCAGGCTGGTGGGACAGAACCTGCAGCTCTAAAGATCAGGATATGATGTGTCTGCCCAGGTTTCTCTCTGGGGAAGGTGGGAGGAGTGTGGTGACAGGCTGATGGTGCTGCTGCCCCGGGGAGAATGTGCCTTGTCATTTCCCTGAGAGTCCTGCATGGCACTGGGCAGCCACAGGGAGGGAGGTGAAGATTGAACAAGTGTTTACATTAACAGTGTGAGGGATGAGCAGTGCATCCTAAACCCTCCTGTGTTTCTGGTGATTCATGGTGGGGATTGTGGTGAGTGTTGGGCAGTGTCCTGAGGGTTGGGTTTGGTGTGCTTGCTTTTCAGTTCCAGTTTGGCTTGTGCTGACACTCTGAGCTGTCCAAACAGTGCTGGAGCCCTTCCAGGGTAGGAGTTACACCTCCATGAGGTGCCAAGCAGTCTTTCCCCACAGGCCCTTGGAGGTGAGGGGGAAGAGGGAAGGACACATTGTTGTCCAGTCTCTTTGGTGAGGTCCTGAGTCATGGGCAGATCACAGGATTATTTTTCAAAATCATCTCTGCTCTTAGCTGCTTGGGAAAGAGGAATTGGGAGTCAGAAGGCTCCTGGGCATGGGGCTGGGTATGCATAGGTGTGTTGCTTCCAGTGAAAGTCTCAGCAGGGTGTCCTTTTCTTCTCTCGTGTCACATGTCAGCGCTGAATGATGGGCTGGGACCTGCAGGAGTAAAACCAGTTTTGATATGAGGGATTTTGGACTTCTCTGTTGGCAGAGCCTGTGGTAATGCTCCCTTCAAGTATGTTGGTTTGCACAATATTTCTCCAGACACCCCATGGAGCCTGCCTGAAGAGTCCTGTCTGCATCCCATCCAGTGCCTTACTCATCTCTTGGCTCCTGCTGGGCTTGGGATGCTTCCCTGCCAGGGAAGCGTCACTTGGCAGCAGACCAGGCTCAGCAGGGAGGTGCTGTTTCCCCATTGCCCTCAGAAACGTTCCCAGTTGGGTTGGTGTGGTTGCCGCCTGCCTTGCTGGTTGGAATTTTACAAATTGACGGGGTATTCCGAGTTGGGAGGGACCACAGGTGTGGTCCAGTCCAGCTCCTGGCCCTGTACAGACACCCCAGCAATCCCACCCTGTGCCTCAGAGCATTGTCCAAAGGCTCCTGGAGCTCTGGCAGCCTCGGGGCCGTGCCCATTCCCTGGGGAGCCTGGGCAGTGCCTGAACCCTCTGGGGGAAGAACCTTTTCCAGTATCCAGCCTAAACCTCCCCTGGCACAACTCCAGCCATTCCCTATGTCCTGTCACAATTTTATGGAGCCGTGAGATACAGCAAATCCACCCCAATCTCTGACTCCTGAAGACACCTTGTTCTTATTCCCTTTGTAGGCAGAGGTTCTTTTTTTTTCTCCCAAGTTTTTCTCTCTTGAAGGAAACTAAATAGAACTTAAATTTAGCCCGACCCCAATTAGCAGGATTGTGCTGGCAGAGGATGCTTGTGGAGTGTGGGAGCTGGTGGAGTGCTGCATTGCAGCCACTGCACTGTGCCCTGGTTCCTGCCTCAGAATGTTTGGCCAGGGAGCTCCCCACAGCTCCTGGGGTGTGACACGGGTGGGAGTGAGGGGGGACATGGAGCTGGGCTGCAGGAGAGGCAGGCCTCAGGGAGCTGGCTGTTCTTGATGAGCTGAGGGAGGGACAAGGGGTCAGATGGAGCCACAATGCCCACGGGGAGCCCAGGCAGGGCTGGGGCTGCTCTGGGGGGTGGGGTGGTCAGCCCCCAGCAGAAGGGTCAGCAGCCACCAGGGAAAAGCCGCTTTGCTGGTCTGCAGGGGAGGGAGTCCTGAGCTGCGGCACGTGAGAGGTTGCTTTACAATGTACTTTGATTGAAATACTGCTGGGCATCGTGTGCTGGGATGGCTTGGGCTGCAGAGCATGGGGACACCATTTGTTCTTCCATCCAGAAGTGTTCTGTCACCCATCACTTGTTGGGAATGACCCTTTCTCCCTTAGCAATTGGACTGAGGCACAAGCCGACCTTGGGGTCCCCCAGTGAGGTGGTGTCATGGATTCACCTCCAGAGATAATCCATCATACAACCAGCTGTATCCACAGAGGATTTTGTAGGCTAATGGCACATGGCATTTCTTGTACCTTTTTGTGGCTTTGTCACGTTCATACATAATCAGCTTCCATCACTGGAAAAGATACATTCACAAATGGAATTTTTAATTGGCAGTTTTCCTATAGTGAAGGATCTATACATGATTTTTTTGATTTTTATAAAATACCCATGCTGTGTGGTCAACAAGAGGCATTGACTTCTGCTGAAGATGTAAATGCCTACCAAAGACAAAGTTCACTGACTCACTGATCTTGCTCTGTATCCTTCCAGTTCTCCACATTTATTCAGAATTAATTTGGACAGGTGGGTAGAATTAAATAAAAAATGAAATGGAAGAGAATAGCAGAAAACAACAGATAGGGGATCTGCATCCCTTTATATAGTGTGCAGGAGCAGCAAGGGTTTGCCAGGGATGGATTTATTCTCCTGGGCTGGTTCTAATGCTCTTCAGAAAGGTCCAGAAAAGAGCAGCACCTTGGGCTTCCTGGTGACATCATGGCTGCTGGGGGTCCTCTGGAATTATCCATCCCTTGGAGCCATCCCCTCCCTGCAGCTGAGTGATGTACTTGCCTCTGATGGTAATTTATGGCAAGTTGGGTATAGAGGGAACTGTTACCAGAACAGGGAAACGCAAGGAATGAGGTCTTGGCAACCCCTTGGCTGGGATCTCTGAAGGCCTGGTTGCCTTTAGCTCAGCCACAGGTTTGGCAATGTCTGTCACCCCTCTGGCTCCTGGTGTTGATGTAGGGAGTCCCTTGTACCAGCTCAGAATTGTCATTATAATAAAAGGCTGCCTGGTTGGCTTGGAATCAGTGCCATCCTGAAGGAAGCCTTGATTGGGAATTCAGGACAGGTGAGTGTTACAGATTAAGTAATTTCAGTTTTTCTTGCTGTTCTAACTTCAAGAGAGTGAATGTGACCAGTTCCCACTCCCTGTTGCTGCCCTGTCCCTGTCCATGGCAGGGATGGGACTGAGGGAGCTTTAAGATCACTTCCAACCCAAACCTGTGTGGGATTCAATGTTCTGATGACTCAGGTGAAATCTCTGCTCGTGATGGCTTTGCTCCAAGATTTTCTCTTTAGAAAGACATTGGAATAGTTGCAGAGCTTCCACATGAAACAGACCCTCAGTTTTTACCTGCAGCTCCCATAGAGTTCTGTGGCAGCTCAGCAGCCTGGCCTGTGATTCCCAGGTATGTTTGGAATTGTTATGCCTTGAATGCTGGCAGGCACATCAATGGTTTTGTTGAGGCAATAACAACTTGTTCCTTTACAAAGGTTTATTGAAGTGTGGGTTCTGTGTGACGTGCATGTGACATTTCCCTCAGAACGGTGACATGGGCCACAGCCATTCCAGCAGGGGGAGGGAATATTGGCTCCGTGTGAGGCTGGGCATTGTGTTAGATGTGCTCACTCTGGGAATGAACCCCTGGGGCATTTTTGTGCTTTCAGGAGGTATTTTCAGAGTATCCAAGCTGACAAGTTTGGATGTGAATTGAAAAGTTTCAAACCTCCAAGCAGGTTGAGCTCTGGCATCCTGCTATCCCAGTTTTCCTTCTGTGTCTATTTTTATGCATTTATATGCCTAAAGCAGTTCGTGATTAGGACACAAATCTGAATTCTGGAGTTGTTGTTTGCAATTCTCTTTACTGCTGAGACATTTCTTGTGTGACTTTGCCAAGTCCCTGAAGTCCCTGTCTCCTTTGCACTTGTTGTCCAAGCAGGTGGGGGTATCTGGAGGTGATTCACCTTGTCCACCCTATTCCAGGTGTTTGTTTTTTTTTAAAGGAGATCTCAACTTCTTCATTGGCAGTTCAGGAAAAACAACGCATCCTTACTCATCCAGTAGTTTCTGTAATGCTCTCCTGCATATCTGAGCTTGGTTGTTTATATACAGAGCTGCAGCTCACAGATCAGGGGTGGACCTTGTTTCCTGACAAGGCCACCTAACTGGGGACACTGGAAATCCTCCTGCAGTAGTAGCTGTGTATCTATAAACAGTTTTCTGTCACGCACTAAAGAAACACTGGCCTGTCTCAGCGTTTTCACTTGCACCTGTCACAGCCCTGTGCACACACAGTCACAATGAGGGGGGAAAGGTTTTACAGTGGCATTCTGGGGCAGGAATTCTGTGGGACTGCTGTGGCTTCACAACCTCTGAGCTCTCAGGTAATCTTAGCCATCCCCTTCTCTCCATCCTGCTGTCCCAACTAAATTTTAGTTTAATTGGCAGTTTGTTGAAACCAGACAGCCTCAAACATCCCAAAACCAGTTTCCTTTCAGTATTTTCTGATTTACAGTAATCTTTTAATTCAAAATCAATCTCCAAAGGACTGGGGCAATCAATGGTCCCAGCTGCACTCAGAGTTCTGGCCCTGAGCTGGGAGCTCAAACCTGTCCCTGCCGCAAATTTTTGGCCTTGGGGAACTTGTTATCTCCCATTCCATCTCCAGGCTTGTACAATCAAACTAATAACCCATATCTGCCCCTAAGGTGCCACAAGGTAAATTCCTAGTACCCAGGAGGTACTTGGGAGATTAGGAGTGGGATATAAATATCAGATAGTATTTATCTAAGTGCCAGCACAGGTTGGCAGGTGACATTCAGTTGTGAAAGTCTGTAGGAATTAAGTAAATTTACCTGTGTGTTTCCCCTGTATTTATTGTGTTCCTTGGGTTGGGTTTGCTTCCCAAATCTAAACATTTCTGATGTTCAGCTGTGACAAGCCAGAGTGCTTTAGGTGGGTGAAGTCCCCCTGGATGTGGCAGTGAGTGTCTCTGTACTCCCAGTCTCATGTGACATCAAAGGCAGATCCAGGGAAAAAAAGGGAACAGTTGACCCAAATTGGAGATGAGTAGAGAACTCCCCTTGCTGCAGATGTGTTCTCTGCCGCACAGACTAACTGACACAAGTTGATACTTGCAAAGGCCAATAGTTTTGAGCTGTTTTGGGCAAATTTCCAACCATAACAGGCACTGTTATTGCTTCACCATCTGCCCTCCAAGTTGCTGGAATTTGAGATTATTGGATATGGGGTCAGCATTACAAAGGGGTACATGGGAACCCTGTGGAGAATCCCTTGTTTGGGGGGACATCCTTGGGGTTGCTGGGCAGGGAACACAAGCCTTTGCTGTTAAAAAAGACCCCGTTTGTCTCTCCCCTTCTCCCTTGCCCTGCCTGCAGCTGTGAGGAGAGGATTCTTTGTGCCTGAGTGACCCTGAGGACAGCTGGGAGTTGAAAATTAATTTGCATTTCGAAACACTTCAGCTGTGGGGGGAACAAACATGAGGAAAAATGTCACAGTCAGTACAGGAATTGTTTGTGCTCTTATCCTCCTGCTCTTCGCATGGGGAAAACTCCCCCCCCCTCTCAATTTATTGGAGGGAGTGTAATTGGTCTAAACAAAAAAGCTCCAGCACACTGGCCAAGTCTGAGCATTAGTAGTGACTTGTTGGATATTAGTAAAAATTCCTTCACTGAAGGAGTTTTCAAGCATTGGAACTGCTCAGGCTGCCCAGCGATTTAGAAGCTGTGGGGTTGTGACACTTGGGAACATGGTTCAGCCATGGCAATGCTGGGAGAGCAGTTGGACTCAGTCTTGGAGATTTTTCCAGCCTTAATGATTCTGTGATGTTTTGTATTAAAAACAATTAAACCCGAGCACTGGGAACTGTGTGGGTGCAGCCTGGGATGGGGATTGGCTGTACAGCATCTCCATCACGGATAGTGGGCAGTGAGGATCCCCTGCACCCTCAGATTCCAGGCTGTGCTGGCACAGCCACGGGAATGTTGCTGATCTCCCAGGACCTGGCAGACGTGGCTATCGACCTGCCCTGCCTGATGCAGCCCAGGGGCATTTTTGTTCCCCAGGCCTGAACTTTGCACTTCGCTTTCCACGGTCCTGGCTGAGCTGCTGTAAAACACAATTTCAGGCTGAGGAAGCAGAGTTCAGTGCTGATCCCACTGCGAGCCCTGCGTGGATCAGGGATCCAACTCATGGGCTATGGTCCACTCTGCCGTGGCTGCACTTTCCCAAGTGCAAAAGTCACGCTCCAGATAAGAACTGTGTACGTGTGACCAGGAACTGGGACAGCTTGGACTTTACACCAGTGTGGATAATGTCAGTGTGGCTCACGGCTGGGAAATGAGGGACAGGGAATTGAAGAATCACTGAATCCCAGGCTGGCCTGGGTTGGAAGGGACCTCAAATCCCACCCAGTCCCACCTGCTGCTACAGGCAGGGACACCTTCCACTAGACCAGGGTGCTCCAAGCCCCATCCAGCGTGGCCTTGAGCATCTTGGAAAGGAAGCAAAGTATCTCTTTGGTTGGGCTTGTATTTCTCGTAGTGGTTCAAGCATGATGACAGGGATTTAGGAATGAGACAAAAGTGAGACAAAAGTCCTGAGAACAGAGTCTTTTAAAGTTTGATGTTTTTCTGAATGTGCAGGAGCTGGTGGGGTCAGTGTGATTGTGGAATGACACGTGAAGGTACAATACTGTGTGACAGGGAGCTCCTCATGCAACAATAAAGAGAAAATCCTTAACCTCTCTCCTCTGCTGCTTCACACCTTTGTGTAACTAAAGTGGAGGGAAGAGCTTCAGAAATGAAAAGTTTAAAAGTCACAGGCTGAAATTTTACAGGGTTTTTACTGTTGTTTTTATTTTAAGGAAATACTTGGGCAGTTTTTTTGGAAAATGGCCTTGATGATCTTAAAGGTCTTTTCCAACCTTAACGGTTCTAAAACTGTGTTAAAATAGGAAATTACTGGAATAAAAGCAATGGTATTTCTTCAAGAGGGGATATTCCTTGCTAGGTTTTTACATAATCCTGCATTAGTGGCAAGGGAGTTGGGATTTATGTGGCTAATCCCAGATGTCTGGAAGTTGTCTGTCTTGGCCAGGCACAGAATTCCAACAAAGGGGCTCATCCTGCTGCAGTGACACTGTTTGTGCTGTGCTGGGTGTGTGTCCTCCTCTGTTGGCTCTTCCCCTGCCTGTCCTTGCCAGCTGTTCCCAAAGGCATCCTGTACAACCAGGGGTGAGCTCGTCCACCTGCATTTTATCTGATGCCTGATTGTTCCAGTTTCTATCCTGGTGGCTCCAAACAGCCTTTAACCCTCTGTTACTTAGGCCTGGATTTTCCATGTGTGTCCCAAGTGTGCTGGCCCTGGGTGCTGGTTGTCACCTCTGCTGCAGCAGAGCTCGGGGCAGTTGGTTTTCCCTGCTCCTGGAGGTTGAGTTCCCTTGTGGGTTTGTTGTGTGTAGAATTCAGTGAGGAGCAGCATTTTGGGTGCTCTGGGCCATTGTCCAGCCCCAAGGCCTGGCCTGTGGGACCCGCACCCCACTGCTGTATTTTGGGAAAATGCCAATGCCACAGGGAGCTTGGTGAAAGGCCTCGTGCCCCAGGCTGAACAAACACTTCTGGTTCCAGTAATGTGCTAAGAAAATAAAATAAAATAAAACACAACACAAGCAAGGCTCCCAAAGCCCAGGGAGGGAACATTACAAAATATTTTTTTTAAAAAATCCCACCCAACAAGATGATAGCTAAGGAAATACACCTCATGTGAGGATGAATCAAAATGTTTTTCAGAATGAAAACGATAGAACTTCTGCTTCCTCTTAATGGCAGAGAATTAAGCAGTTAATGAGCCCTTGGAGATGCAATAAACCTTTCAAGCCAGCTGAGAAATGCTCTGGAAGGACTTGAATTAATTCCTTTGGCTGCTGTGATGATGAAATGTGCTGGGGTCCCCTTCGGTGAGGCATCCACATTTCCAGGCCTTTGCACTTTGTCTCCTGGAACCACCTGGCACAGGAGATAGCAGAGGGAAGGAGGAAGGCGTGTGCAGTGTCCACTGCAGAGCTGCATGCTCCCAGCAGCACCTTGCAGTGGATTTTAGCTGACTGCAGCTGAGGCAGCGACTGCACTGCAGGGAGGTTTTCTGGAGTCACTGCCTGAAGACCCCATGGCTCAGAAAAGGACCAAAATCACATTGAGGGTCAATGATTTTTGGTATTGCCTGGGAATGTGGCACTGGAGAGGGCTGTGTGCTTGGCTGGATAACACAGACACCAGTTCTGGGTTCAGAGGTTCCCTGACCCAGTTCCTGGATGGAGCTGCAGGAATGCACTGAGTGTCACCCTGTGCCTCACTCCCTCCCTCCTGCCTTTCCCAAAGCTCCTGGGCGTTGCCAGGAACCAGGTGCTGACCCAGGTGGGCCTTTATGGCTCTTAAGGCAAACCATGTGTGCCATCGAGTCTGGTTGTTGTAATTGCAGGAAACCACAGTAATTAACTGGCATTAGTAGAACTTTAGTGTTGCTGCTGTTGCATCCTGTGAGAGGAAGTCTTCTTTTGTTCCCTGCTGGGATGAAGCTGAGGTACCTGTCTGGTTCAAATCTGGGTTGTGGTTTGGGATCTAGAAGCCAAAATCAGTTCCTGAACTGAGAAGTTCACCTGCAGGGGAGGGATTTCCCTAGCAGATGGACACAGGTACCTCAAAAAGTCACAATGTGGCGTCAGAAGCTGCTGTAGGCGATGGTCTGGGCACACTTGATATTTGCAAAATTAAGTCTTGGCTTGTGCTGTCATCCTGCCTTTTCCTTTGAGGGAACAGTCACTATTCCCTCCACGTGTGGATGTACCTCTCTAAAATGCCTACTAAAGGGCAGAAGGAGGTTAAACACACACTCAGTGGTCAGGTGTCTTTGTTCAGAAATCTGAAAAATGAACTCACCTTTCCAGGAAAGGCCCTTCAGGTACAATTTTAGCCCTACTTGAATTTCAGTCCCTTCTCCAACTGTGCAGAATTCCCCCAAAATATCCGTGGTGCTGGTATGGTATATTTAGCTTAAAGAACAGATCGTCCTGGTAACCAGATGAGGAAATGCTTGGAACAAGCCTGCTGGGATCTTTTCAGGGTGTATTAATTACTCTCACTGTGCCCAGGCTCTTTCATGACAAAAGAGAGCTTGAGGCAAAGCATTGGTGCTGCAGCCCTTGCCTTCCCTTTGGCTCCACTATCACTCCAGGTTTCCTGCTGGGAATGGGGCAGGCAGGGAGAGTGCTGTTTATTTATCTGCCTCTTGGTGTGTTTGCTTCTTGATTTATTTGACTATTGATTTATTTGCATCTTGATTAACTTATTTCAACGGGCCCTAATGATTCCAGGGGACCCCTCCTGTGGTTGCAGTATGGATCATTAAGGTCTTTGGGATTTGCAGTTCTAGCAGATCTTGCCACTGCACTTCAAAGCTTGGGAAAAATCCTTTGCCTGATCCTCTGGGACTCCTGCATGCAGGAGATGCTGCTGATGGGGGCTCAGCCCTGTGCAGGTCACTGGTGAGATCTGTGACCTCTGGCCCATTGTAGCGGGTGGGGGTGGGACACACACACACAGGGACATCCCACGGGTCTTGGTTCAGGTGTGTCTGGCAGTCTGGGGTGCTCTCCTCCCCCAGGGGACAAACACCACTGGCTGTGTCAGCACACAGAGCCTTGTCCTTGTCCTTGGCCACGTGGGATGGAGCTGTTCCATCACTGCTGCCCTGCACAGGTCACTCCTGGGCCCCTCTCATCTCCCAGAGCTGTAGTGCAGTACAGTGCACACGTCAGCCCTTTCTGGCCACTGCTTGAGTAGGATTGAACTCCTTCCCTGTCCACTTCCAGCCTTAAAAACTTTCAAGAAGTGTTGAATCTTTTCGGATAAAGGCTTAAATGTTGTCCTCCAGAACTGATTTTGAGAGAGAATTCCAGGTGTGGTGTTCCACCTGCCCTGCTCAGATCTGTCATTGTGGGTGACTGATGGACATGTCCCCAGCATGCTCTGGGTGTGTGTTCAGTGAGAACCTGTTTCCTATCCCAGCTCAGATGGTTCAGGGTGTGTCTGTTGGTTCCTGAAGCCATCAGCTGTGGTCCTCCTTGGAGCTCACCAATGCTGAGATAGCACGAGGCTTCACCTCCACTGGTGTTTGTTCCCCAGAAAAACAGCACTTGGTTCCCAAGGCTCTTGGCCTAATGTACAAGGGCTCTGCTTGCCTCAAAGTCTGCCCTGACTGGAAAATGGTGAGAGCTGCTGTTAATCCCTGGGACTGGAGCCTGGCTGGCTCAGTTCTGGCTGTCTCTTGGTGCCTTGGAGAATCCCAGGTGCAGGCTCTAATCTGCTCCAGCTGAGCCTGTGACTGACGTGCTGCAGGATTTACAGCTTTCCCCCCGTCCTGTGCTCCAGTATAGAGCAGACATGCCCTTACTCTGGGATACACCTGCTGATTTCCAGGGAGCCATCTGAAATGAGCCTTTCCTCCGGCTGTGAGGGTTTGCTGCAGGCTGGGAAAGCAGCATTGTGCAGGCTGGGGGGAGCACGGAGCATCCGAGTGCAGCAGCACTTGGGAGCACGGCCTGGCAGATGGCATTTGCTGCGTGGTGTAAGGGGATTTGCCACATGACCTGCTTGGAATCCGTGTCACGTGGCACATTGATTAGACCTGGCATCTAAAGAACAGACTGAGATCAGCAGAGGAGCTGCTGCACAAAGGTGGCTGGCAGGGGGATCCACAGGGATCCCAGCATTTTCCTGGAAGGTTTGCTGATGCTCACAGGAGTTCGATCCTGATTTTCTCTCTCTGTTCAGGGTGGTTTTACTGCCTTTTGTAAATGCAGTGGTTTGTTCCTCCTCAAGCTTACACGGATGGACACATGGCTCCAGCACTGGATGTGCATGAGCCTGGGAATCCAGCTGGAAGGAATGGGGTGGTGAAGCGGCTGCAATATTAACTTGACACCTAATTATATCCCCTGGGCTGATTTTTCCATTCTGTCATGCCTCGCTCTGTCTGCGCTTTCTGTGACTGGGGGATGCTGTGGGGCTCTCCATATCCAGCCATCTCTGGCAGACATTTGGAATGAAATTATCAGTTGTAAAAAATCCCCTGTCTGTGCCCCCAAAAGTAGCATCTCCCTGATGTTTGTATTTCCTTAAACTAAACAGGATAGGTTAATGCTGTATAGATTTGAAAGATAGTATTTATTCCATTTTACTTCTCTTTTGGAATGGGATTTCACGCCACAGTTCCCATGAGAGTTGTCATGGGACATGCACTGTCTCTGATCAGAACTGGCTTTTTTCTGACCTGATTCATATCCTGACATTCCCTTGTTAAAGCAGGAACACCTCTGACCAGTTTCCACATCATGTCCTGAAGTTAAATTTCCTCCAGGCTTTCTTTCTCCCCTAAGGAGGAACTGAAGCCATAGCCCAGGTGGGAATAGTTTATGGCATCTCCAAGAGCACAGCCTGAACTAGGGCTTTACTAACCCCAGCTGTTGTTGTTCAGTGCCCCAGGTCCTCAAGAGCTGCACGGAGTTCATCGAGAAGCACGGCATTGTGGATGGGATATACCGGCTCTCCGGGATCGCCTCCAACATCCAGAAGCTCCGGTAAGGACCTGCCTTGGAGCCACGGGTACAGCCTGGACTTCCTCAGGCAGATTCATCTTGCAGGAAGCTTTCCTTCAGGATGCAGTGTCAGGATGCTGGTGTCACTGTGCTGTCACGTTTCATTTCTGTTCCTTCTCTCTCTGAGAGCGCTGTGGAGCAGCTGATGTTTCTCCCCGCTGCCTGAGGCTGCTGGCTCACCAGCGGTTACCTGGGAACGTGCAAAGGGTGCAGGCCTGAGTTTGCTGGGTGACATTGCTGTGCTGCACAGGGAAGGGCCAGGAGTGTGTTCTGGTTAGGAGCTGTTCCCACCAGAGCAAACTTCCTTTATTCTTTAATGAGGCTGTTTTCCTCCTGTTCGGTGTGGAATGTTCTTCTGTGGAGCACTGATGTGCCGAGTGGATGTAACTCATTTCCAGCACTACTCCTGGGCCTATGGCCTGGCAGAGGCAGCACAGACTGTTTGCCATGGGCAGAGTGTCTTTTTTGTACCAGCTGTCCCCCAGTTCAGGGGGCAGGTTTGAGGTGGTACAGAGACTGTTCAAACCCTTGGACGTATGGGTTTGTTCTGGTTTACATTAATCCTATTTCTTATCCCGGCAAGTCCCGTTTTAAAAATCTGCTCCCAAGGTTTTGATATGCAGGATCCAAAGGCTCTGACTGGAGCTGTGACTGAATAGAACATTTGCTATTGGTTCAATTATATCCCTTTATTCCCCATTTTGACTTGTGCTGGATCGTCCTTCTAATCTCTGCCCTAGTCCATATTTTCCCTTTTGTGTCGCCAATACCATTTTCTCCTTCATTGTGTATCAAAGGTGCTTTAAAAATGGTTTTCTAAAATTGTAATGGCATCATTCCCTATTCTAGTGCAGAGAATTAAGTGACAGCCTGTTCCCAGGTTCCTGAGATGTTCCAAAGACAAAAGTAAGGGAGTACATGGCATAACTTAATGACACAGTCCTGCTCATGTAAATCACTACAGATTTTGAGTGTTTGATGAACATAGGACACGTCTTGCTGCAGTTCCAGCTGTATAAACAGGGCATTAGGCTCATTCCAATGCTGAGATTGCAGTGTCCTTAATAATGAATTGCTGTGCTTAGGTTCCCGTAGAAGAGCTGGATCTCCTGGATTTAAAGAGCTTTTAGGTTGGAGAGAAGGGTAGAGAATTTATTCCACGTAGGAGATTTCCAAGGGACAGAGGTTGGCTCTTCAATAGGACAGTAGCTGCCTTTATTTGGCAGGTGGGCAAACAGCCACTGTTGATTTGGGGTGTTGATCCCTGTATCCTGGCTCTTTCTGAGAGCTGTGGAGTTGTTCTTCACCTAAAAAAATGTTTCTTTGGACCAGAAGGAATAACACGTAGCTCTGGAAACAGCGCAGAGAGAAGGAGGGTTGACTGTAGTGGGGCATCCCTCTCTTCCCTCCCTATTCACTACTGCAGGGGAACATCTGACACAGTGTGAGCTTTATTCCTAGGAAAAACCACTGGAGTAGGGCAGGATATGGGCAGGGAGTTTGAGCCAGGGCTGACTGTGCTTGTGTGGGGTGGGCTGGTGCCTTCCTGAGCTTTTCTGTAGAGCCAAGTGCAGGAGCTGAGTTTCTGTCCCAGGCGTGAGCGAGGGGTGAATTAGAAGGTGCCTGTGTGCTGGACACAGGGGGTGTGGGAAACTGAATCCTTCCTTTCCTCCTCTGCTGTCTTCAGGGTGAGGAAAGGATGGGCTGGTCACCTTGAGAAGGTGGTGACCTCTTCTGCCCCTCGCCTAGGGGGAGGGAAAGGCTTCCCACAAGCAGTGTCCTCGTCCAGGGATGGAAGGAGCTCATCCTGATCCCAGGAGGGCTCAGTGACAAACACACCTGGTGCCCTGGGCACATTCTGCTCCTCAGGCAGGGTGAGCTCAGGGATTGTGTGACCCTCTGGGCACAACCTGCCAGCTTTGGGTGGGAGACAGGACAGGGATGGGCCACCACACCCAGCCCCAGCTGTGGTTGCAGCACCAGCAGGATGAGTCCCTATGGCTGTGAGCAGCCTAAAGACTCTGGCAGGGACCCCGAGGTTCTCCAGCTCCCAGGGCCTGGCTCACCACTCTCATCCCCCTAGAGCATCCTGCTAATTGGAAACAGCACTTCCCAGCACATATTCCAGCAGCAAGCCAGCCCTTGGCCTTCTAAGCTCAGCTTTTATTTCATAAACATTGGTGACTGGGTTTTTTTCTCTCTCTGAAAACCAAGGGAGTACGGTGGGGTTTTCTTCATGTGGTTCCTGGCTGTCTTCTCCCTGCAGTAGAGGCAGACTCAGCTCACCAGCTCATCCCCCAGGAATTCCTGCACTCACTGGTTTCCATGTGCTGCTGCTGGAGGTGCTGCTGGCAGGGCTTTATCGCTGCCATTTCCAGGTGTTTGAGATGCACAGGGACAGCGGCTTTCATCATTCCTATGGGCAATCCCAGTCACAGCCCTTGGGAGTTAAACTTGTTCTTGTGGTCTTGGAAGATGTTCTCTGGAGACGTTGTGAAAAGCCCTGATGCAGCAAAAGGGATTGCAGCCAGTTGGTGTAAAACCAACTGAAAATGCTTTATTAGAAAAAAGAAAAGTCTCTTTTTTGGAAAATATTCCCACAGGCTGCTCCACAACCGTGGGTCATGTGGCTTTGGTGACTAAGTGTTTATTTTTTCCTGTAAATCAGGAAAGCCTTGCTGTAATTTGTGCTGGATTTGATTTCATTCCTCCTTCTCAAACCCCTTCACCCATCTCTCTGTTCTCATTGCCAGCCACGAGTTTGACTCCGAGCAGATTCCCGACCTGACCAAGGACATTTACATCCAGGACATCCACTGTGTGGGCTCGCTGTGCAAGCTGTACTTCCGTGAGCTCCCCAACCCCCTGCTCACCTACCAGCTCTACGAGAAGTTCTCAGTGAGTGCAAGGCAAATGTGGGGCACTTCCCCCTTCAGCTAGTAGAGCAGAGAAATCCTGGAAGCTGGACCTGCCTTTGCAGAAAGCTGGACCTGCCTTCCACACGCTTCCCTCTGTCTGCTCTGCCTCAGTTGGGGTTTTTAGTTTGGTGTGTCGCCAAAATTCGCAGCCTGACACTGCTGCCCACACTCCCGATTCCATCCCGCCATTCCAGAAGGGGCTGCCAGTGCCCCGGGCTCTGAGGGGCCTTTTCTGTGTCCCCTTTAGGCTACTCAGAGGTGCCTTTGTCCCCTGTGCCACACTGGTTGGTTCCACTTGTGGGGCCTCAGCAGAAGGTCCCTGGCACACTTCCCATGCTTTGCAGGAATTCCCCTCTCGTTTGCCATTTCCCAGGAATGGGATTGGAAGCAAATGATGCTCTCAGCTGAATGTCTTCTGCAGGAATTCTCTGTGCCATTAACATGCCCCAGGTCATGACTCACTTGTCCCTCCTTAGATGATCCATGTGCTGCTCTGTCCCCATGACAGACACCTCACCCAAGGGGGAGAAGAACAACAAAACCCACCTTGCTGCCAAGACTGTCATGTTGGGAGTTTATTTGCAGCTAAATCCTTTCCTGCTTCATTCCAGGATGCTGTTTCTGCTGCTACAGATGAGGAAAGGCTGGTTAAGATCCACGATGTCATCCAGCAGCTGCCCCCTCCCCACTACAGGTGAGTGCAGCTTTTGGGGTGTTGTGGGCATTGAGAGAGGAGTTCTGTAATTCCAGTTCCCCTCTCAAGACAGCCACACTGTGCTTCTACCTATTAAAATAGTTACGGCTGTAGAAAGTTGGTTTATATTTTAATTAGCTCCTTACCAAATGCTGTACACTAAACATAGCCTTAATTCATGTCCTTGGAAACTCCATTTAGGAGGGAAATAGGAGTTTGCTGTGTCAGAGTAAGGAAACAGTTTTGTTGTGGGGGGGGCACAATACCAGTGCTAAGAGTACTTTAAAAAAAGTGAAATGTAGCCAAAAAATTGCTCAGGCCTTCAGTCACACTTGGTCAACTGTATTTTGTCTCCAGTTTGCCCCTCCCTGCAATAATAATAATTAGCAAATAACAACAATGCTCTGAGAATAACTGATGTAATTAATTATATTAGTGTTATATATTAGAGTAGAATAATATGGTGTTTAAAAATCACCAATTAAAATACTATATTGAAGCTAATTAGTAGTAGTAAAAACTTGTGCCATATGGTAATGGGTATTGACTAAGAACAACATTTTAACAGTCTTTAATATTAAAAATTATGGCCGGGTATGGTGAAAAGGGATCAGACAAATTGGTATGGGTGATTAGTTTTAATAACTATACGGAATACTGTATGTTAATGATACTTTAATATTAATAACTAGTGATGCATGGTAAGTAGCATTCACTGATTGTGAACTGTAATTGGTAGAAACAGCTAAAGACAACATATGGTAAAAGTTATTTACAGATGGGTAACTGGGCTGGGCCAGCTCACCTGATGTGTCCCAGTGGTTTGGTAACCATTTGGGATGAATGCAGGCAGTACTTGGTTATTGATACCTAATTAGAATACTTCATTACAGTCATCAGTTGATTATTATAATGTATGTTAATCTGCAGGTGACGTTAGAATTCCGGTCTAAGGGGTCAGGTGTAACAGATGAGGACAGCCATTGATAACTCTATATAGTCATTTCTGCCAATGAATGTTTAAATTTCATTTATTGTGATGTGTTGTGGTTAGCTGGAAAATTGCAATGCTTCAATGAGTGGTATAAAGAACTAGTTATAAAAGTTAACGGGGATTTAACTGATGTGTTATAAACTACAACTGTGTTACTTGCTCTTTAATTAAGGTTGGCTAGTTGGTGCAACAGCTGCTGCTTGTAGTAACTAATGCAGTATTGATATTAATTGAGGGGGTGTGGCCCTTTCAAAAATGAACTGATCTCCTTTTCCATTCACCTTTTCCCTGAAATGATTTTGACCTTATGGGGCTGGTTAAACTGGGTGCTGGTAGCAGCAGCATGTCAGTCTCAGAGAGGAGGCACAGCCAACAGCTGGATGTGGAATGCTGTAGGTTCCAGGGTGCTGCTCTTCTTTCCTGGGGTTTGCTTGGAAAATGGAAAAAAACACTTTATTTTTCTGCTACTCAGTGATGAGAAGTTGCAGGCAGGACGTGTCTGTTTGGTTTCCAGCCAGAACCATTTTCTTCACTTCTCATCTGTCTATTTGTGGAATTTTGAGCCCCGAAACACCCTCTCTGCTCCATCTCACTTCCTCCCCAAAAAAGGTTAGGCTGTGAGACAGACACAAGCCAGGGACACCAGGAGGGTACAGCAGCATTTTCACTGCCACCTCCTGCTCCCTCCTCCCTGGCATATATTAAACACAACAGTGCTTAATATACAAACCCCACCACTTTTTAATGTGAACAGAAGCCTCTGAAGTTTAATCTTCTGTCTGCTTTACCCACCTCTAAGAAACCTGCAGCCAGAAATTTCCCAAGCATAACTCAAGTACAGTTGGCTGGTTTTCAGTATCCTGGGGTGTCTAAATCAATACTCCCCCCATCCCAAGATTAGCATTCCACATCTTTCCCCACACATCCCTGAGCAGCCCCTCGCGCCTGTCACACACCTGCAAAGGGCTTTTTTCTGGAACTGTTCTTTCCTTGAGCCTGGACAAGTCAGGAGAGACTCCCTCACCCCAGCCTGTGTCAGTATTGCCAAAGGCAGGTCCACCGTGGGGCTGGGGAAGGAGTTCAGCATTCCTTTCTGGGAGCTGTCAGACCAAAAGGAAATAATGAGCTGGGTTTGTTGTGTGGATCACAGCTTGGCTTTGCTCAGTGGTGCTGAACATTTGCCTTTCTCCTGTTTTCCAGGACACTGGAGTTCCTAATGAGACACTTGGCTCGTCTGGCTGATTATTGCTCCATCACAAATATGCACACCAAGAACTTGGCCATTGTCTGGGCTCCAAACCTCCTCAGGTACTCTGAGATTTTCCCATTTCAATAAAAGATAAATGTTTACATAAACAGATACTCCAGAAAATCCCAGCTTTTGGCAGCTGGAGAGAGCTCCTCCTTTCTTCACCCACTGCACTCTTCTCCTGTAAAATATGGGAAATTATTCTAAGCAGGATTTAAGATTAGCTGGCAAGTTCCTGACCTAGTGATGTAAAACAGGCCCTGTACTATCCTGTCTCACACAACACAGTTCCACTGGCGGCAGTTCTGTCAGTAGTGACAAGGAAGAATTCCCCCAACCCTCTTTTAGAGGATAATTTCTCCTCTCCTGGTTAGATGAGATTGATGTGTCCTTGATCACCCAGGAAAATTTCTACAGTGGCATCACTGATGTTCCACTGCATAAGTCTCAGGAGTCTAATTTGACAGCTTTCGCCTGCAAGAATTCAAACTTAGACAAATGATTTTGGATAAATCTGTTTTGAATCTGCATGCCAGGGCACTTTAATGGTGTAACTTAAAAATTTTGCTTTAAAAGAAAAAAGAATATCACCATGTCCTTTATTGTACTGATTTCTGAACTGCTGATGTTACCAGCCTGAGAAATCTCTGTGTGCAGTTCATCATGGAATCCCAGAAGGGTTTGGGTTGGGAGGGATATTAAAACTGGTCCAGTGCCACCTCCTCTATGTGCAGGGACACCTTCCACTATCCCAAGTTGGTCCCAGCCCAGTCCCTCCTGTCCTTGGACACTCCCAGTTCATGCAGGTGGGCTCTTTTTTCTGGCAATTCTCCCACATGCAGTGGAGTGGCCTTGTGTTTGAGTTTGCTTTGGTGCGTCCTGGGGCATTCACTCAGCAGGATCAGTTGGAGGCACTCCCTGCTCAAGGAAAGTCTCTTAGAGCCCATGGTAGGTTTGTACAACAGCACTGCCTTAAACTGTGCCAGTCATAGAAATGAGTTAACAGAAAGTTCTTAATTTTGGATGTTCAGTGTGTTAACCTCAATTCATACCTGTCCCACTCTCCCTTCCCAGCCCAGTGTTCCTCTTGCCCTGTCAGTAAGACTTGAACCTGGATCTGAAGTTTGCCCATAAATCCCCACAGTCAGTGATGATTTGTGAGCATTGCTGAGATTTAACCCCAGAACTGCCCTGAAGCCTTTTCTGCCCCAGGCCTGCAGCCCCACAGGTGCCCCGGCCTCCCCCAGCAGGAGCCTCTTCCCTGACCACGTGTCCCTTTGCAGGTCCAAGCAGATCGAGTCCGCCTGCTTCAGCGGCACGGCCGCCTTCATGGAGGTGCGGATCCAGTCGGTGGTGGTGGAGTTCATCCTGAACCACGTGGATGTGCTCTTCAGCTCCAAGCTCAGCTCTGTCATCCGTGATGGGGCAGGTGTGTGTTCTGTGCTTGCTTCACTCGGGCAGGAACAGCAGCACTTCATGGCTGGCTGAGCCTCCTCTGGGACCTGGGAATGCTTTTATTTTAAGCTAGAGGACACATATCTGGCTTGGGATGTCAGGATCCAGACAGAACTAGCCTGGTTTTAGAAATTGCTGTCAGTGCCTTTCTTAGAAGCCAAGGTTGCCCCACAGGAATGCAGAGGTGAATGTTTGGCTTCTACTTTTATGTCCTACCACTGAGAAATTGCAAGGAATCACTTAAATCTCTCCTGCTCCCTTTTTAAAACCATCTTCGCTGATGGCCCTGCATACTTACCCATTGGAGCTGTGTCTGTCTGCCCTCATTTGTACCTTAGAACACAAACAGGAACAAACTGGTGTAAAGCAATCTGTCTGCATTCAGTAATACTGAGGCTTAAGAAACTTAAGTCTTGCTCTTAAAGGTCTGTTTTGACATCTCCTGTGCTGGTTATTCCCTCTGCACAGCCTTTGTGGGCTCATGAACAGGGCTGTGCAGCCACACAGCTCAGGCTGGTGTTGCTTAAGGATGAGGAATGAACCTGGAGCACCTGGAATGTCATCCAGCCTTGGAATGTACAAATTCCCTTGAGTAACTGAGAGTATGTATCTGTTCCATTGAGAAGGAGCAGAGTTGCACCAGGAGGAAAGTTTACTCTCTGTATTAGTGTGGCTGCCACAAGCTGTTCCTGCTCCCAAGCAGCATTAAGGCTGCACCATCTGCCTTGATAACCTGCCCTTGCCTAGAACACGCACAGCCGCTGCAGTTATCATCACCTGGGGACTGCAGAGAGCTGAGTTTCCACTGTATCTGCTGCTCTCTTCTTTTAAACAAACCCTGCCTCTGCTTAGGCTGGCAGAATTGATCCAAGTCCAGCTTTTTCTTCTGCTGTAGGGCAGTTCTAAGTCCATGGGAGCCAGAGGTTAGCTTGGCTGAGCAGTGCCAGCCCCAGCAGGCTGAGTCTGCCAGGGGAAGGAAGATAAACATGCTCAGAATCCCAGCCAGATGATTATCCTGGCTTAGAATGGCACATGTAAATTTGGCTAATTGTTTAATGACTTGGTCATTTGCATTCAGTAGCTTTGACACAGACCTGGCAGGGACAAGGGTCAGGCTGTTGGGTTGGCTAAGTGCAGGAATGCTGCATTCCAGAACGGCTTCCTGGGAGCCTCTGGGTGTGAGCACAGCTCCTGCACCCACCTGTGAGAGGGGAAGTGGTGTTGCCAAAGCTGCTTTAACCCAAACTTCACCCAGCACAGCATTTACAGCTTCCACACCCCCAGACTGTGCATCCTTCACACAGAGCTGTGCTACTGCAGGGACAGCCATGGAAATGGACCAAGCAGGATGTTCTGCACTGGCACATCTGCCCCACAGCCCTGAACTCACCTGGCAATAACCCTAGAAACACCTGTACAAGAGGCAGTGGCAGACAGGAGAGCTTCTACAGGGGGCTCTGTGTAATCTCTCCACTGAAGCTGTCGGCAGCAGGAGGCAGCAGCTGCTTTCAGATTTTACACATTCATCTCCAAAACTAGGCACAAGCTCTAAAGGCCATGGGCAGGGCACACAGCAGATTCTGTTGGCTGTGTCCAGGTGCACTTTGGTTTGTAGCAGCTTCAGTCACACGTGGCATTTCCTGCTGCACCGAGAGGTGAAATCTGGGAATGACCCAGACAGGCTCTATATAAAGGAAAAACACAGGTTTTTTACAGGCTCTTGCATACAGATGAAGGAAAGTATGTCACAAAGGTTTCCATCCTACCTGCTTCCCTCTGCTTTTTTTTTTTTTTTTAATTATTTCACTAAGCTGTTAGTCTTCTAGTCGTCAATGTATCTGTGACATTGTGACCACATTTTGTCCATGTCTTTCAGTGTTTGGGATAACAAAGGTTCAGAAAAACACAGCACCTCCCTAGACACACAGAGCTGAGCTTTGATCTCTGCGCTGCTGTTTGCTGACTCTCCCTGTTGCCTGTGGTTTTCCCTTGCAGGGCACAGCTCTTTATCCCGGCCCAAGTCTCTGCTGGTGTCCTCCCCCTCCACGAAGCTGCTCACGCTGGAGGAGGCTCAGGCACGGACACAGGCCCAGATCAACTCTCCCATTGTGGCAGACAGCAAGTACATCGAAGTGGGAGAGGGCCCAGCAGCTTTGCAGGGGAAATTCCACACAGTCATTGACTTCCCATCTGAAAGGTAGAGACAGGTTTCCTTTCCAGCGTGTGTAATAACTGTGTTATTTTTGAATACAGCAAGAATTTGCATATATTGACTTGAGGCTTGTTATATATGTAAAGTATCGTAGCCAGTTCTCCACCTGCTTGGGAGTTTGGAGGATTCAGCTCTTATCAGTGGCCTTGGTTTAGCCAAATAATTTGTGCTCCGCTTCCTCTTGTTTTCAGCAGGGATATAATTTAATGTATAAATCCATGTTGTCTGTGATGTAGAAATGCCTGGACCAGTCACACACAGAAATGTAAACAGGGGGAACACCTGCAGATGTTGGGGTTTTCCAGGATTAAGTGCCTGTCACAAATTGAGATTCCCTTGAAGTGAAGCAGTTGGACAGGCTTGAGAACACTGGAAATTAAATATGGCAGTGGAGGAGACTAAGGTGGTTCTATAGCAGGAGTGAGAGATGCTTTTGAACACCTTTATGGCTGCCCAGCTTTCCAGAGAGCTGGGGCTTCTTTCATAAAATCCATCCCTTGGCTGCTAGACTGGACAAGGAAGAGCCTTTTCTGCAGCTGCTTTGCAGAGGTTGGGGGAATTTACACAGCAAGACTTTTGGGGCTGAGCTGGAATAATGAAAACATCTCGGCTGTGGGAGAGAGGGAGTTTTCAAGCAGCAACCAGGATTTTCTGAGCAGAAAGCAGAGAGTGCTGATAACAAGCAGCCAGGATTGAGCTGTGCCCCCCCTCCATCCATGTGTTCCGTTTTCTCTCCGCAGGAAAAGGCCGCCCAGCAAGATAAAGAAATCTCCAGTGGGGAGCTGGCGTTCCTTCTTCAACCTGGGAAAATCCTCCTCCATGTCCAAGCGTAAACTGCAGCGCAACCCCAGCGAGCCCTCGGAAATGAAAGCCATAGCCCTGGCAGGTGAGGCCCTCTTCCAAAACCCGGGGTTTTCAGCAGTGCAGTGATGTTTCCAGTGGGCTTTCATCTCCTTCTAGCGTCCAAGCCGTGCATGACACCTCCAGTAGCTGTTCTTTCCCAATGGATCTCAATGGCAGCGCTGGAGCCTGCTGGGCCTCGCACCTCTGTGCTTTGCTTGGAACAGCTTTGGAAAGACAAGATGATGCTGCTGCTTTAATAAGTCACAGGATAATTCCTTCTGACACTCTCATTATGAAATGAGAATACAGTTCTGGTTCTCCTTGCTGCTCTCAGAAAATGAAATGAGGGAAAGGCACCTTCCCACAAACACATTCCCTCCAAAAACTGTACCAGAGTACCCAGAGTAGGCATCCAACAACCATTTGTAGCCACAGCCAGGATATGCAGGTGGAATTCTCAGCCTTTTCCATATATAATTTTCTGTTTCTTTCCAAACTTAAAAATAGCAACAACATGTTTTTGCAGTAAAAATACACCACAAATCCCAAAACATGGGCCTGGGAGAACTTCTATCCCCTCATCTTCCAGGTCTAGCTTAAAATTCTTACCCTCACAGTCCTCACACTCTCTGTGATGCCCTTCAGGACTGTCTCCTCAGAGACTGAAATTATACATGTCTATTGCCCATAAGACAGGGTGTGTAAATGTTCCTTCCTTTCCCAATTTTGAGGGGTTTTGCTTGTGGGGAGTTGTTTCCCCACCTGTCACCTGCAGCAGTCACCACTTGGGTCAGTTACCTTGCAAAGGTAAAATGAGAATCAGAAACCCACCTTCAAAACAAAATAACTCTCAGGACAGGGATGTTGGTGTTAGAAACGCATTTGTGTTTTTCCTGCCACCATTATCCAGCTAAATGTAAACCCCTTTCCTAACTGATCCTTTCTCTGTGTGGTTCTTTTCCTCAGGAGGACGAGGAGACAGCGGGACGCTCCGCTCGGCCAAGAGCGAGGAGTCCCTCACCTCCCTGCATGCCGTGGATGGTAAGGCACAATCCTACCTGCACTTCCAGGAAATGGGCATTAAGGGAGGCACTTCGACATCTCTGGCTGTAGATATTCAACAGGCCAGGTTTTCCACCCCTCCAGGGGAAGCTGAACTTGCTAACCGATGAAGCAGCTTTCTGGTCCCAACACAGATGGGTCTCACAGAAATGCTCTTCATGGCTTTTCCCGCTTTTAAGGTTAAAAACAGCAAACCTCTTGCTCTGGTATAGCTGGCACTGCGAGGAAGATCTTCAGCACATTTCAAATGTCTTTGCTTGTGCACACAGCTTAGTTTCAGAGTGAATCATGCCTGGCAAGTGCTGTAAAAGAGTTTAAGCAAATGGAATAAGCAGTCACTGTCAATGATGATACTTTGTGTGGAGAGATCACCAGGGGAGGCACTTTTTGCTGCCTTAGGACTGTTCTGTCCCCCCACCAATGGGCCTGGCCCCCTGGACAGGAGGTTTTGTCACTAACACATGGTGTGTTCTCTCTTCCAGGTGAATCCAAACTGTTCCGGCCCAGGAGGCCCAGGTCCAGCAGCGATGCCCTGTCTGCCTCCTTCAACGGGGAGCTCCTGGGGAACATGAACCGCTGCAACTCCTACGACAATCTCCCCCACGATGACAGCGATGGGGACGAGGGGCTGATCCACGTCCCTGCCCTCATCTCTCCCCGCTCCTCAGAGGACGTGGACCTCAGCCCACCGGACATTGGTGTCGCCAGCCTGGACTTCGACCCCATGTCCTTCCAGTGCAGCCCCCCGCAGGCAGAGTCGGAGTGCCTGGACAGCAGCACCTCCCTGCTGGAGTCTGTCGATGTCAATAAGGAGAAGCTGAGCCTGCTCAAGAAGGATATAGAATCAGGCAGCCAGTCCCAGACCCCAGGCAGTGCCACGAGTTCTGAGCCAGTGTCCCCTTTCCAGGAGAAGATGAGTCCCTTCTTTACACTGGACCTGAGCCCCACAGAAGAGCAGGCCTGCAAACCCCTCAGCTTCTCACCCAAGACAGCCCGAAAGCCCATCAAATCTCCACCACTGAGCACAGAACCCACCTCCTTTGTGCTGCCCAGCCGTGTGCCAGAGGCCGTAGGAGGAGTGCCCACCACATCCAGGAACTCCTCTGCTTCCAGCTGGAGCAAAGAGATTGGCATCACTGAGATCACAAACAGGTCCCCAACCCAGATGTCCTTGCCCCTCAAAAACAGTGAAACAGGAACAGGGGAAGGAGCCCACCAAGAGCTGCAGCATCCCCAGCTAGTGCCTGCTTGCAAAGCAGAGTTGCCAGAAGAAGGGGAGAGAGCCATGCCAAGCAGTCAGAATAAGACTGTACCCAGTGGACACACCCAGCCAGGTACAGTGCATTTTCCTCCATTCTTTCTTTAAGTTCCAAAGGGGAGCTGCTCTCAGAACCATCCTCCTCTGCGTGCCTTTAGGAGAGGGGATTGCCCATCAGTTCTGGTCACGAGTGTCTTGCAGGGCTGTGCAGATCAGTAAAGTCTTAACCTCTGCCTTCTCCCTACATCACACAAATCTCGGATAATTTCCATAATGCTTTATATTCTGCTTTTTTTCCCCCCATCCTGTCATACGTGAAAATCTCTAGCATGTCCTTCTCAGTCATTTCAGCCAATAGACCATCTAAGACTTTTCTTTTTTAAATTAAAAACCTGCCAACACTCGAAGAAGGGACCTTTCTGCCTAAAACCTTATGATCAAAATTGTGTAAGGGTATCTCATTCTCTGCTGCCTCCTTCCTACCTCTCTAGAAATGCAAGAGAAGCCTTTAGACAATCTCTTGGGGTTCTTTTCCACTTTGTGATGAACCTGCTGTGCTGTCGAGCAGCGTTTGCCTGTGAGACACAAGTGTTTCACATCAGAAGGAACTGCCACTGTGAAAGTGTGGAGAGCATCTATTTTTTTATAATAGTCATTAAGGTCACTCTCCTTATTGGGTAACATAAAATCACTGTCTCTCTCAATTTTCCCCCCATTAGGAGCAGTTGCCCTCGACTCCCCCCAGGATCCTGTTCCCGTCAGTTCTGTGTCTCTTATCCCTCCTCCTCCTCCGAAAAACGCAGCGCGCATGCTGGCCCTAGCGTTAGCCGAGTCCGCACAGCAAGCATCCGCCCAGTCCCACAAAAGGCCAGGAGATGCTCATGCTGAAAGCACAAATTATGGAGAGGCTGAAGCTGGCACAGCTCTAGAAAAGCTCCATCTCTCTGCGGGCGCTCCCGACAAGCTCCACCTGTTCACTGCTCTGCCCGAGAACCACCTGCACTTCCAGCCCGGGGCACCTTTAGAGCAGGACGGCCAAGGCACGGCCGGGGAGCAGAATCACCCTCCCGGCGCACCTGGAGGCCAGGAGCCCCCCGCTCTCCACACGGGCATGCCCGGGGACACGCCTGGCAGCAGGGATGCAGAGCAGGAGCAGTCCAGCTTCCACCCCAGCAGAGCGGGGGACAAGGCCCACGTGGGGGGCTGGGAGCACAGCCCGGGGGCACTGCCGGAGCGGGAGCTGCCCGCCACGGAGCCGGCTGTGGAACAGCCCCACCTGCGCGCGGGCCTGCCTGGGGACAAGCTGCACGCTCCCTGCACGGCCGAGGACAAGCTGCAGTCTCCCTCCGTGGGTCCCGCTGGGGACAAGGGCGCCCCGGCCGCAGTGCCGTACCTGAGCACCCTCCCCAGCACAGCTGCCGAGCCCCGCGCCCCGCCCGGGGCCGCCCCCCAGGCAGATGCCACTGTCCCGACTGTCCCGCCCGCGCCGCGGGCGGCCACGGCCCCAGCACAGAGACAGGAGCACCAGGCAGCCGTGGGACAGGTGCCGGCGGCCAAAGCACCCAGCGGCTCTGGGCAGGTACGTGCTGCTCCCTGCACAGCTCCTCTGAAATGCTGAGCACTGGGAACGTCAGTCCAAATCCAAATGGTAACGGGTGGGATCTGCAGAACACCGGGAGCGCGGTAACACACACACAGAGCCCTGCAGGAAATCCTGTGCTGCTTTCCTAAGGGAACGTCCCAGAATACCCACACTCCTTGGTTTTAAGGAAAATAGTATCTGTAGGGGCCGCTGACAGAGGGATTGATAATTCAGAATGCTCAGCAAGAAGAATTTTTGCATCCTCTGATGAGGTCCTCTTCCAGTGTCCTAGTTAGGTTCTTGTCCAGTTAGTCAGCAGCAGGATGAGAAGACACTTAATCTGCACCAGGAGTGGTTTCGGTAGGACAACAGGAAGAATTTCTTCACAGAATGGGTGATTAGGTGCTGGAAGGGGCTGCCCAGGAAGCTGGTGGAGTCCCCATCCCTGGAGGTGTCCAAGGAGCAACTGGATGTGGCACTCAGTGCTCTGGGCTGGTGGTGACAAGGTGGGGAATGGTCTCAGGTTGGATTTGATGGTCTCAGAGATCTTTTCCAGCCTCAGTGATCCTGTGATTGTGTTAAGCAAAGCAGGTCAGATTCCTTGTGCAGGATTCAAATATGGAAGTGTTCCATCAGAAATCCAAAACCCCCAGCCCATGAAACATGCCCAGCTGCAGCCCATCCTAAGCCCTGGCAGCCATGTTTAAGACAGGAATTTCTGCTCTACTTTACTTTTCGATCTGCTCACCAGGGCCTGAAGAGGTTAAATTCAGGAACATTTTCATTAACATCAGACATTTAAAAATGAGCCACCAAAGAGACAGCCACCTCCTCCCCTTCCTCTGGTTTAGCATTTGCAGAACACACCAGTTGTGATGGGTCCCAAAATCTGCCAGTGGCGTCCTGCTTGCCCATGCTGAGAGAGGGAACTTACACGTCTGTCCTTCCCTAGCAAACAGAAACCAGGCCCAGACATGCTGGAATGGAGCTGATCCATACAAGTATCTGGGGTGTTTTAACTACAGAACAGCAGGGGAAAAGCTGCTTGTCCCTGACTTTGTCTGCTCTTCCCTGCAGATGTGGAGCACTGCTGCACCTGAAAAGCCTCCGGAGCCCACACCTGGCTTTGTCTCCGAGAGCAGTTCCAGTGCCCGTGGCTCCTCTTCTGTGCCCGCAGGCCACCAGAGCCACTTGGAAAAGCCCCGGGAGGGCACGAGGGCTCCCCCTCTGCACCTGCGCTCCGAATCAGTCCCTGCTCCCTCCTCCTACAGCTTCGCCCCGCCCGTGCCGCCTGTGAGGACGCTAGAGAGCAAGATCGCCGCTGCCATGCACTCCAACAACACGGACACCCTCAACAACTCCAACTACCACTCCTTCCTGGCCTCCTCCATGCTGGCGTCCTCCGTGGAGGAGGCGCTGCTGCCGCCGCCGCCACCGCCACCTCCCAAGCACTCGTCCATGCAGCCGGTGTACGTGCCGCACCCTAAGCCGGAGAGCCTTCCCGAGCCCGTGGGGCCCGATGGCTACGTGCATGCCAAGCACCAGTACCGGCCTGAGAGCCTCCCTGCCCACGGCTACCACAGCAAGGCCGAGCAGCACCAGCCCTACCCGCCCCGCCCCGAGCCACCCGTTGCCGCGGGCGGGCGCTACAGCTCCTATGGCACGCAGGGCAAGGGCTCTGCCGCTGGCCTGCACCCCAAGCCCCGTGGCCGCACCGACTTCGTGTCTTCCGTGAGCCCCACGGGACTGCGGGGCGCCGGCTATGCTGAGGAGGCCCCCCCATACCCCACCATCCGCAGGGTGCAGTCGCTGCACGTGCCCAGCCCAGCTGCCGCCGCCGCCATCCGCTCCGTGCCCATCTCCCGCACGGAGGTGCCCCCGGATGATGAGCCCGTGTACTGCCCGCGGCCCCTCTACCAGTACAAGCCGTACCAGCCCCACTCCGACTACCATGTCACGCAGCTCCAGCCTTACTTTGAGAACGGGCGTGTCCATTATCGTTACAGTCCCTACTCCAGCTCCTCCAGCGCCCCCTACTACACCGCGGCCGACGGGAGCTTCTATGACCTGGATCCCTACAGCACTGTGCGGGTCCGGCCCTTCCACGGCCTGCCCAGCCGCGAGTTCGGGCCCTACGCGTCCCGGCTGCAGGGCAAGGGGCTGTACCGCTACCCCAGCCTGGCCGCCTACCCCCGGGCAGGGCTCATCAACCACCTGGGCAAAGAGCACAGCTTCGTGAGCAGGGATGTGCCCCCCGCCCCGGACATCAAGCACATGTACATGTCCTGGGACCTGGAGGACATGGAGAAGTACCGCATGCAGTCCATCCGCCGTGAGAGCCGCACGCGCCAGAAGGTCAAAGGGCCCCTCATGTCCCAGTATGACAACGTGGCCCCACTGCTGCAGGACGAGCTGGGGGGCCTGGACGCCATCCACCTTCGCAGCAAATCGGATCCCGGCAAGAGCGGCCTGCTGACGGTGGCAGAAGGGAAGGAGGGCAGGTACCCAGCCAAGGCGGCCACGCCCGAAGGGGAGGAGCGTTTCTATGGGCAGCACACGGAGCCTGAGCTGGACAGAGCCCACTATCATGGCGGGGGCTACGGGAACGGGCAGCCCGAGAAGCCGTCCCTGCCCCAGAAGCAGAGCAGCATCCGCAACAGGAAGATGCACGAGCCGGGCGGCAGCGGCAGCGAGCACAGGACACACTTGCAGCAGGAAGCGAACCATAGGCAGCCTTCCGAACCCAAAAACGGGCCCCCCTACCCCGAGTACAGGCCCAAGGGTGGCCCGGAGCCCTCCGAGCCCATGGGCTACCAGCACTCAGGCAGCAAGTACATCCCAGCCGGTCAGGAGACCCTGAGGCTGAACCACAAGGAGGGGAGGCTGGCAGAGGACAGGCCAGACCTGGAGAGGCCTCGAGGCAGAGCGTCCATGGAGAAGCACTCCAGAGACTGCTACAAGGAGGAGGAACATGCTGCTACTCCTGTGGTGCCGCCACCCAAACCTGAGCGGAGCCACAGCCTTCGGATGCGAGAGCACCCCGAGCCCATGGAGAGGGACTCGGCCCTGCTGTACCCCTACCAAACCCTGGGCAAGCGCCAAAGCACCATGACTGTGATGTCCCAGTACGATAATCTGGAGGATTACCATACCCTGCCTCAGCACCAAAGAGGGGGCTATGCTGGAGCAGGGGGCTTTGTGCCCCCCGGCTTCCCCCACATGCACAGCAGAACTTACGCCACGGCGCTGGGGCAGGGAGCCTTCCTCCCCACAGAGCTGTGTCTGCAGAGGCCTGAGACAGAGGTGCACGTCGAGTGAGCTGGGGGGGAACGAGGGATAGAGTCTAAGCAGCCTCTGCTGGACAGTGGANTATTTTTTCAGTGATGGAAAAAAACTCCCCGACCCTGCCCCAGTGAGCAAAGCAAACTCCCCTCAGCCCTCCCCCAGCCCCCATTCACTGTTTTTATGTAGTAGAGCTATAGATTTTCATGTAGTTTTGAGCCACCTGGGAGGACAGGGCAGGCTGTTGGCATACAGGTGTTGCCAGAGGCCAGGCAGGGCTGACACAGATGCAGTTGGGGCAGGGAGGGAAGGAGTTTTCCCAGATGTGACACTGGCTGCTCCTCCCCACGCCCACGGTCCTGTGCATGATGGGCTGTGCCTGCAGTTCCATCCTGCTGCAAACTGCCCACCCCAGGCTGCCTCCCGGGAAAGGGTCGTGGAGGAACTCGGAGTTCAGCCCCTGGGAGTTGCACAGCCAGAGGGAGCTGGGGCAGGGCTCCCCAGGGATCCTCTCCTTGCCGAGGCCCTGCCTCTCCCATGGGTGTAGTGCACCCACTGCAGCGCTCTGAGCTGGGTGGGGGCCTGTTTTGACTTAAAGCCCCTGGAATAAGCTCTGAAGCCATTTCAGAGCACGACACACTCCTTACATTTCTTGCTTATTAACCAGCTGCTTCTGCCTACAAGAAGTCCATTTCCTTCACATTTCTGTGTTGTAAGCAGAGGCCAGCTGGAGGAGCCATGTAGGGCAGGTTTGCATTTCTCACACCAAAAGAAGGAAAGCTATGCCAAACCCTGCCCCCAGAGCTGGGAACAGCACACCCATTTAATGCCAGTCCTTCCTCTTTGCTGCAAGGCTATCTGTGGCCCAGATGAGCTCGTTCTATCCTGTGGCTGGCAAGACTGTGTCATCTCACTGCAAAAAATACTAGAAAAACAGATTTTCAAAAAGTCTATAGCATTGTGTAAATCAGAGCCCACCTTGCCAGCTGTGTGTGACAAGTTGTCTGCATGAGCAGCTGCCCTGGGCCAGGTCCTGCAGCAGTTCCATCAGGGAATGCTCCTGCTGAGCTTAAGCTGGAGGTCTCCAGACTCTGCAGCCTCTGAGTTTGATGCTGGGCAGAGACCCCTGTGAGTTGTGGCACACAGAGCAGTGATGTGCAGCTCCCCCAGTACTCGGTGAGTAGGGACAGAAGGCCAGTGCCCTCTAAAATACACCTCTAAAAACAGTGTCCAAGCTGTTGAAAAGCTTTGATATTGTAAAAACAGCCTGGCAGCCCCTCATGCTGCCTCTCAGACTCCCCAGGACTCACATACCCTGTACAAATAAAGCACATCCATTCCATTAGGTAGGGCTTGCAAGCAATACTTGAGATTTAGCAGTTTTTAAATGTTCACTGATAAATTCTAAGGCCATTCCTGTTCCATGTGGTTGAAGAACTTCTCTACCTGTTTTGAATCTCTAACGTTTTATGGAAAACCTGGAAGTCCTACAGTTAGCACATAGCTGCTTAGGTGGGGTTTTTTGAACAAAAGGTTACATGGCTATTTTGGGACTTTTAAATCCTAAGGAAAACCTGCTTCTAGTTGCTGACTACTCCGTAGCTGTTTGCTTCTTTTAACCTTGGAGCCTTGTCTGGGGCTGTTTCAGTAACTACCTTCTGGTTCTATTTTATTGTGCAATGCTGGTGTTTTAAGCATTTTGTTTAGAAGAGTTCTCACATGTTATGGAACAAAATGTGGCAGTAAAAAGAAAAAAGGAAGAAAGGGAAAAAAAAGAGAAAAAAGCAGCACTGTGATCCAGGTTACCACACTCTCCTCACGGGGAATTCCCAGGTAGAGGGGTTGGGGTTTTTGGTGAGGGAATGCTTTTTGTAACGTTTTCTTTTAAGGAGAACTGCACAGAAAGGGGCCACTGGGTGAGCTACCCTGTCTCCACTGGCAGTAACTCCCAGGAAAGGCTGAGCTGTCCCGGTTCCTTGGGAGCCAGGCTGGATTATCTGTGCTCCCAGCAGTGCTGTGTTGTGCCAGGGCCAGGACCAGCCTCACCCCCTGGTTACCTACCAGGTCTCCAGTTGAAGCAGGGACAAGTGTTTGGTTCAGGCTATTTGGGATTCAGGTAATGAGAGCTGCAGGTCCAACCTCTCTCTCTGTGAAAGCCTTAACTCCCCCCTGCCCCGCAGCCTTCCCCTCCCTCTGCCTGGGCCTTATGTCAGCCAGGACTATCCTGCCACTACGAGGGGCTGGTCCCAGCTCCTACTAATTGTAAACGCCTCTGGATTTTCCTGCTCCTAGCCACTGTCTCCCTGTAGAGCCCAAGTGCCATCCCTGGACAGCCTCTGCTCAGTGCTGTGCTGCTCCCGCCGAGCCGGGCTCTCCCTGCATTGTGTCAAGTGCCAGGTGCGAAGCACCCGCTCGTCCCATCGGAAACAAACCCTTCAGCACCTTTCCCAAAGGGCTTCTGGAAGTGCACACTTACCCCTAACTCACAGGGCTGCTGTGAACAGCCTTTTGGGAATGAGAAGAAGAAGACAGCAGAGCAGTGACTCCCAGCCATCTCCCCCTCGGCACGCAGCCACAGCCGGGTGTGCTCCAAGGGTGGAAGCTCTCCAAGAACCCAAAGTCATGTCCAGCACTGCTGAGCCACAGTACAGAATTAAAAAAGGTGAAGGCACTACCAGCTTTTCCCAGGTAACACAGACCAACACCTTTCTTTTATCGTTGCTCCTGCCCACAGCTTCAGCAGCATCCTGCATGATCCCACCCCGCCAAGCCATACAGTGAACTATGCAGTCCTGCTCCTGCTCTGGGCTCAGTCTGCTGGTCCTACAGAGAGTTCTACATCCTCATTAACCCCAAAATTCATAGGTGAGGTTGGAAAGGATGTCATGCATCAGAGCGAGGCAGGGAGGTGACACCAGGAGTCTCAGGTGAGCTGGAGGACAGTGACAGCCCCGTCCTGTGTCCCCAGGTGGAGAGAGCAGGGGGACAGCAATGCAAATAATCCTCTAATCCAAGTGCAGCTGTGCTCGGGCTCAGTAATTGCTTGCCTAACCACATCCCCACAAGGTGACAGCAGCTCTGTTCCTCGGCAGTTCCCTCACACGGGCACTGTCTGCATCTTCAGCTGCCATTCCCTCTGTTCCCAGATGAGGGTCTCCCAGTGCATGCAGGAATGGGGCTCCAGGAGTGTGCTCCAGCCATGGATTTTTACCTCTGCTTTGGAGCAGGACGTGACCCACAGGAGACCTTCCTTGGGAAGGGGCGAGCAGTCGTAGGTGAGTAATGTGGACTTGGCCCCTGTGAAGTCTTACGTTAAGCATTAATTTCTGATTTTTGCAAAGTCTTATCAGGTGATATCTATATGCATCTCTGAGAACACCCCCACAACTTCGTGCCTATGTCTTTGCAGTGATCCCCCTCCCCTGCTCACCACTGGGGGGATCAGTAAGGATTGCACAGTGGTAGTAAGTTGCTACACAAAACCAAAACCGACTTGAAAACGTCCTGTTCCTCTTTGACCCCCGAAGGGACAGAACCTCAAGTGTGCTCTGCCATCCCCCAGGCTGACAGGGCATTGACTCGAGTGGTGTGTTAAATGTCAGGAAATCTGGGTGAGAAGTTGTTTTCCTTCCTTTCGTTGCGGCGGCTTAGGCATGTTCCTGTTTCCCCAGAGCCCCAGACCCCGTGTGAAAGGCATGGTGTGGTGTGAGCAAACACCACCATTCCTCTGTGCAGAGTCCTGCCTCGTCCAGCTGGGGGGAGGGAGGGGGGGAGAAAAGGGTTGTTTTGCCATTCATTTTCCTGCTGTAGAAGACTTGATTTTTTCTTTCCCTGAGCCGCATGAGAGAAACATCCCAGAAAGTCTTGGGTTACCTTTGGAGTTACCTTCACTTTAATTTATAGAGTGTCTTTTTTTGTGAACTGGTGTAAAATGTATATGCTGACAAGCTCATGTATTTTTATGTAAATATTTTTTGTGGTTTCCCTACTTGCCCTTCTCTGTAAATATTTAGAATTCTCATATTCTTCTCACCTTGTATGATGCAGATGTGGTTTTGTTTCTGTTTTTTATTTGTACTGTAATGCAACAATCCAGACTGAGGTGTCTTGTGGTATTAAACAAAAGCAACAGTCCCACTGAGCTCACACTCAGATGTGCAACTTGACAGCATTAATCAAGCCAGGTTAAAAACTACTCAGGTGTGCCTGTGTGTATTTTTTCCTCTGCCTCATTAATTGACAGTGGACTTAAAAAAACAAAACAGGAAGAGCCAGCTTGGGGTCGTGCCTTGGAGGGAGGGATGCTGGCAGGCAGCTAAGGATGAAGGAGGTGACTGAATTCCCGTGCCAAGGCTTGGGCTTATCTGTGCCATTCCACCTGTGCCCATCGCTGCTTCCTAACAATAAATAAACCTGCCTGGGCTCTTTGAGTGTCCCTTTCCTCTCACCCAGCACGACATCACGAGCAGAAACAGCCTGGCCTTGGCACTGAAGGCACAGGGCAGATGAAATCAGGACAAACAGATGGCACAGACCACCTCCGAGTTGGCTGGGATGGATTCTGGGCACAACAGTAATGCTGCTCATAGTTAATTAATGGCAGAAAGGTGATTAAAAGAAGCAAATTTCAAATATTTTTAACACTAAAGAAGGAACTCTCACAGTCTTTTCATCCAGTAAATGTGACAGATTTTAGAACTGCTGCCAGGAATAAAACCAGCCTAATCCTTCTGTCCTTGGAGGACAGGTGACCCCACTGCCCACGGACCTGTTGGGCAGGGCTGACTCCTGCTGTGCAGCCCAGCTCTGCCCAGAGGCTTTCTGTGACCGCAGAGGGGCTGCATTAGGGTTTTGGGAATCTTTGCCTCATCTGCTTCCAACTCCTGACTTTCCAGTCCAGATCTGCTTATAAATACACATTCAAACTCAGTGCTGCCATCCTTGCAATGTCCCCCCGGCAAACCCAGCAACCCACCCCTCCTGCCTGAGCCAGGAATTCCTGCTCTTCCACAGCCAGGACCAGAGGCTGCACCTCCGTCCTCAGTGTCCCCCCTCTCATGGGAGGACAACAGAGCTGCCCTTGGAGGGCAGGACATGACCAGGGTGACTTAACAAAAAAAATCTTGACTTCTAAGGTCAGTAGAAAAACTCACATCTTAACTGAAGTGTTGGTGGCTGGTCAGCCTGCTTTGTGCACAGCACAGTGTGAGGAAGGGTGGGTAAATCTGTTGCAGGGCACTCTGGTTGGATGGGTGAGGAACAGCAGGAGGATGAACCCCAGGCGTGTTTCCTCAGGGAGCAGCCTCAGAAGTGACATCCCACTTCCCCAGCTTGGCTTGGCCTGAAGTGCTCCAAAAGCAGCACCAGAGGCGTTTCCTTTAATGCCACCGAGATCCCAGTGAGCCAAAAAGGGCAGGCTCATGGTTCCACACACCAGGAGAGGGCTCGGGGTCTCCCTGCAGTCCTGGGAGCAGCTCCGTTGCACCCAGTTCTCCAACCACTGCTGTAAGGATAAACAGGATGGAAACTCCATCCCTCTCTGGCAGCCTGTCCCTGAGGCAGCTGGCAGCTGAGGTTTGTGGGCAGAGCAGGTTGAGGAGAAGTGAGAGGGACGGGTTTAAATTGTGCCAAAGGACTGGCAGAACCCGGCACATTGAATCGGTTTTCCAGCCGAGGAGTTTCCAGCAGGCAGCGCTGTTAGACCACCTTTGCCTCTCAAACCCGACCTGGGCGGCCGCTGAAAAGGAGGATGATGTTCCTTTCCAGCAATTTCTGCTCGACTTTCCAACTTCGTGCATCTAAGGATGGGTTTGCTTTTAGTTTTTTCGTATTAGAAGAGCTTTGCAGAGTGCCAGCAGCATCCTAAGGCACATCCTGAGGAGCAGCCCCATGTGAGTGCCTGGCTGAGCAGCCTCACTCACCCTAAATCCCTACCGGGAAGTGACCTGCAGGGCACTGCTGCTCTCCAGAGCAGCCACTGGCTCTTCCAGGGCCCCTTCCCTAAGGAACACAACAGTGTGTTCACTAATACACTAAAAGTCATCCAAACCCAGCAACTGATGCTGGAAAAGCTGGGAAGGTGCTCAGTCTGTCCTTCCTCTCTCCAGCTGGTGCACGGATGCCTTGCTAAGATTCATTATGAGCCCACAGAGCCAGAAGAGCCCCCAGCACAAGCTCCGAGCCCAGCACCTGCCAGAGCAAGGCTTGGGCATGTACATCCCCGGCCATGAGCCTCCCTTCCCATTCCCTTCCTCCTTTCCCAAACCCGAGCCTGCATTTGGATTCTCACCTTCCCATCACCCAGGGGCTGAGGGGCCATGCAGGGCAGGAGGACAGAGGTGACTGCCCCACATCCCTCCACACTGGGAGCTGCTGGTTGCCCCTCTCCAGTAGGGCTTGACAGAAGTTTGGCAGCATCACAGGAGCGGGGCAGGGATGCGGGAGGTCACGCACATCCCCTGGACTGGCATTCCTCTCAGGAACGGCCTGCCAGCCCCTGCAGAGCCGGCACGGAGGGCAAGGATCCTGCCCGGGCACAGACCAGGAGTGCCAGTTCTAACGGAGAACTCGTGATGTGGGGCCAACACCAGCAACCAAAACGGACGGGAAAAGCAAACCTTCATGGTCCTCCCGTCCTTCCCAGGGACAGCAGGAGCAAGCTCCCTGCTCCAGGGCTGTCCAGCCCCCTCCGACTCCTCCCTCGGGAAGGGCTGAGAGAGCAGGGTGGGTCCTGCCCTTTGCTTTGCCTCTGCAAAAGCCTTGAGGCAGCTCTGCATCAGGAACTGTCAGACCACCACTCCCCTGCCCCTCTGCCATCACTTCATCAACCTTCCCTGAAGGGTTTTTGTTAATCCTGTGCCATTTGGGTGCTCAGAGGCAGTAGGAGAAGTCAGGGGTGTTGGGAAGGGCTGGGGTGTCCTGACAAAGGGATTCCCCACTGCCTGATTAAACCTGGGGGCTGCAGGCTCCCAAAGGGCTGCTGAGCACACACAGCCACTGCAGGGTTCTCTGGGGTGACCAAACTACACCCCCACACCTCAAGTCATTAATTCAAGAGGCAGCAGAGCACAAACCAAAGGTGTGACCTACAGAAAGCATCCCTGGAATAGGGAATGGGCTGTCCTGGAAAAAGCGGGGGCTTGGTGCACTTCACAGGGGAATTAAAGCTGTCTCAACTTCATCCTGTGCATCTTAATCCTTCCAGTTCCAGATTCTTCCCAATGGGTCAAGGAAAGTCACCAGCCTCAGACAGACACCTTGAGTCCCGACTCTGTCTGTGTTTTATGGTTAAACTGCAGGACAGGCTCCTCCAGGATCTGCCTGGAAAGTTCTCCCTGCCCCATGAAGCCTCCTCCAGGCCCTGCCCAGAGCTGCTGTCCAACCTGTCACGACACAGTCCCTGCTGTGCCACTCCAGGGCTGCCCAGCATCACAGGGGGAGCTTCACTGCTCTCATTCCTTCACAAGGGGAAGAGGAAGATGGATCCCCTCAGAAACATCCCGTGTAGAGTGTCTGAATTCATTAATTGCACTCAGATGCAGCCAGGAGACTCCCACCTTTCTGAGCAAGGAAAGTTGCCCTTCTGAAAACCAAAGGCAGCAGGGAAGAATGAGCTCCTCGTACAGATCTGACCCTGATGGGGTTGTGCCTTTAGAAGGATGCGAGGATTGTAGGTGTGACAGGTGAGAAAGGAGAAACAGGTTACACAGAGGGAGAGGTTTTCAAGTAAAAACGCGTTCATCCATTTTTTAAATGGATGCTGGAGCAGAGTATTTGACTCCAGCAAGTGCTGAAATTTTATGCATTATTCAAACTGTGTGAACGTTTGAAGCCTGGAGACCTGGAAACCTTCACTGAGAACAAGTCTCCTGGCACGTTCCCGGGAGGAAGTGTGGGTGATCCGTGTCATCCTGGCAGCACAGGCAGCTGCAGTGGTTTTCATGGATTCTGGCTCTGCTCTGCTCCTCAGCACTGCACAGCAGCTCTGCTTCCCCTCCAGCCCCAGACTACACCAAAAACCCCGGTGGGATGGGCTCAGGATACTCCCAGGGAGAAGCTGCTCCTGTTCCACCAGGAACAAACAGAAGTGATGCAAACACACAGGGAAATGCAGCAGGAAGGCAGAGACAGGGATGAAGGAGAACACAGCAAGCCACATTAAACTTGCAAGGGAAAACCAAGTCCTCCCTCCTCCAAATCCACTCTCGCCCTCCCAGGCAGCCAATCCCATCCACAGCAATATTCCAGAGAACCTCATTCTGCTGCACTTCAAGCTATAAATTCAAACATCAGAATAAAAAAAGAGGTGCCAGACGGGGCCAGGTTTCAGACAGGCAGGCAGGCAGCCAGCAGCACAGACACACTGCACACGGGCAGACATCTGCCTTGCCCCCTCCCCATCCCTGCTTTTTATTTATTCCCATCTTTTCTTTTTTCTATTCTTCACGTTCCCTCTGGTTGCTATCTGAGGGGGACCTACATCACCTCGCCCATGGGGGTTTTGTTTCAAGCCTTTAGTTTCTTTTCTCTGAATCCAGCTCAAGCTTTGCCAGCCTTTCTCCCTTGATCCAGCCCCACAAGGGTGGGAACTAGAGCAGGATCTGCCTCATCTTCTATGGCCAAAGACAGCTGGGGAGGGGTGGCTGCACAGGAAAAGCAGGGGGATGGATCCCACCACAAACACACACTATGCTGGCCAGAAACCCCACTGATACGGGGGAAGTGGAATTTCACTGATAATGCAGCAACTTTCCAACTAATCTCAAATACAAAAGGCACATTCACACACTACCGAGCAGCCACCAACTGCTGCAGGAGAGCAAGAGAGGCTGCCTTAAGCATCCTCCCTTTTTCCTGGTGTGAAAGACTCTTGGAAAAGGAGCCAATGTTAAAGTGCCACCATTTTATAAAACACTTTCCTCAATCAACAAAGTAAGTTCAAAAGCAAAACAACCCCCCACTAACAACACCCCCAATCCACAGCCTTTTCCCTTGCACCTCAGGGGTGATTTTAAGGTGAAGGATGAGGGCAGGCTCAGTGTCCCCATGCACAGCGAGCTCTTCTCCTGGAAGGGAGTGGAGGTTTCCCTCAGGGCTTTTGGAGTCTGGAATCTGCAGGGCAATGGGGAATCGTGGAATGGTTCAGGTGGGAAGGAGACCTTCAAGCTCATCTAGTCCAACTTAATTGGGTGACTGTCACATTAGGTTTTGAGGGACACATTAGGTTTTTGGTGAGCCATCGGGAAAATAAGGAATGGCTCCTCCCAAGAGCCAGAGGGGCTATTTGCTGTTGATGAAGCAGCAATTGATGGCATAAAAGCCCACAAGGCCCTAAGTTAACCACTCTCTTTTCCAGAGCAGGATTTGAGTAATAAAGGGACAGACACGAGACCAGGAGAAAAAAGAATCTTTAATGGGGATGAGTAGGTGAACACAATCCTGCACCCCACAGGAGATGGGTTGGGAGCCTTGGGAAAGGTTAGTGGAGCTGCACAGATAAAAACCAGCATAATGCTCAGACACAAAGGTGCCAACTAAGACTCCCCAGCCATCCCTCTGCTGGCAATTCCTCCCTTCTGAGTCCCTCACTTTGCAACCTCAGGAATTCCCCTTTGGTGAGTTTGTGTTGTAGATGCCACCCCTGCTCCCTGCTCCTGCACACTCCCATCACATCCTGCCCCCACCTCAGCTCCAGCAGCTGAGTGTCCCTGTTCTGCTCCCTTTCAGCTCCGCTCCAGGAGGATGCACAGTGGAGCAGGGAGGACACGGAGGGAGCAGAAACACCTGGTGGAGTCAGACCAGGCGGAGAGGAGCTCAGCATCTGAATTAGCAGGAGGCCCTGATGGTTTGTGTCTCACCACAAAAGCCCCAGTGGGAAGGACGCTCTGGCAAAGCCCCTCATCATGAAAGGGAAGAAAGAGAACAACAAATTAGGTTTCCATTCCTTTTCCCCCCTACAGACACTGGGGCTTTCTGGGTGTAACACAGACAAACTCAGAGCCAGGTCATCATGTCCTGCCAGGTGCCATGGGCTGGAGCATCCCTGAGCTGGGCAGTGCCTTGGAGATGATCCATCCTCCCCTCTGGGAGACTTTTCCTCCATCAGGACCTCATTACCACAGGCTAATTACTCACTAACAATAAAACCCTGCCCACAGACTCCCTCGTTTATGAGAAGGGGTCCTGCAACATGAACCTGGGCCAGCAACACCTTCAAAGAAATTCCCAGCTCATGACAGGGACACAAATTTGTCTGTCAAACACACCATTCCCTAAATGATGGAGGAATGGATGATTGCAGGTGGGACAGGGCTTGGAGCAATGTGGGACAGTGGCAGGAGGTGGAAGTGGATGAGCTTTAAGGTCCCTTCCGACTCAAACCACTCTGGTTCTCCATGAGGATGGATTTCAAAACACTCCAGTCTCTAATCCCCAGGCCTTGGGAAGCACGTTTCATCCCTGTTTTACTGAAGGAAAACCAGAGACTGAGCCCAGTGAATTTAGGGAGTCAAACAGCACCTGGGATGTGACAGTGGGACCCCACAGACATCAGTGTCCTCAGGGGACCCTGCCACAGGTGACTGAGCTCATTTTCCTGGCTTCAGACTCCAGGTTTATTCTCTCCTGGCTTATCCTTGCTCAGTGATGGGAAACAGACCCTCCCCAGGCTCCTCAGCTTTCAAAGTCCAATTCCCAGGTTCAAGTGACACCAGCAACCAAGCCAGTACCTTCAGAGATAATTAGGCACCTAATCAATTTTGGGCCTCTACTCACCAGCTGAACATACACATCAGATTTATCTCCTTTATTTCAGCAGACAGAAGAGTAGGATGGAGCTCTGCCAGGAGCTGGGACAGATCCCTGCTCAGCCTTTCCCATCCTGCAGGTTTGCTTTTGGACACACAGAACTCCCACTGAAGCATCCTGGGCTCAGGAGGGCACTCTGCACTTGTGAAACAGAGATGTCAAAGCAGTTAAGTTGGAAGAGATTCTTTCTCTCTCTATCCGTTCAAATTCTGTGAATTCCCTCCAGTGTGCACAAAACATCTCCCATTTTAAAACTCATCCAAGTGTCTTCCCTGAACCACAGTCAGGGCATAAGACAACCTTCCCCTTTCTGCAGAGGAACTCCAGGGATGTGCCTGCACACCACCCATGTGCCACTGGACACCCCTCAAACCGTGGGGAAAAGCCAAATTACTGAGCCCCACAGCTCTGAACAGGAATCACAGGGCCCAAGAGCAACAACCAGCCCTGACTGTGCTGGGACCACCCCCAGAGTCCCATTCCTGAGTGTTTCTGCTCTACCTGTAGGAAAAAGCTGTTCCTGCCCTGCTTGTCCCACTCCTCCTCCTGCTCTGCTCTGTCAAGGACGAGGTCAGTGGTGGATGTTTCCTGCAGAGGAAAACCCACCGTGGACATTTCCCAGGATGTAACCTTGGGAGGCAGCTGTGTCCCTGTGGACAGAGGGAGGAGGCAGACCGGGAACAGCCAACCTCATCTTCCCGTGGCCTTTCAAGCTTCCTCTGGCCTGGCTGCTGTGGTCACAGCAGATCCCCCCAGTCCCTCAGCCACCCCTCTCTGGGATCCTCTTGTCCTGAGCAGCCTCCTGAGACTGAGCCCTGGGGAAATAAATACAATCTCTTTCTTTCAGTGGTCCATCCGAGACTGAAACCTCAAGGAAAATGTGCGAGATAAGGGCTCTGCAAGCAGCAATAAATCCTTCAGCTGCCTCCCAAACTGAGTCTCCGCAGGCTCTGAGGCCACAGACAGGGTTCAAGAGCTGTGGCTCATTCCTAGGAAGGCATTTCCACTCCTGTTTCCCGCCAGGAGGCTGCTGGGGGCACAAATACCCCAGGCTGGACTGTCTGGTGCCAACAGGATGATCATCTCCCTGGCTGCCATGAGACAGCGACTTTATAAAAACAGAACAGCCTCATTTCTTAAAACAGAAAAGGGAGAGAGAGCAGGAGAGCTGCTGGATGCAGCCCCAACCCACCCCAATCCACACCACCCCAGTCTAGCTCAGCACCACAACAGCCCCAGCTAAGGGAGAACAGCTCAGGCACCCCAGAGAAAGGACACAGCTCCTCACACCCATCTCTGCAGGGCCCGGGGCTGACACCACTGTGGCTCCATCCTTCCCCTTCCCTGGCTCCTCTCCCAGGGCCAGGGGTTGCCTCAGAACCAAGTGCTGGCTCCAGCCTGGGCTGGGAAACAGCCAGCCCCTTCTGCAGGGTGAGACAGGGGCTCTGCTGGGGAAGCAGAGCTGAGGGGACAGGGTGGGTGCCACCACCGACCCCTCTGCAGGTCCCTGCACCCCACAGAGCATTGCCCCGTCCCCTCTGTCCTTTTGCACAAAAACAACAGAGAGGGTTCCTAAAACTCACACACCTGAGGATGGCTCAATACTCAAAGCTTAGATTCCCCTTTGACACCACAGGACGTGACTCTCTGGCCCAGTCTGGCACAGGAGTATGAAGGTTCTGTCACCATGGAGAACCCAAAACTCCGAGTGTGAGGGAGGGAACGACCCACAAGTGCAGAGCAGGGTCCTGTTCCCACCAGCTGAAGCACCCAGCAAGGAGCTCCCTTCCAGCAGGAGCTCACCCCAAACCCAAGCAGCCACCCCAGGAACCCCGGCTTCAGCTGGCAGAGCTACGCCCCAAAAATCCTGAGTAGGTACAGGACTTGCCATAAGGCAGCAGAAGGATGGTCTCCAGCATCTGAGCAGGCTCTCAGCCAATACTGTGCTGCAGCTGCTGCTTTTATTGTCCTTTCAGAGTGAAAGTTGTTCTGGTGTACAGACACAGTACAGCTCCAATAACAGCAGAACTGTAACAATAACTACAGAGTCCTCTCCCAGCCAAGGGCACTGTCAAACCACACATGCATCACCTACACACAGGCAGAGTCCCTTGGGCTCCACAAGAACTTCTAGCAGGGACTTCCACAGTCTTGGAGATTAAAAAAAAATAATCTCTATTTAACTTCAATCAATTCAAAATGAGCTGTTTCTGTTTAAATTTTGAGGCATTTTTGTTTTGGTTTTGTATTCCACCTCTCTTCCTGACTCAGGGATGTGACATTTCCATAATACACTGGGCTCCACTGAAATTGAGATAATTCCCTGGCTGTGGCCTTTTGGAAAGCAGGAGTCAGGACCAGCCTTCCTTCATCTCAGTATGTGTGCCCTCTGTTCCCTCAGACAACCCCAGAGCTCTGCCAGCCCAGGAGGAAAGGGCAGGAGCTGTGGCAGGCACATGCTGCTGCACTTTCATTATCACAGTCACAACACGCTGCCAAGCTGGGGGAGTATTTTTAGACTGGGAAAGAAAAAAAACCCAGGCATTTATCAGAGAATTATTAATACAAAAAGCAACACTAATATTAGCAGTGCTCGCTTTTCCCTATACTTATACAAATTGGGATCGGCTTTTTCCCTTCTCCAGCTTTTCTAGACAAGGAAATTGGTGCTTATCCACCACTGAGAGGTCTTGGACAAAGCAACCAAGACAGGGGGCAGGGATGGGGCCTCCAGGACTTAAGGGGGCACAGGGATGTCTAAAAAGGACCACTTTGACTCCTGCCATGGATGGCAAAAGCTGTCCCAGCCCACAGAGTCCCCCAGGGAAATGAGCCTTGGCACGAGCACAGTGTGACACACACTGAGGATCCATGGGCCAAGGTCTCCCATTCTCTGGAATATCCTTGCTTTCAGGAGACTTGCTGACAGGTTGATGACCAAGGCAGTTCATCTGAGTAGGATTTGCATAGATAAACTGGATTAAACCCCTGTGTGGACACAGCTAGAAGCAGGTTTCATTTATTTCAGCTCTGAAGTAAACAATTAAAGGCCATTTTTGTTCTGACCAAGGGCAGCCATGCCGGTGTAGGTTAAGTGATCCACCTTCAATCCTTGCCATTAGTTAATCTGGACTAATTTTCACCCAAGTATCCCTGATCAAACAAACTTGAAGCAAGACAGAGTCCTGAGCTGACTCCAGCCAGTGCTTTGGAGGCAGCCAAACCAGATCCAACACCAACCAGCAATGGGATCAGGCAAGCTGGGAACAATTTCAGCTCCTTCTGCAATGACATTGAACTGTCCCAGTCCTTGGGGGTGAGCCCAGGTGTGAAACAATCCCTGGATCACAGACTGGAGCCTCTGGAGATCCCCCTGTGCTGCAGCAGGGTTACAGGAAGGAGCCTGGGTGGGGTTGGGACATCTCCAGAGGAGGAGAGCCCACAGTGTCCTGGGCAGCTGCTCGGGGGCTCTGCCATCCTCCAAGCCTGTCCTCATGGGACACGTGGTGCAGTCCCCTCATGGTCCTCACAGATCTGGATCCCTGCTGGGTTTGCTCCTGGGTTTAGTGCCCCGGGAACACTGATGCTCTCAGCCAGCTTTTCTGCCAGGGCCTTTTCTGGCTTGGCTGTGCACAAGGTTATTTAACAGAGCCCAGGGGAGAAGGGGGAGGGAAGGAGGGATTTCGCTTCTCCAGAGAAAGCTGCTGCTGTCAATGGCAAAATAAAATACCACGGAGGGAAAGTGCCTGACAAGAGACTGGGCCCCTGGAATTGTGACCGGATGGAGTCAGAGGCTGACACTGGAGAAAGGAAAGGGCTGGACAGACACTGCAGAGCAGCGAATGAAGAGCAGAGGTGCCCAGGAAAGGCTCTACACACAAGGCAGGAACAGCAGCTCTTTGTCAGCCTTGGGCTGATCAGAGCAGCTCCAGACGAGGCAGGTGATGGTTTATCCCACTCACGCTCCCACATCCCCATTTTCCACAGCCAAGCTGATTTCCACAGGCTGCTTTCAGCACAGCACTGACAGCAAACACTGAGGATATTCCACAACAACCCATTGAGCTGGAATGAGACGTTCCTGAGGGGCTTTATCAAGATAAGATAAGCAGCAGCTCAGCTGCAGAGACACAGACCCATCAGGATATGATCTGCTTGGCCCCTTGGAGCTGATTTATATTTGGGGAAAGAACAAATACAAACACATATAAATATCTGAGACAGACTGTGTCTTCTGCAAGGAAAAACACACCTACAAACATCGGTGGTCACAAGCTTTAAGCTGCAGTGCACTCCCCTGACCCAAAGCCACACCTTGGGCAGACCCAGGAGTGCAAGGCAGGGCATCATTTTGGAGGAGAGAAACCCAAAGGATCATGAAGCTCTGACGAGTATTATGGAAATAGCAGCCAGGCAGAGGGAAAGAAGCCACAGCAGCAGCCCTGTGGCAGGAAAGGCTTCCACAGGAGGCAAAGGCCAGCAAGCTGCAGAGCCCCTGAGAGCCTGCATGGGAGTTCATTCATCCATCACGTCCAAATCCTCACCCAGGGGCACTCAGGTTCTAAAGAGCAATGAAGTTTGAACCTACACTGGAAACCCACAGCTGAGGAACTGGTTCAGCTCTTGAAATGATGTGTTTGCAGTTAAAGGATCCGTTTTTCCCAGCATAAACAAGGCCATGGGTTAAGTGCAGTTGTTCCATCAGAAACAAGCAGAGACAAAAACAAGGATAAATCAGTATATCAGCTAAGAGAATAATTACTTTTACCTCTTTCTGTTCACAAATGGATTGGAGCAACTGAGAGTTTTCCTGGATCTATTTATGATGGGAAATTTGCAAGGCTATTCCTGCAAATAATTAGTTATTGATCCCTAAGTTTGCTTAGGGAAAAGCTCTCCTAAGCAAGTCAATCTATTATTCAAGCCACAGTTGTTTAGGGATTTGTGGCACTGGAGCCACATTTTTGGTTTCCTACTGATGAAGCACAACTTCATATTTCTCCATGAGTGAGGGAGGCGTTTGAAATCCCTTTTTTCAGAATCAATCCTTTTTTCCCCCTTCTTCTTCCAATAAATGCTTTTCTCCAGTATTTGCTTAAAAGGTTTTGAATATTTCTTGGCCAAAAAAAAAAAAATTATTGTTATTTTATTAATACTCTTGGAGCATTTTCCCAGCATATAGATGTTCTAACTAATAACAACGTCATTAAGTGAATCTTTGAATTTCTCCTGACCCTGCAGGGCACACAACTGAGGACAGAGTTTTCATTTCTGCTCAGCTTCCTGCTGCTTCTCATGACAGAAAAGCTCTGATCATCAAAACACCACCAAACACACTTTTTGTTACAAAACCACACAGATTTCACACAAAACACGTCACACAATCTTTTCCCATTGCCAGGGCCTGGCATGTGGCTGGGGTTCCTCAACCCAGTGTAACAAAAACCCCCATCTGATCTTCCCAGGGGCAGGAGGTTTCACTCAGGAACTGCTGAGCCCTCACCATAAACCCTCCTTAGGTCCCTTTTCCCAGAGCTGCAGGAATCAGCACTTTTCTCCTACTCCCATTTTCAAGAAGCATTTATTGCCCTCTGATTTGAGTTCTGGTTGGATTCAACCACCCCCAGAAAAGCAGAGCAGACTTTCACTCTGCAGCAATTAGAGGCAAAACCTGAGCAAATTGACTCTCAACCTTCAACTCCCCTGCTTCATGCTTCCCTAGGCTGTGGCAGAACAGGCTGCCTGTGCTTGACATTAGAGTTTTACAGGGAAAATCCAAGTGCAGAGGGGTGAAGCAGCTTGGTGGAGTGTTCCCCAGACCTGTGTGACACCCGGGAGTCCCCCAGTGCTCGCCCAGGCCAGGCACACACAGGCTGTGGCTTCAAGGCAGAGGCCAAAGAAAGCAGCTGGGATCGACATAATCCCAAATGGCAGAGGGGTCTGGAAAGATCCCATCACACAATGATGCAATATCCTCAGCTGCACCCAGCAGGATCAGCAATCCAACCCCTGGCCCTGCACTGACCCCCCAACAATCCCACCCTGACATCCCTGGCAGTGCTGTCCAAGCTCTCCTGGAGCTCTGGCAGCCTCGGGGCCGTGCCCATTCCCTGGGAAGCCTGGGCAGTGCCTGAACCCTCTGGGGGAAGGACCTTTCCCTAAATCCAACCTAACACTACAGTCATAACATGCCTTTATGTGAACACTGATTTTAGAGCTCTTGCAAACTCCCTGGTGCAGCTCTCTCCTCTCTGTCTGGACTGTCATGATTTCAAGTGCTGCTTGAGCTTTTTCACATCCCATTTCCCTGCTCATCCCCCATCCATTCTGCAGCAATTCTTCCAATTGTGTGCCACAAAACCCTGTGGAAGTGTTCTCTGTTCCTCCATGCTGCTGCACTCACAGCGATGCTGGTGTGAAATGTACTTTGTCAAATTCTCAGCTCCAGCCCCAGCAGTGTTTGTTAACGCAAATACCCTGAACTGTCCCTAAGCCTTCTCCTTCCCTCCTCCCACAGCTCAGTGCCATTCCCAGCAGCTTTGGAGCTCATTCCTCTCAACAGCCCGTGCAAATCTCTATTACCACACCACGATGGGCTCGACAAAGAACAGCATTTCCAAGGCAAAGGGAGGAAATTTCTGTTTGGTTTTCGTTGAGCTTTCACTTTTTCAAGGCATGTTGTGAAAGAATGAGAGCAACTCTTAAAGATAAATCTGCCTTTGCAAGCTAAACAGGAAAAGTGCATTTCCATGCCTTTGCATGCCTCGGAGCCCTCTTTGATAGCTCAGGAGAGTATAGGAAAACCTGGCCCTAGGCACGGACTTTGGGCTGGAAGGGACCTCAAAGACAATCCAATTGAAGCCAAAATCTGTTTTTCATTAATTCAAACTGATTTTCACAAGCGATTTATCCTCACAGTAAGATGAGCTCAGGAACTGAACCTCAGAGAATGAAAACCACAGAATTTTAATGTACTAATGGGACCATATGAACTTTTATCTAATTAGTAACATCCTGCAAGGTGCCTTCACACAGTGCAAGTGTCACTAGTGCCATTAGAGCGGCCACAAAAAGGCCAGAGGACAGTGACACTCAGGGCTCAAGATTCCCAGGGCAATGCCCAAACTTGCCAGTTACATCTGCTCTTACAAGAGCAAGGATTTATTTCAGTATCACTGAGTGAGAAAAAACAACCCCAAGACTTTGCACAGAGAATTCTGTTACCCACTGATTCTCACAGCAGCTTTCAAAAAGCCCAGCAACTTTAAAAAAGTCCTTATGACCCTAAGGACTGTCACAACTCCCTGTTAATCTGAGCAGGATAATCAACTCGGCTGTCACCAGCACCTAAAGAAGCCCAGATTTAAGGGCCAGAATTCCCTGACTGGTCGGTCAGTGGGAAGTGGCTGCCACAGCCCTTTAGCACCATGTTTTACACTTCCCATAATCAAAGCCCATCCAGAGGAAACCGTGTGTTCAGCTTTTGAATACTCATATTAAGACACTCTTTAAAAATGAAAAATCAGCAGGCAAAGCATAACTGTGCTGCAAATGTGATGTCAAAGATGAGATCAAACGAGCAAAGAATCCCAGGCTTTGGTTCAGCAGCCCCCTGGATGCTGTTTGAAGAGGTGACACTTTGTAATCTTTAATGCACATCGAAACCATGCCCTGCTGAACACCCTGTGAAATTAAATGGCTCCTTGCCTTGCAATGAGGGAGGCAGGTGGAGCAGCCACAGGATTACACTGCTCCCTGCCCCAGATCAGCCTGTCACCAGTGAATCCCTCCTCCCCCTTTCCTTCTTCCCATATTAATGCCCTTCATCATAATAAGGATTCCTTCTCACTGCCAAAACTCAATTTACACTATTTACTTTAATGAACTCATTTGTCATCCTGGCCTGTGCTGCTGCCTCTGGGACCACAGCCCTTCCTGCTGCCAGAAGGTCTCATTTACAGTTTGCTCTTTCATTATTTTTTTAAAGATTAAATTGCTTCCATTTCAAGGCAAACAATCTGGGATAGCAAGATACATTCATGCATTTGATCAATGCATTTTAGGGTTATGGACATCCCAGTCCCAACTGACTCCCGTCCACTGCATCATCAAGTTATTTCCATCACCTTTGGCTTTGTTGTCCCTTTCAATCCTTGCAAAAGATACTGGTTGGGACATTGGAATATTGCCACGACATTAAGTTGGGAGAAGAATTTTGACTTGTTTTTGGGGGAAGGATAAGAGTGTGATCATTTTCCTCCCCAGTGCATCCGTTCACTTGCCTGTGTAAACCCCATTTTTTATCTCACAGCTTCACTGCTCCAGAGAGGTACATTCCTTCATATTAGATTATATTTCCATCTCCAATCCTGACATGCTCAGTAAAATTCAATGGTAATGAAGTCATGTAAATAGGTTAGGAAAGAGCACAATACTTCATGATCCATTATGCTCCACGATCTGTGCAAACAGCAGCACAGAGAGTGCTGGGCTGGGGCTGGGGGAGTCTCCAAAATCCCACACTGAGCCCAGCCAGGGCAGCAGTGCCCCTCAGAGCAGGACAGGCCAGGCTGGTTGAGAGGTCACTCCTGTCTGGCCGCAGGGTCACAATAAAACATTCCCAGCCCGTTTGCAGCAGCTTTAAAGGAGATATTAAAGCCCATTGTCCTGTTTAGGAGTAGCTCCTGTGCCTGCTCCCAGCCCAGCTCCCACCTGCCTGACTGGGACCAGAGGTGTCCTCCCAGTCCAACCTGCACTGGCCACTTTCCAGTTTGTCTGGGAGCACTGGCCAGGTGTGCTGGACATTTGCTGGACATCACTTGTCAGTCCCAGCATAAAGCCTAACCAGAGCAAACAGAGTAATTGCCAAGTGCCAAACCTTGAACCACAATGTCATTCGCTCCTTCACTATTTAAAAATCTTTTTTCCAGATAAATAGAAACCTCTTTTTTAACCAAAACAAATAGCAGTGAAACTTTCCTCATAAAAAAACTTTAAGAACTCACAATTATTTCAAAGTTAACAAGCACCTGCCTCATTTTGTTCAGCTCCTGTAACTACAGGACTTCTTCCTTGTTTTCTTCCATCCCAAACATTTGTCTTCAGCCCCAATAAACATCATCCAAACCCTCTGCAGTGATTTCCAATATGCTGATGCATTTCTTCAGAAGCCTTTTCAGAGGATAAATTGGTCCCAAACTAATAGTCCTTGTTATTTATACAGACACAGCCTTGCTCAGGCTGTCTCCTAAGTAGACTTCAGCAGGAACATAAGGGATAACATCTTTTCCAGATAAATTTGAGTCTGATATAAGTATTTTCTGCAGAAAAACATGCTTCAGATTTCTCATCAATATTTATACACAAAGCCAAACCAACCTTTTAAAGTTGCTTCTAGATAATATATGATGGTAACTTGACAATAACAGAATTTTACAGGTTATGTATGATGCATAAAAGCGTAGAAATATTACTTACTCTCAGAGGATCAAGTTTCTGGTGTGTGAGGAGAAGATGGGAGTTATTCCAGCACAGTCTTCCCCGGATTCCCTCTAGTCTTGCCCAGATCATCACATGCAGATGAGAGAAGCACAAGGCTGAGGGAAAACAAACCAGAATTGACAACAGCAAAAGCATTACCAGTGTGGTCTGAAATAATCTGCTAATACAGGAGCAACAAAACAGCATCAAAGCTCTTGGAAACATCAGGGTTTGAATTTCTACAAATTTCTACAAATATGCAAACATTTTAGAGACTGTGCATTAGAACTCTGGAAAACAGCTTTTATAATGTATTTTTTTCAATAATGTATTTTTTTAAATTTAGTCTTGGACTCTTTTTACCTTTATCTGTGCAGGACTTGTGTCATTACCTTACTCTGCTCACTGCAGCACAGAATTGTGATGCCCGAGGTTGGAAAGGACTCTTTACTGCTTCTGTGGGAGCTGCTTTCCAAGGAAACATGGGGGAATTTAAATTAAAAAATACATTGGGAACCCCATGGAATTTGCATGTGAAACAGGAAAGAATTCCAATTGTTCCTGGTTTACTGGTAGGGACAAGCACTGAAATAATTCTAGAAGAGCTTTAAATAAAGAGGGAGAGCTTTGAAAGGAGGCAGAGCTGTGATCACTGGATCACTGAGGCTGGAAAAGTCCTCCAGGATCATCGATTCCAACCCGTGCCCAATGTCCACCCTGTGCCCAGCCCAGAGCTCTGAGTGCCACTTCAGGCATGGACACCTCCAGGGATGGGACTCCAAACCTCCCTGGGCAGCCCTTTCCATGAAGAAATTCCTCCTGATACCCAGGATGGATGTGCTAGGGAAGCCCATCTCCCACAGCCTGGACCTCACCATGGTCTCCACACCCAAGGTGGGATCTTCATATTTACAAACCAGACTTTCCTGGCACTCCCTGTCCCAGGAGTTCCTCATCCATTCAACCAGGGGAAGAAAGGGAAGACTCTTTCTGACAGACCTCTCAACCTTGGCATCTCCCAACACCTTCTCCAACGTGCAGAGGAATATTTGTAGTCGCAGCAGGTAAATGAGCTGCGGACAGGGAACACAGGGAATTTAATGGCATGAATTATTTACACACATTTGGCAAAGCCATCTTGCTACACAGCAGTCCCAGCAGCAGGGATTATTAATTTATAACCCAACTACAGCTACATTAAACAGAACGAGGCTTCCATAAAAACTTAACTGTGGAGCCACAGGAAATATTGCCCAGCACATCCAGGCGGTACAACAGGGCTCTTCAGCCAAGCCTCAGGTGAAAATCCATCTCATCTCTTGGGATATGGAAAAATGTCCACTGGATTCCAGTTTGCGTCCAGACACAACCTTGTCTGTCTTGTCAGCCAAACACCTGAAGCAGGATTTGACTTTAAGTTTCCAAAATAGCACCCAAATCCTCCCTTTCCAACAGCAGTGCCAACCCCCTTCTAACAGCAGTGCTCCCCCTTAGGGAGCAAAATCCTTGGAGAGGTAACAAGGAGCATCCCCCATTCCTGCAATGTCCCCCCTGGGTCCCCCTCACCTGATGGGACCAGGGGGAAAAAGGAACACCCCAAAGGGAGAGCAGGAGAAACCTCTGGAGGTGGGACAACACAGGATTTGATGAGAAGCTGCAGAACATGAGGAAGAAAGGGAAGGAACTGAGAACACCTGGAGCAGAGAGTCCAGGAGAAGGAAATGAGGCACGGAGCACAACTACAGCAGAGTCAGAGTGGGGACTGGGAATTCAGGCAAGGGAAGCCAGGGAAATAGAGTGGTCCAATTCAATAGAACAAGAAATACATAATATAATAAATCTGTGAGCAGAAACCTGGTCAGCAATGAGAAGTCTGCAGACTGGGAATGGATAAGGAACTGGGAAGGCTGAGCATGGAAGGACACTGGGAGCTCCACAGCAGCATGGGGCAGCTTTAACCCAGCCTTTAACGCTGGGTGTTTATGTGACAGACACCTGCATTGTGTCCTGCAACCAAACAAGGCTTTATAGGAACACAGGCTTGTCCCTGGCTTTAACCAGGGGCTCCATATTCCTAAACCCTGATATTGTGTTTTGTGTCTTCTGCAAAGAAATAGAAGCCACCACTCCAAGAATGTTCCCAGCACACTATTCATCCCAATAAACACATTCACACCTGGACTGCTGCAGCCTCAGCTGCTTTTTCACCCTGTTGGTGGCTGAGGCAGCAAATTAATCTCCATACAGTAGGAATTCAGTTCTCCTTACGGCTGGAAACCCTCCCTACTGCACTGTGAGCAACCTGAAAGGATTTCCCACAGCACAGCCTCGTGGCACACCATCCTTGCTGCTAACTCTGCCCAAGACCCCAGGGCAGGGTGGGTTGCCTGTTCCTGGTGACTCTGAGTGTTCCTGTTGTCAGGAGAGGAGTTTGGTGTCTCCTGAACACACAAATGATCTCACTTTGGGGCTGCAGAAAAGGCCCCCAGAGGCACTTCAGCCTTGCTGAGTGGCGGGGAGGGAGCACATGCTCAGTCCAGCACAGCAGCTGGCCCTTTACCTTCCACAGGTGAATCCTTGGCACTTCCAGGATGCCTGTGCTTGACCTACTTAGGGATCACTGTGGGGCTGCACAAGCCAATCCCAAAGCCCACAGCTCCCTGTTCCTGGGCAGGAGAAACATCTGCTGTGCCAGCACTGAGGCTCCTCATGCCTGTCCACGTGTGAGTGATGGTGTGGGGAACCTCTGTGCTCCTTGCCCCGAGCTGGGATGAGGTTTGGTATATCAGCTGCAAGTCCCTAACAAGGAGCACCCAGTGTCACTGCTGAGATGTCTGTGCTGGCCTGACCTGATGCTCTCAGAGCCCTGCTGAGGTGCAGGGAAGGCTCTGCCCATGGGCCAAGACATGTGGCAGTCCCAGAACCTCCCTGAATAAATAATAGTTGAAAAAAACAAAACAGTCACCAAAACAACAAATAAATTATCCATTAGCTGCAAATACTAGAAAGGCAGGAAAGTTAATGATCCCAGCAGGGTGGAAGATCTCCTGTGCCAGGAGACAGGATTTCAGGCAGCATAAAAAGCAGCTTTGTACTGGATTTGGGAAGGGAGAGAAGAGACAATGGTTCCAGGTGTCCAGAGAATCCAGTGGGACAAGGAGGAGGCAAAGCCTTGGAAAGGTGCTGGCCTTGTGGTGCCAAAGGGGAGGAGAAACCCCACAAGCCACTCCAGTGCCAGTCATGCCAAACAGAGGAAGGACCCGCTCTGGCACCAGCAAAGTTTTCCTGCCTGTGCAAGCAGGGGATTTGCCAGCCCTGGGAGCTCTGTGCCTTAGTTTCCCCCTCACAGATGGTCATGGAGGGCCAGTGACTCTTTGGGCTGGACTCCTGTTGTAGCCAATGAGGAATTCCTGCTTTTTGTGCTATCACCACCTTGTCAGAAGCTGAGGAGGAAGTCAGAAAGCTCAACAGAGGGCTCATGAAGAGTTTTCAGACTGAGAAAGTTTCCATACAAACCTGTCTTTAACATTTATTCCATCACCTACCTGCTCTGTGCTTCATTTTCTCCCTCTGTACAAGTGGAAAGTGGCACCAAGCACCCACGGAATACTTTGGAACACAAATTCTGGAACACCAGCTAAAGGTTGTGCTACTGCTGTGACCAAGGAATGCAGCCTTTAGGGGGGCAGGGGCAAAAGGGGCTTTGGCAAGAAGCCCGGGGACAGAGCAGGATGGAACTGAGTCGGACTGTCCACATCTCAGTGCTCAGCAGAGCAAAAAGCACATCTGGACAAAGACACAGCTTGGTCATTGCCTGCTGCACCTGCCCCTCACACCAACACTGGCAGCACAGCCAGAGCCTAAAGCACAGCAAAAACACCCAAACAGCCACTCCAAGTGCACAAATCCCACCTCAAGAAAGGCACCAGCACGGTGCACCCTAAGGAAAGTAATTACACACACAGTGAGGCCCTCAGAAAGAAGCCAGCTTGGGTTTTTCCACACACACAATGAGGGCAGCATGCAAACTCCTTCCAGTTTCCCTTCCTGCTCTGCCGTGGCTGCTCCTTTTCCTCAGGGAAGAAGACAGGAGGCAGCACAGAACCTGAGCCTGTCCCTCCCAAGCCCAAAGCAGCAGAGAAATCAAGGAGAAGCCCCCCATGTCCACCAGGAGATTTCAGCCCCTCCAGCCAACCCAAAGCTATTTTCCTCCCAGAGCAAAGACAAGTTCAACCCATACTTTTTATCCCAGCACAACACAAAAGAGGGACCCCAGTAGCCTCTGCTTTCTCAGCAGCGGGAGGGAGTCCTCCTGAGGGCCTGAGGAGGTACCTAGGAGCAAAACCACATTGCTTCCACTTGGTAACTCTGGTTTTGGGGGCTTAGAGCTGAAATCCACCCGAAATAATCCAGTGGGGTTTATGAGGACTTTGGAAAATGTCAACTCGATTCATGGCATCTCAAAACCAAGCAAGCTTTTACATGTTTTCACTCTGTCCACAAAAATGCGTGTTGAGAATTCACATTTGCTCTCTTTTTCTTCTATTTTTCCCTTTTGCAGAGTACCAGGGGAAGAAACAAGCAGATTTTATTTTCAAGTTCTTGTTCAAGACTGTAATGAAAACTCAGGGATTATTTTTTCATGAAAATGTCCACTTAGGAAAAAAGGCAATTCTCTTCTCTTTTGGGAAGAAATGGTTTCATTAAAAAACAATAAAAAGGTAAAATGGTACTTTCTAATGAGAAGCTGGAGTCTCTTCTCGAGTTATTAAGTAGCAGCCAAAGCCACACAAACACACTTTATTATCCTCCCCAGTGTCCACACTTGCAGCAGGGAAAATTCCTGCCAGCACTTTGGAGTTACTAGCAGCACTTTAGTTAGGAAAAGATAAAAATCTGTCTGGCACACAATCTGTATTTGTGATTTACAGTCAGGCTTTGGAGGCTTAGCCCAGGCCAGAGCTCAGCTCTGCCTCATTCAGCAGAGGATGTGAGCTCTGCCTCGGTGATTCCAGCAGGGCTGTGGAGGGAGGAATGTGGACGGGGAATGCACTCAGTGTTTGTGTCTCGGCAGCTCTCAGGAGGCAGAGCTTTTGTCCAAATGGATGCTGTGGGTAAAGCACTCACCATCCCATAACTCACAGGATTCCCAGGAAGGCTCAGCTGTCGCAGCCAGGTCTCAGTGTCCCTGGAGCACAGGGCTGGCAGCAGCAGGACACACAACACAACCCCATGGCCCTGGGAACAAAGAGCAGCAGCAGCATTTCTGGGGAAAGCAGAGGGGGGAAGGGTCAGGGTAAATGTCAGGAGGTGGCTGCTGCCTCAGCTGTGTGTTGGAGTCCAAGGCATCCCTTTGGATGACCTGGGACCTGAGAAGGGGAGTTGGGACCCTGGACAGGGGGTGTGGAGCCGGTCCAGGGGGGTTGGAGACCTTGGCACAGAGCCCAGAAAGACACCGAGTTTGATTTTNATTGTGAGACACCAAATAACAAACAACACACGAGAGCTGAGAACAAGGCCTTGGAGGACTCCGCTTCTTTCTGTGACACGGCTCAGGGCTTTTAGAGGGCCGGGGACTTTTAACAACCTGGAATCTCGGCAAGGACTGAGACAAACCTGAGACTGTGGAGCTGCACTGGGTGACACATCCTGGGGACACTGCTGGCTGTCCCTGCACATCCCCAGCTGGGAAACAGTTTGGAGCAGGTCCCTAATCCAGCACTGCCACGTGTGTCCCTGCAGCAGTGGCCTCAGAGGTGCCCGTGATGGCAGCACGAGGGAGGTGACCCTGATGCCAAGGAGAGGACAATCTGCAATCCACAGCTCTGTTCCTGGCTGCTGGGGCTGCCATCAGACCCTCACTTGCCGTGGCTGGCACAAAGCCCCTCAGCAGAGAGCAGTGCCACCAGCACTGTATTTATAACCACGGTATCAGTGCACTCCACCGGGGGCTGACATCCCTTTCTATTCTGAGCCCTACAAGAGGAGAAGGGCAGAGGTCCTGCCCCGGAGAATTCTCAATTTAAGCAGCCTGCAGGTGGGGATTTCACTTTGGAGTGAGGTGGACACACAAATACGATCTGATAACTGAATACCTGTTTGCTTCCCTCCACTGCTGACCTAAAAAGTGTTTCCATAAATTTGCAAGTCCAGAAATTCTGTTCAGAGCCACAGAATTAGTTTGTCTCTAAAGCACTGGAGGCCTGAAAGCTTTATTCAGGCACCCCCTCACCCCGTGGTGTGTCAGCACAGGGGCCCTGCTGCTCGGGCAGCTTCAGAACTGCTGGTCTCCCTCCCTGGGGATGGAAGTTCCCTCAGCAGCTCATTACCACCTCTCCCAGCTGCCTGCCCCACATCAAAGGGGTTTCCTGAGGCTTTGACAACCATCCCCATGCTCCCAGCAGACAGCTGTTGTAAGTTTTTTTGGGAAGAAATGATTTAAGGCAGCTGAAATAGGATTTACCCATAGAGGAAGAAGCTCCAGTTTTGCATCCCACCATGCACAGTGGAGGATGACCCCCAGAGACAGGGGAAGAGAATCCCAGAGCTGTTTGGGTTGGAAGTGCCCTTAAAGCCCATGTCATTCTACCCCCTGCATGGGCAGGGACACCTTCCACTGTCCCAGGCTGCTCCAAGCCCTGTCCAGCCTGGCCTTGGGCACTGCCAGGGATCCAGGGGCAGCCACAGCTGGTCTGGGTCCCCCACCCTGTGTGAGCACTGGGAGCTCCACTGCTGCTGGTTGAAGCCATGGAGGCTCAGACTTTACTGGGGACTGATAACACAATTATTTATCTTGAGTGGATGGAAGTGCAATCAAGGCAGAGCCTTTCAAAGCATCTTGAGACAGGGAAATGTGAGCTCCCAGACCCAAACAGGCCTTGCTAAGCAGTACAAGGGTAACTGTGCAGACCTGCCTGCTCTGTGGTGGGTTTTCACTGCTATTCATCCTGGAGCAGAAATCTTAAAGGGAACAAATGAACCCTTATTTTCCAGTACTGAAAAATGCCTTTAGGCATCACATCCAGGGCGATTTGCCTTGCTGGAATGTTCTGTGTCTATAGTGGGCTTTGTGACAGTCCCTGTGTGCCCTGTGGAGCCGGGGGATGGCGTGGACAAGCCCATGAGGTGCTGGAGCCTGTGAGCTTGCCCAGCACATCCAAGTACATCCACACCCCCCAGAGCAGGAAGCAGGGAGATGTGCCCCTCACACACACGTGGAAGGGTCATTCCCACGGAACACTGCTGGGCAAAGCCAGGAGGGCTGAGCTGCCTCTGCCTGCCTCCTGCCGGGCCCTGCTTCAGGCAGCTCTTCAGTGCAAATAATTAAAGATGGGCTCCAAATCCATAAATCAAAGAGAGAAAGACCTTGGATACAGGAACAAAAGGAAGAAAAAAAAGGACTTGAAAGTCTGCCCTATGCTGTACAATGCTCAGACAGCTTCTTTGCAGGTACAATTCTGTTCAGAAATAGACAGCTGAGACTCCCTGGGAACACAGGTGGGGGAGGCTTTGAATCTCCGGGTGCTTTTGTGGCTCTGAGTGCTTTGCTCTGCTCTTAAACCGCAGCCCTTCTTTCCTGCATGCCCTGCCAGGGAAAAGCAGAGGCTGGGATTCCCTCAGGAAAAATCTGCCGAGCAGAGGGGATGTGACTAGCTATGACAAAATACCACAGCAGAGCAGCAGGGAAATTTTCCTCCACAGCCCATGGTCAGGAGGAGAAAATTAACCAGGAACAGACCTCCAGCAATGACCCCTCTCGAGCATTAACATTTCATCAGCATCAGTGAAGCCACAGAAGAGCTGAGAGGGAGATTTCCCATTCCACAGCATAGGAGAAACCAAGGCACCAGAGGAGGAGGGTCCCAACAAACATTCCCCATGGACACTTTCCTGCCAGGAGGCCCAGCTGTGTTTGTTTGTGGGTGGAACCTTCCTGGCTGCAGCACTGCCCTGTGGCCCCTCTGTGCTCTCCAGCCCCATGCCCCATGGTGGGCCAGGCTCCAAAGGTGATGCCCAGAGCAAGGAAAGCCCCTTGCTTTGCAGGAAACCTCCAATTCAGTGGGTTGGCCAGGGCTCCAAACAGCCCTGGAATCATCACTTCCAAGCCAGGAGGTCTCTTGCTTTGAGGAGCCAGACAGGTGCTTTTGCAAGCTTTAGACTAAATTATCTCCCCAAGTTTGTCAGAGCCCCTCGGTGAGGATTTTCAGGCTGAAGGGCAGGGTAGGGAAGGTCTGTGGAGTCCTCAAACCACATGAGGCTTTGGAGAGTAGAGAGTGAGCCTGACTGCCCCAGGAACAGGCTCTGACAGGAGATTTGCCCTTGGCTGCTGCTGAGAGTGATGCTCTTGTTTTCTGGGGTTTTTTTCCCCCAACCTCTTAACCTGCTCTCTCACACTGCAGAGCTGGGAGCCTTTTGTTAACTATTTCCTGCTCCGGTTTCCATGGAAAACAGAAAGTCACATGTGTAATCTCCCAAGAGATGACAGAAATGCCTCTGGCCTAACAATCCCATTGCCTTTAATAAATGAAGCCAAAGAGAAAACCCATCTACCTGCAAAGGGATTTCAAGTCCATCTGCTCAAGTGCCCCAAACACTCAGTATTTTAGAATAATCAAGTGCTAAAAAATCCCAAGTTGTTTAGGTGAGTCCACACTGAGGCATTCTTTCCCCTAAAAAGGGCAAAAAAGAGGCATTAAGCCTGTATATTGCTAAAGTGCTGGGGGAAGTGTAATATATTGTGATTTAAAACATTTGATCTTGCTTTTCCGTGATGACACGCTTTTAATCCTCATTATTTCTAAGCTTTGGGACGAAGTCCCATCGGTCACACCAGTACCTGTCCTTACTGAAGTTTCAGCTCATTGCCCCAGGGCTTCTGCTGCCCCCTGGGTAACATAATCCACCCGCAGGACAGCTGGCAGCATCCTAAATCTCTAAGTGAGAGGCTCAGGCCCCGGAGCTGGGGTGAGGAGTCCAGAAGGAGGGGGATCTGATTTCAGCTCTTTGCAGTGCTGTTTGAAGCCTGATTTCAGCACCTTTGAGTCTCCATGAGATCTCATTTGGGCTTCCATGAGATCTATAAGAAACCCCAGAATTTATCTATCTGCTCACCCCGAGAAGGCACAGAAGGGCAATTCAAACACCAGTGATGTTTGCAGACCAGCACATTTCTTTTCTCTGCAGGCACTCACACCAGGCCTCCTCATTCAGTTGTAGGCTAAAATCAGCTCTTGTTCCAGTGGCTTCAGATGAGCAGCATTTGCCCCATGACATCTAAAGAACAGGGGTCAGCTGAGGCTCAAGGTGCAAGAATGAGGAGGAGGAGTATGAAGAAGGCCCCAAGCTGTGAGCAGCTGAGGGTGAGAGGAGCCCTTTGAGGAGTGAGAGCTCCTGTTAATCCGTGCAGCAGCAGAGTGCTGTGTGGGGCTGCTCCGGGGGCAGATTCCATGGAGTCTGTCTGCATCTAAAGTGGAATTCTTAATGAAACAAAAGTGCAGTGCTCTACATTTAGATGCTCTATGAATGCCTTTAAAAGCCACGGAGTGGCTGAAATCTCACTCAGAGTAGTTGCTCCCATCAGGCCAAGCCTGAAATCCTGGAGCCAGTGGGAAAAACCTCACAGGTTTGAGTGCTGAGCTCCCTTTTGCTGTCCCTCCCCATCCTTGGTGGCCCTCCCAGCTATTGCTGTGCGTTCCTAAGTGACACAACCCACAGTTGTTAATACTTGTAATTCCATTTTATGCTTTAGCCTTTCCTCCAGCAGAGCAGCAAGGCTAGAGCAGGAGTTGAGTGAGACAGCAAATAAACAGCAGGCCAAAGAGCTGCCATGCAAAGAGATACCCATCTTGCAATATCAGATCTGTTAGTTTAATACCCTTTGTTTGTGTTGCAAGACAGGTTCTGTCTAGCACTCCAGCTACAGCCACATCAGATGGGCCATAAATCATGGAACAATATAGGCAAGAACCGGGACTTATCTGGTAAATCACTTTCTGCTCGTAATATGCTGATCTCTGTGGGATGGGGATGGATGAGATCCATGGACTGAAGGCAGTGCTGTGCCATGACAGTTATACATGAGGGATGCTCATAGCAAACCCACACTGCAATTTATTGTTTAGTCAGAAAAATTCCCCTTGATTTATAAATATTTCACCTGAGAAACATCCACACTAAATCCAACCTCACAGACAAGCTTTGCAGTGCCCAGGGATGATCAAAAAGGAATAGCTGGATGGATGCTGGGGGCTCCAGAGGGACCCCAGAGCTGCAGCTGCTCCACAGTAAAGCCCATTAAAACAAACAGGAGTGCAGCTCACTCTTTTCCACGGGATCATTGCTAGGTGTTAATCTACCCTGTGTTCCCCGTTCAGCTGAGAGGTGAGGTGATGATCTGGGGTTAAAAACTGCTCTCGGCGGTTCCGAACAGAATCAGGGGAAGTGCAATCCTTCCAGCACTAAAGAACAAATTACAAGCTCACCTGTCCTGCCCAGCTCCCTTCTCTCTTGTAAGGTCAGGAAGCTCAGACTGCTTCGTTAATAAAACAACCCCAGCTCCCATCACTCACTGCCGACTTTATCTGTTCCAGACACCTCTTGCTGCCAACAGCCCCGTTCTATTTTTACGGAGCAAATGCTTTCACGGCTCTGCTTCCCTGGGCTGCCCACTTGATGTGTTGTTCACACCTCGTTTACTCTTCACACTCCTCAAGGACCTGGCGGATCCGTGTGAAAGGATCCTTCCCCTGGACAGCGCTGTGCTCCGATAGGAACGGGAAAACAAATAGGAACCAGAGTTGCTGTCAGCACTTGTGGCTCTAGGGAGGACAGGAGAGAAAAGGGCAAGGGAGGGTATCTTCACTCCTTCAGCTGCTGTCCTGATTGTCCCTTCTCTCCTTGTAACCAGTTGGACTGGAAGCCATAAAGAAGAGCATCCTCTCAGCCAGGGCCTGAATTAGTGCATCCAAGCTGGAACTTTCCTGCAATTCTCCACGTGGGAGCACAACCTTCCAGCAAGGGTTCCAACATATCCACTGACAAATACCCAACAACTGTAGAAGCTTAAGACTCACAGTCCCAGACAAGTAATTTAATTATTGAACAAACTTTCCAGATGTGCTAAAGATTCCCTGTGTAATCACTGGGATCATGGGGGCCAGGCTGGATCAGCTCATCCCAGAGTATTTAGGGTTGCCATGCAGGAAACACATCCCTGTGTTATGGATGAGTAATGCAATGGTTGGCTCTCACTTGTAGGGTTTGGTTTATAGCTGTAAAAATGTTTAAGGCTTATTCTCACCAGAAGGCCCTACGGGAAAGGCACAGCTGCAGGCTGGACAGCTGGAAGTTGGTTGAAGGGGGAGAGGCAGCTAGGAGCGAGGAGAGAGTCAGTTGGAAGTGGGGCTGGAGGGTCACGGGGACACCGTATGAGAAAGGTGACTGGATAGTAGAACACGTGCACAGCAGCACTGCAGCTGGGCCAGCCAAGGGGTGCCTTCCTTCTGTTGAGTTCTGTTAGGTCTCAGTTTAGTTTCAGTTATGTCAGGTAGAGATAAAAGGTATATAAAGGATGTGATTTCTACCATAAATGAGATCTCCTTTGGGTGCGTAAGGGGGTCTGTGTTGCTTTGTTCCCCATTGCTATGCTCACAATTAAGGGATGGATATTATGTGTATGTTAAGAGAAGCTTTATTGATGTATAGTTATGTTATTGTGATTTGTTGTTTGGACATCCTCTGTTCTCTCCACAGCCCCTTTCCCCCCGTAGGGTCGCCCAGGAATGGCCGTGGGCAGTGGGGACATGTGGCGGGAGGGCTGTGCCTGTGCCGGGCTTGGGGCACTCGGGAGGAGGGGAGGCTTGTGACCAGGGGGCGTGGCATGGCAACGCCTGACCTCCAATCAAGTTGCAGGAAAGCAGTCTCCACCAATGGACTGTGAAGGAGAGTTGATTGGCAGACTGTGGGCGGGGCCAGGGTTACCTGAGGCAGCACCAAAGGTGTGAAAGGCGGAGCAGCCATTTTGTGGGCAAGGACATGGCGGTTTAGTTCCATGCTCCCAGCGCTGCTTTTTCTCCTTATTCAATCCTTTGTTGTATTTTGTTAAGGTTTAATAAACCTTTGAAATTTTAAAAGTGAGCATTGTTTCTCACAAATGGAGACTCGTCTGGCATAAACATCTTGTCTCCGTGGTCCTAGGAGATTTTGAAAGGGAGTGAGCCCCCGCGAGTTTGGTGGCTCAGTCTATTCCTCCTGGGACCATCAGTGATTGCAGGTCAAAACGCCAGGGACAGCAGAAGAGACTGAATAATGAGAAGGAAGAGGGGAAGATGAATGCCATCCTCATAATTGTTTTGGCCAGATTGTTCATCCATAATCCAGGTGTACAAACACCAGCCCCAGGCAAGTAGTACATGGGATCCATTCCTGGTCTTTTGGAGCGTAAGGATATTGGATAGTTGGACAGATAGGGCAAGACGCAGAGTAGAAGGAAGGTGGGAGACCCATGGCCAGTGGGACGCAAATGAAAGAGGGGTAGAAAAAGTGGCGGCACAAGGCTGCCGGTAGTGGGGCGGTGGGGACTGGAGGCGGCGGCTGCCACTGGGTGCTGCAGAGACTGGGAGGTGCTGAGCACGGTGGCACTTGGCAGAGGTGTGGAATTGTACAGGGATTCCTGAGCAGAGACCACCGACAAGGAGTTGTATGGGGTTTCCCAAGTGGGGACCACCGACAGGGAGTTGAATGGGGTTTCTTGAGTGGGGACTGCAGACCGGGAGTTGTGTGGGGTTTCCTGAATGGATACTGTGAGGGCACAGTGTGAGTGGTGGCTGGAAGCGCTGGGTGGCAGCCAGCAGGGACCCAGCACAGTAATTCCCAGTGCTCACCAACCCAGTGGAGGCAGCACGGAATACAGTTTGTGTATGGCGCTGCCTAGGGTCGGGGACTGGCTTGGTTGTGCAGGGGTGTCTTGGAAACCACAGAGCTTGCCAATGCCAGCGGTGCTAAAGCTGCACACTGCAATGCCTAGGCCTGGGAGCTAGCTTGGTTGCACCAGGGTCTTGGAAACTGCGAGTGAGACCCCGCTGGTGGCTTTTGGCAGCTGCCCTGCACTGTGCTGAAAGGCATCGGAGCACCGAAAAGCAGCAGCTTCTCTGCGATCCACCGTCATAAAGCCGCCTGATCACGGTGGGGAGAGCACATGGGTAGCTTTCAGCTGCTGCCCTGCGCTGTGCTGAAAGGCGCTGGGGTGCCGAAAAGTGGTGGCTCCTCTGCGATCCACCGGCACAAAGCACGAGTGTGGCACCACGAGCGGTTCTCGGCAGTCGCTTGTGCTGGTGCGCCGGGGCACGGGGCCACAGCGGCAAGAGGAGCGGCAGAGCCGACCCATGGTGCGGAGTCCCCAGACCGCAGGCAGGTTGTTTATTTGCTTTTATTTTCCAGCAAGAAGGTAAGATCTTTTTCTTTTCTTTTTCCCTTTTTCTTTCATTTCTTTCTCTTTTTTCTTTCCTCCTTTTTCCTTCTAAGGTGGGCCTTGTTAGGACAGCCGGTGGTTGGCTGTTGGGGTGGGACTAGGAACAGGTCGAGAACCCCCAATGAGAGAAGGAGGAAGTGAAGAGATATTAACAAGTATACCCCTAAACAGCCCCCTGGGAAGTAGAGAAACCCGGTGGAGATGTAACCCCAACACCAAGAGTGAAAATAATGTTATGCAGTATTGTGTGATAAAGTGGACTGTGGGGGAGATTGGGTCCAACCAGGTGTAGTGGCCGTGGTGTGAGTCAGAGGAAGAATGGATGTGTCAAGTTTTGAACATCCATATAAAAATTAAAGAACAACCCCAGCACAGGTCAGGGAGAAGAGGCTTCTCACTGAACAACTCTTCTAGCTCTAGCCTCTCAATCCTGAGTCTCAAAAGAAAGCTATTCTGCACCCCATGGTCTCCAAACAAAAAATCCAGGATTCGAGAAAAACACTGGCTTAGGGTATGCTTTATTTTCCTCCTTCCCTTTGCCACCTCCTACTTTTTCTTTTTCTTTGTGAACACTAATTTTAATCAAGTGTAACACAGAACAGTTGTTAACATTAACAAATGCTATTCCCCTTTCAAGTTAAGAGACAAGCTTGAGTGTCAAAAGCTTAGATATTTTTCTATGCATAACACGGAAGAGCACTAAGATGATGCAGTGATCTACCTTTCCTTCTTTGGGTATGCACTCTCTTTCAAAGTCACCATCACCCCTGCAGAGAGGCCTAGAGCTTTCCTTACCACGTGTGCCTGATCCCCAAGAAACTGTGAGCTACCCTCCACAGAAAAAGGGACCACAGGTACCATCCCCCTTCAGTTAAGGGGCAAGAGGTGCCCATTGACAAAACACAACAGTTCATCGACTGTCACCTACACTTCCCCTTCCCTTCCTTTCCTAATAGAAATGGTGATGAATACTGTGTGTGCTATGCACTAGCAGTGAATCCTCTCCTTCCTGCTAGCCAAGCCCCTGGGAAGACAGGACAACAAAAAGCAGTCAGTTTTGTGCTCTCCTGCCTTTGTGAGGTAAGAGGCAGGAGGCAAGAATCCAGCACAGTCTCTCTTTGACCTTTCCTTTGGGGCAGCACTGTCTGTTCCCACCCCAAAGGCACAGAGGGTGAAATATGGCCCGGATGAGCACAGCAGGCAGTAGATGTCCAACTACTCTCTTTCCAGAAGGACTCTAGGAAGTGCTGTACATGTATGTGCCTGTGTGTGTGACTGTGTGCACGTGTGTGCCAAGGTGCCTGAGTCTGCCCATGCTGTGCCTGTGTGTGCTGGTGTGCAGGGCTCTGTGTGCACACACAGGTGTTGGGGTTTATGTGTGTGCAGGGCTCTGTGTGCACACTCAGGTGCTGGGGTTTATGAGTGTGTCAGTGTGCAGGGCTCTGTGTGCACACAGGTGCTGGGGTTTATGTGTGTGTCAGTGTGCAGGGCTCTGTGTGCACACACAGGTGCTGGGGTTTATGTGTGTGCTGGTGTGCAGGGCTCTGTGTGCACACAAGTGCTGGGGTTTATGTGTGTGCAGGGCTCTGTGTGCACACGCAGGTGCTGGGGTTTATGTGTGTGCTGGTGTGCAGGGCTCTGTGTGCACACA
>VZDJ01000063.1:6082181-6187190 GCA_008694505.1 Cyanoderma ruficeps | reverse complement strand
GAAAGCAGTCTCCACCAATGGACGGTGAAGGAGAGTTGATTGGCAGACTGTGGGCGGGGCCAGGGTTACCTGATGCAGCACCAAAGGTGTGAAAGGCGGAGCAGCCATTTTGTGGGCAAGGACATGGCGGTTTAGTTCCATGCTCCCAGTGCTGCTCTTTCTCCTTATTCAGTCCTTTGTTGTATTTTGTTAAGGTTTAATAAACCTTTGAAATTTTAAAAGTGAGCTTTGTTTCTCACACCTGTCCTTCACCGCTTCCTAAGGCTTCAGCAAAATGTGCTCCAAGTGTGGCTACTAAAGCAGGTGTAGTCTTGGAAATATTCCCAAAACATCCATCTCCGTGACAATTAGGTAAGAAATATGAATTTCCTGTTACCAGTTCAGAGTTTTTCCAGTAACTTTCTACTTAATCTTTGGAACGTGCGCTATTCAAGGAGAGAGGAGCACAAATTCAATTGGGATGGGAACAAATGCATAAGCCCAATATAATTTGACTTTAAGGAACAATCCCAGTATTTAAAACCTATCAGTTTTGCCCTCCACCTCAGTTATTAATAGCATAGGTGCAAAAGCAATCAGCCACTTCTCTTGGGATGACCCAAAGCTGCTGGGGTTGTGTGGGGCTCTGGAAGGGTATCTGAGCACCTCCAGGTCAGAACATTTTGTGCAGATGCCCTGCTGAATGCAGCCTGGCTGTGAGTTCCCACTCTAAGAATAAACACTTCCTAAAAATAAACCTGTGTTCTCCTGGCTTTCTTCTTTCCTTTGTTTTCTTTCTCTGTTTTCTTTCTCCCTTTCCTTCTGCTCACCTATTCAGCAATCTTCTCATCTGCACTTTCTGCAGATCAAATATTCCAAAAATCCTCTCTCCAGCCTCCCAATGCACAAGGAAAACTACAGCACTTTTAAGTTCACTTTGTAAAATCACCAATATGAAAACAAACCACTTTGGAGCCCGCCCTGTGTTTTACAATCATTTACAAAGCCTGTATTTCATCCTCATAACCATCAGCAGACTGCGCAAGGAGTGAATCACCGAATTGATTTGGATGAGGAAAAGGCATCTTTTCCATGTCAGAATTACAGCAGAAAGAATTTCGAACTTATTTTCAACTGAATAACAAACAAAATGGTTCAGAGACTACAGGATACTCACAGGCAGGTGATGGACAACTACCACAATAGCACAAAGTTCAACATCATAAAGCCTTTTCCTTGTTGTCACTTCAAGTCAGGTGTCCCTCCATCCCTCAGTCTCCCTAAAAGGAACAGCAATATTGGCATGAAAGGCATGAGAAATTTGTAAGACTTTCATTTTTAGTACCCCCACTTCCCACTCTTCCTAAAGGAAAGTTCCAAGTCCAAGGGAAAGTTACCAATCCCCCACATGTCACAAATAAGGGGGTTTGGTTCTTTCTTCTGTCACGGTGAGCAGGGCCAAAATATTAATCTGTGACTGAGTGATCATTTTGGCAATCCAGCTGGATCTGCCTCAAAGGATCCCGCTTTCCCCAAGCCATCAGAGCATGGATCTCACTCACAATTATTGAGCTCATTTTGTACTCAACCTCTCGTGTCCCTCATGCAGAGCTACATCAGTTTAAGTGTTGTCATTCCGGCTTTTCTCTTCCCACAACCCAGCTCTTCCACATCAGCAGGGGTGGGGGGAGCCCTCCCCAGATGTATTATTTCATTGAATGTTTCCAACCAGGCTACATTTTTCATGGTCTTTATTTGGATCAATCACGTTAAAAGCTGATGCAGCATTATTTAATCTTTGACAGGGGGAGAATTAACATACAGGTTTATTCACTTACAGAAAACGACAGACTAGAATTAGATAATCACTTAAGGTATTGAACTTAACTACTAAGAGAGCTGCTTTTTCAAGCAGAAAATGTTAATATTCTTGCCTTGTTTTTTTCCCTAGGTTCTGGTGGCATGAAAATGGGATTTATTAGAACCTGGAGTAAGTTTGGGGTGAATTGTCCTTTTCTTCAGTGCAAACAAGTGATAGCTGAATATTCAGCACCAAACTGAACTAGGCTGGGTCTGGGAGCACCCTGGGTAGTGCACACGAACACAGAGGAATTTTAAGGACTTGTGCCTGAGGCCAAGTGAGCTTGGCTGTGCAGTCTGGGTCTGGTCTGGCTTGTGACAGTGCTGGGAGCTGATTTACAGAGCCAGGACAGCTCCTCTGCAGCTGAGGCTTTCCAAACAGAGAGCATGCTGCTCTGAGCTGCCAGAAGGGTGGAATTCAACACCAGGTACCACAAGAGATCATTTCATGGGACAGCCCAGGATGGAATGGAGTTGTCCATGAGCCAGCACCTTGTCCTGGGGCCCAAGGAGGCCAATGGTATATCCAGGAGAGCACTGGGAGGAGCACTGCCAGCAGGTCAGGGAGTCATCCTGCCCCTCTGCCCAGCCCTGAGGGCACCTCTGGAGCGCGGTGTCCAGCTCTGAGCTCCTCCTGGAGTGGGGCCAGGGGAGACCGCAGAGCTGAGGAAGGGCCTGGAGCATCTCCGTGCCCAGGAAAGGCTGAGGGAGCTGGGGCTGCTCAGCCTGGAGAGGAGCCCCAGCTGAGAGAGGCCCTCAGCCCTGGGTGTCCCTGGGTGTCCCTGTCTGTCTCTGGGTGTCCCTGTCTGTCCCTGGGTGCCCCTGGGTGTCCCTGCCTGTCGCTGGGTGCAGGGAGGGGCAGAGCAGGGACACCCAGGGGCTCCAGGGGACCAATAGTGGCACCAGAGCCACGGGCAGGGACTGAGCCCAGCAATTCCCCCTGCACAGGAGCACAACTCCTGCCCTGGGCAGTGCCCAGCCCTCAACAGGCTGCCCAGGGAGGGGCTGGAGTCTCCTCACTGGAGATATTCCAGAACCACTGGGACACAATCCTGTGCCCTGTACTCCAGGATGGCCCTGCTGGAGCAGGGGGCTGGAACCTGGTGACCCTCTGAGGTCCCTTCCAGCCTGATCCATCCTGGGATTCTGTGAAAATCTGCTCCTCTTGATAAAGTCGCCTGGGTCAGGGGGCCCACTGCAATTTTCACTAAATTAATACCAATTAAATATCTCAGAAATGAAAGAGCAGCTCCATAGCCCTTGGTCCTGTGCTGTGCTGAGCTCCTACTCTGATAAAAAACACCCAGGATCTGATATTTCCATTGCACCATTCAGTGCCCAAGCAGCACAAATACCCCTGGCAGCGCAGAGCTGGGATGGGGAACAGCAGCAGTTCTCCAGGAATCCATCCCTTCATTTCCAACTGGGCTGAGCTATTGCTGCCCCAGCCTCCTGAAGATGCAGGGCCCAGGCTCTGCTCCAGGGGACCAATAGTGGCACCAGAGCCACAGGCAGGGACTGAAGGAGCTGCAATAAGGAGAGAGTTAACAAGCAGCCACACACATTTCCCTCCTCCCTAGCTGAGTTCCCCCCAATCAAAGCAACAGCCTGTTTTCCAGCATGGATCTCCTCTTCCCACTCAAGGGGTCACAGATTGCCAGCCTTGTTTTAATGAGCTGTGTCCTGCAAATTTCACAGTCACTTCCAGTCTAATAAGGGAACCCACAGGGGTGGTGTTTTCAATTTGCTCCTCTTTCCTGCCGAGTTTGTGCCATACATCACATGGAGCAGCTCACAGCTGGTGCAAAGAGAAAAGAATTAGTTTGTATTCCCCACGCAGGGGTTTTATAATTCAATATTTATTAAGATTGGGGCCCTCTCATTTGAAAGGCCAAACAGTTTGTTTTACTATGTGTGGGATAGATTACACTAATATAGTGAACAAGGGCTTCCAAGAACTAATTTAGTGAGGGTGTTGAAAAGCCCTGTGCACGATAGAAATATTATGAACATGTAAGAATCCTTAATATTTTGTCTAGCCAAGCCCTGTGCATACAAATTAAACATAATTGGAAACCCTGTTCCAACCATCACACTAAGGGCTACTTTACAACTGAAATGACACCTAAATGTCTAATTTTAATTTTAAATTCACTCTATAAAAGCACAGCCTGATTGTTTTCCTCCCTTCAAAAGAAGATTTATGAAAACCAAGCAAATCTAAGCTTTACTTAAATGTATATGAATGAACACAGGTCTCAGCTGAAGCTCATTGCAAAGCAGAACTCCTTGAATATTCATTAATTCTTCCAGACATCTGATATTCCCCTGTACACCCAGTAGCACAATACTATTGCTCAGTAAATAATACCAGAGTCCTGTGAGAAATTCAGAGATCTGGTTTCTTTTAATCTAAAAGCAATGTGAGATATTCCATCATTTTGGAATATAGACTATATCAATATTCACATAGAAAACTTTTTATTTAGAGCCAGAGAACTGGAAAAACCCTCTAAGTCCAACAGCAGCCACCTGGCAACAAAACCCCAGCACTAAATTATAACCCCAGGTGCCACAGAATGGGAACTCCACCCTCCACACCAGCCTCGGGCAGCTGTGGAAGGGCTGAACAATCCTTTCAGTGAAGAAGTTGTCCCCAGTATCCAGCTAAACTTCCCATGGCTCGTTCCCTCTCCTCCTGTCCCTGTTCCCTGGGAGCAGAGCCCGACCCCCCCGGCTGTCCCCTCCTGTCAGGGATTGTGCAGAGCCACAAGGTCCCCCCTGAGCCTCCTTTTCTCCAGGCTGAGCCCCTTTCCCAGCTCCCTCAGCCTCTTCCAGGACTCCAGCCCCTTCCCAGCTTCATTCCCTGCCCTGGACATGCTCCTGCCCTGTCAGGAGGGGCCCAGGGCTGGACACAGTGCTGGAGGTGCCTCAGCAGGGCCAGCACCGGGGACAGTCCCTGCCCTGGGCCTGTGGCCACACCATGGCTGCCAAAGCCCAGGTGCCCTTGGCCTCTTACCCACCTGGGCTCGTGTCCAGCACCCCCAGGGCCTTTCCCAGCTTTCCAGCCCCTCTGCCCCAGCCTGGAGCTCCGGGCGGTTGTTGTGACCTCAGCCCAGGACCCAGCACTCGGCCTTGGTGGCCCTGGTGGCCTCAGCCCTTGGATCCCATGGGCCCAGCCTGTGCTGATCCCTCTGCAGAGCCCCACCCTNNNGTGCCCTCCATCCCCTCACCACATCCTTGATAAAGACATTGAGCAGGCCTGGTGCCAGGACTGAGCCCTGGGGAGCACCAGCGCTGACCAGCTGGGTTTAACCCATTCCCCACCATCTGCTGGGCCCAGCCTCAGTCACGTTTTACCTGAGCACACCCGGCTGAGCCACGTGCAGAGGCTTTCTCAGGACAATACTCTGGGAAGTGGTGGCAGAGGCTTTACCAAAGCCCAGGAATGAGGACCCACAGCCTGTCCCTCCCCTAGCAGTGTGTGTTGGGTCTCCTCAGGGTTTCTCCATGGCTCTGAGGGCTTGGCCACTGCTGCTCCTGCCTCTGGCCCCAGCTGGGGACTCGTGGCAGCCCCCGCTGCTCCCCTGAGGGTCCCTGGGCTGGAGGCCCCCACGCAGCCCCTGGAGAGCTCTGCTTTAGAGCCACTCATCCCAGTGCCTGCATTTGAGATTCTCCCTCCTGGCATTTGGGAATTTAGCTGCTCTATTGAACAGAATTAAAGGATTTAATTCAGTGAGATTTGGCATTAGCTCATGCTTCTCTACTGTCCATTAGTGTCAGAACTGAGCTATGGATCCATTCCAATAAATGTTTGTACAAACATGTTTGTATACAGATTCATGCAGGCTATAAATTCAGCGTGAGGCACTTCTCACTGAAACATGCACCATGACTCACCAAAAAGATGGGGAGGATTTCATCTTTTTGAGGGAAGGATTTTTTAATTAGCCAGTAAAGTTCAGGAGACAACACATCATCCAAGAGTGAACAAAGGCTGCTGTTAATTGGTAGGAACCTCTCAAATGAAGAGCAGCTAATGGAAGTATTTTTTTATCTGTTTCTCACAAATATTCCTGGTTTGGATGTCTGCTGCCTAAACTGTTCGAGTTAATGTGATTATTCAGTTAAAAGAGGAGCAACGAGAGATTCCTCAGCCAAGGGTGTGGCAAACATGTTAAGCATGGCTGGAAAACTACAACATGTCTCCATCATACCCAAATCCCACCACAGACTCCTGCTTTCTGCACAAACTGGAATGAGATCCAGCCACTCAAGAACCAGGAGGTGCGGGGGGCTTTCCAGGGATCAGTGCTCACCTGCTGGTGTGTACAAGAGACTGACCCACAGTTAGACCCCTGCAGGCCAGCAGTGAGGCTCGTGTTCATGTACCCACTTTACAGTTCCCATGGGCTCAGGGAGACATTATTAACCTTAAACCCAGGTTTAATCTTCTATGTCCTGCTGGAAAATCTCAGAATGTCAAGGAAAATGTTCTCCCAGGTGGTTCTGGAACTACTTTCTGTGGCCTGGAGAGCAGGAGAAGAACAAAGTGTGGAAAACAAAGAAAACCAGCTTTACCTGACACCACAGTTAATAAAAATTAAATGTCAGACGGGACAAGAAAAAGTGATGGGGTAACATACAGAGGACAGGATCCATGAGAGACTCTGAGTAATGAAAAGGTCAGGGGAGCCTATAAATAAAGCCTGAGGCATGTGAGGTCTGGGGAGGCAGGGAGCTCATCAGGGAGTACAGAAACTCGGGCAATTAATGGATATTTTTTATGTAAATGGAACAATTACTGTTCCAGGTAAGGAACGTGCTCTTTCTCAGAACACTACAGACCCCCCCGTCCACCAACAAAACATGGCAAGTGCTGATCACGGTCCCTGTATGGACTGGACAGTGCAGGGACAGCTCAGCCCTGGGGATGAAGAGCCACTCCCACCTCTGCCAAGCTATCTTGTGCAGGTGTGTCCCAAATGTCACTGGGGATTTTGTTTGTAGACCTCCACCTTCTGAATGAAAAATCCTGAGGGCCTGCAGGTTTCGCAGGCAGGAAATGTCCCAGGTTTGCATGGTTACGTGGTCTGATATTCCCAGGGCTTTCCTCCCCACTGTTTGAATCTCCAATTCGGTCCCCTCTATACAGACAAAGTTTTTCCTGGTTCTTATCCCCAGCATCCCTGCCCGTGCTGATGAAGCACAGTCCCAGAGAGATGTGCCACCCTGCACTCGAGGGCTGCACGATGTCCTGTGCCCCACTCCGCTGTTGTACAAACCTGGATTAAGAAACAGATCCAGCCTCAAATAAATTGCAGCCATAAAGCCCCGGCTCTAAAAATCAACCCAATGAAAATTCAGGACATGCTCATGGGCCTTCTTGAGCTGGAGCCTAAACAGATCCCACAAAGCCACATGTGTGAGCACTGAATTGTGTGGGGGCAGTGGGAGCCAGGACAAATCCAGGGCTCAGAGTCAGCCCCTCATTATGGTGCCTTCCCCACGCTGTGTGGAGCAAGGGGCAGCTCTTTGTGCTGATCTGGCTGCTCAGGGACACCAGCCAGGACCAGCTCCTCACTGGGCTCACGGGGCTGGGTTTTGGATGTGTAATGCAAGAGGAGCTCCAGAGGGGCTGATTGCTGGGGGTGTAATGCAGGAGGAGCTGTACAGGTGCTGAATTTTGGATGTGTAATGCAGGAGGAGCTGTACAGATGCTGAATTTTGGATGTGTAATGCAGGAGGAGCTGTACAGATGCTGAATTTTGGATGTGTAATACAGCTCAGGCTCTGCAGACACAACTCCAGGAGCTGAGCTCTCCCGGCAGCAGATGGGGAGAGGAACCGGGTGAGTGAAGCACAGGGCAGTGAACAGCCCTGATCCAATAAAACCTGACATCCTGAAATTCAGTGTGGAAGAACGCCTCCTCTCTGCTCTTGGAAGCCCTGTCCCAGCAGCCCCACGAGATCCAGGTCCCAGCCCTGCTCCCTCTCTGATTCCAAGCGCTGTTTCTGTCCCTTTATCTGCCTTGGCAGTGTGGAGAGGCTTTGCCAGGGAAGGACAAACCCCTCCTGGGCTCCCTGGAAGGGTCCAGCAGGCCAAGGCTGTCTCTGCCTGCACCTGGCACTGCCTCCCTTCCTTCTATTCTGGGAGCAGGGAAGCAGCTGAGCCCTGCTCTTGACGGGAGGCAGATGGGGCACGGATTCAGCGTGCTTGTGCTGCTCATTTGTTTGGCACAAAAATGATGGGCACGCAGTGGAACAACCCGGAACACACACAGGGGTGAGCACCCAGCAGCTTCCACCATCATTAATTTTCCTGTTACTGTGAGTTTTTCTCCTCATTCAGTGATAAATCTGCAGCAATGCAGAGGGTTGGAGTTGTCAGCCTGATTCTCCTCAGGTGCTTTTAGTTCTATTTCTCCGATTTCCTGCAGTGCATTTCTTGCACTTTTGGGTGGTGGGAACTGTTTTGTCCCTGCTCAGCGAGATGCACACCAGGGCATGAGGCACTTCTGAGTACTGGGGTGGCAAAAGTGGAATTGTGGAAGCATTTGCTCCTCTTTGGGATGGAAATATGTTTTTTATTAACCTCGGGCTTTATCTGCATTTAGTTTTCATCTCTAAATCACGCAGGATATGAAGACCTGAGTAAAATTAGGAAAGAGCGGATTTTAAGATTACTATTTTTGACATCCATCCCCAAAACATTCATCAACCAGGACAGTGAATTCGGTGGTTCTCAGCCTAACCCATAGCAGCTGTTTGTACACACAATAAAAACACAATTTCTTTCAATCTGATGAAAACCCCATAAAGGAAAGTATAATGAAAGAAAGATGGGTCAAAAATATGATGCATTTGCACTCCTCAAATGCAGGCTAGTCTTGCTGAATTTGCACATTGTAGCTGCAAAAGGCATGAAATCCTTAAAATATTCCTGCAATAGTCTTATGCTGAATGAAGAGCTTTATGAATATTTCAATTACAAGATGAAGCTTGAAAGGATAGAGTTGTTTCAATTTTGAATCACCCTTCCTTAAATAACTTGCTCTATTTGGTAGGGAACGAGACTTGTTTAAATCTGACACAAACTGGGTAAGGATGGAGCTCCCTGAGCTGGAGCCCCCTTGATGCCCCCCTTTGCTGCTCAGAACAGAGCAGCCACCGAGCTCTTGTCACCCCTGGGGCTGACAAGCCTTGTTTGATGGCTCACGGCCTCCCCTCCTCCTCACCCGCTGTTATTTACAGTATTTATTAAATGAAAGGCTCAGCTCTTTGCTGTGCAGTGCTACACCTGCCCCTCTTTGCATCAGGAGGTCATCCTGTCCTTTTGGGATTTGAGAGACACCCTGAGAGCAGCAGATCCCACTGTGCTGCATTATCATCCTGTTTCTATTCCCAGGTACACAAAGGTCCCTGATTTCCTTCTCTGTCCTACTCAGAGATAGACCATCATGCAAATACTTGCGAGTTAAAGCAGAGCTTTACAACTGCTTCATGTCCTGGTTCTGATATCACTAATCCAACCAAAATACAGCTCTGATTTTGAGGAGTTACTCCTGGTTTCACTGGAGTTAATGAAACCAGGCTGGTTTTCTTTTTCATTCATTCTTTCAGATTACCCTACTGAACCAGAGTCTGTATTTGCCCACGCCTTCAGCACTTGCTAAACTGGAGCAGCTCTAGAATTGCATTCACCCCAACATGTGAAATACAGATTTTAGTAGAACTTTAGATTTTGCCTTCTTGGGAAAGCAGTTACATGTTTGTGCTGCCTCGTTCCAGCTAAGCGGGACAGCTCAGTCCTGTAAGGAGAATAACAAACTTCCTTCAGCAAAGCTGCAGAATTAGGTTTTACTTTTCAGCAGAAATTATCCAGCAGCACCAGTTGTTCAGCTTGGATACCCCTGTCTGCATTTTCTTATGCACGACTGTCTGAAAATGCAATTTTCCTCTCCACTCCCTAAAACAGGACTTAAGAACCAAGTTGTGGTCTGATAGTTGTTGGCAAAGCTGAGGAACCCACTGGGCTTCCCTGGAACCTTTTCCCATTTCCTTGAGAGAGAATGATCACCCAAAACGAAATCAGAATTCAGCCCCGACTTCGTCATGGAATAAAATGCCAGCATCTGGATTCTGCTGCTCCTCACAGCCACCAAAGAGACCAGACACCTCTGGAAATGAGACCCTGACTGGCGTCACTCCGAGCAGACTCTCAGGAGTTCATCACAGCTTCCCTGGACTTGGAATGGAACCACTTTGCTGAAATCTTGCCTGGTTTCCCTGTACCTTAATTAAGCATCTTCTCCGTCATCCACCACACTGCTGCTTAACACATGCTGGCAACTGGCCCCTCATAGATTGCAGGAGATATGGCTGGCAGCAAACAGAGCTTATCACTGGGTATTAATTACTTGAGCATAAATAACATTCCCTCTTCTCTCGGGTCCATGATCCACCCTTTCTGATGGAAATATATTCATAGTAACAAGAGAGAGAAAACAATGAGGCGGTAAATTTAAGCCTAAAATGAGTGATGAGTCTTGCAATGAGTGAAAATTAAAGCCGGGATAATTAAAATGAAAAATAAAGGTACATTTCTAAGAGGGATATTGATTAACCCCTGCCCAGAACCATCTGCCAACACAAGGGCTGGGTTTTTCCAGTTTATCTTCAGATCAGTCTAAGGAATGAACTCCAGTCAAAATGAAAAGTCTTACTATGCATAAATGTGGGAATTCATACAGAAGAAAGAAGCACCCAAGGCACACAGGCCAGCTCGGCCCTCCCTGAGCACCAGTGGCACTTCCCAAGGTCAGAACAGCTCAAAGGCTGGGTCTGGGAAAGCAGCTGATAAAAACCACCACGAGTTTTTTACACCCCCCCAGTGTATTCCCAAAGCCTCCCACAAAACCCAGCTGGGCACAAAGCCTCTGCTGGGCTACCCCTGCCTGCTCCATTGCCCCCTCAGCTCTGAGGTGTTCCCTAGCCTGCCTGCACAGGGAGGAAAATAAAGGACAGGAAATGCAGCTTTTGGCTGCTCCAAAGTTCTCATGGACGGCAGGGCAGGAGCACACCCTAGAATCCAATCCTTCCCTGCTCTGCACTGCTGAGGGGGTGTGTGCTGTGCCGTGTGGGGTCTGGCTCTGTGCTGTTGGGAAATCCTCTGAAGGTGCAGCTTTGCCTGCTGGGGACACAATGTGCACATTTGTGTGTGTAGAGAGGCACCTGGGCTCATGTTTAATAAGGCAGCCCTCAGGTGCCGTGTTAAAATGCAGGATTCAGGTGGAAATGTTTGCACACACAACACTGGCAGCTTCTGAGAGCCCCTGTTATGCATAAGTGGCTCCTACATGAGTTGTGGATGAATTCTGCTGTGGATTTGTTTTATCAGTGATACATTCATAAAGCAGATGTTTTCCATGTTTTGAATATGTATTTTTAGCTTGTTTACTGGGTCCATTATAGAAATGGTTATTCATGGGTGAATAGCATGCTTACAGGTTATAAATGTTTCTTGTGGAGTATTAGTTAACATTTTTTAAAGTACACTGACGAGTGTAGAATTTATATGTGATATTTACATGGGTGGGTGTCTCTGTGTGAGTTATTTCAACTCCCATGAGAGATTTGTACTTAAATGTTTGTTACAGCAAAGAGTGGATCTTTTATGCTTTTATTCCCATAGTTTATTGTCCTGCACCCACTGGTGAACAGTAGGGAAATGGATCCAATTATTGGAGATGACAATTCTGGAAGAGGTGCTCTCCCTCACTTTCAGGAACGTTTGATACTCTCACTAAATTAAAACTCTTTCAGCAAAAGGTCAACCCTGGGGCTGCCTGACAGGCTTCAGAAAGGGTCCCCTAACCCCCAGAGGGGTGGCCAGGCTGCACAACTTGCAAACGTGGTTTGAGAATACAGGAAACAGAGGGCGCCTCCATCCCTGGGGGATTCTCTGCCCTGGATCTGCTCAGCTCAGTGAGGAATGCAGGAGGGTGTTTCTCCCATCCTCCAGAACCAGGGAAGTTCCTGGGCTCAGCTCATGCAGACACAGTTTGAAGCCTCCGTTCAGGAAGTCACTGGGGTGTATTTGCAGATTCCAAACACAGAACAAGCCTTGTACTACCCCCCACACCCTGGGATGGATTTGCACAACACCCCTTCAGCAGATACCCAGCCAGCAACAACCCAATTCCTTACATGAGGATATATGAATTCCCAGACTCGGCAGTCGTAGGAAGGAGCGGTTTTGTGGGATGAAATCTTGAGGGCAATGAGCAGACTAAAGAGCTTTTGGGATATTTGCAGATGGCCACCTTCTCTCTGGAAGGCAAGAGCCAGGAAGGAGAAAGGAGCAGAGGGGGGTCAGTGCCATTTTCTCTGTCTCTGGCCTCACAGGAGGGGCCCATCAAACAAACCTCTCTCACGTTCAGCTGAGCTGGACAAGGCAGCTCGTCAGGCAGAGCTTACATAACATCCCTCCAGAGCCTCAAACTGCCTCTGACTTGCACAGACCCAGTGCAGTTTTACTTTCCATTTCCATCTCCTGCCTTAGGAGATCACTTCAGCTACAGAGGAAAATCTGAAACCCAGTTTTGATTTTTGACACATAATATCTTGCAGAGGTTGGGTGAGAAGGTCTAAGAAAGTGAACAGGCCATTCTAAGGATCTCATTTTTCTCTCTGTTTTCTTCTCTCTGTTCCTCTGAGGCTCAGGACAGAAAAAGAAGAACCTGAGCAGAAAAACAAAAACGAGACCTCTGGAAAAGTTCTGCCTACTCTGAGGCTGCAAGATGCTTTCTAGAACTGATGAGCATTTCCAGTGAAGTTCCTTCCCTTGAAATGTGGTGTATAACGGAGAGGTAATTGCTGTGCCCTGGAGGCCAAGCTGGCTGCTGGCTCCTAACGTGTTTAAGTACAACTCAGCCATGTCATGGTCATTTTTCCACCCCCTCAGAAACCCCCCCCAAATTTCTCTTACCTACATTATAAGATTACCTAAGTAAATGGTATCTCTGACCCCTACAGATGGTATTCTCCTCCTTGTTTCTATGTCAATAGGACCACTGCTTTCTATTTCCAGTTTATCTTGTCTTTGTATTAAAATCAAGAGGCAAAACTGTATTTCAGATCCTGAGTGTGCAGCTCAGTCCAGACAATGTACATTTATTTCCCAGATAAAGATACAGTCCTTTCTCTATAGAAAATAACTCTTGCATATTATGTATTTTTCATTTTATTTTTTTACAGAAGTAATTCTACAGGTAGCCTGTTTTTTCCAACAAAGTTTGAGGAGCAAGGGAAGAGATTTTCCCCAAGAAGGCCATTTTTTCCCCCCCTGTGTTGTTGAAATTTGTGGAAATCTTTTATCTCACAGACTGCTTTTCTTCATTCCTTTTCTGGATGAGACAATTCTCTTTGGGAAATCTGGTTTTCTGCCTCTTTCTACAGACCAAAGCTGTTGGCTTCAGTTATGTCAGTGTGTTCCCATTAGCTGCAGGAACATCAGCACCTCAACCTTTATTTAAAATATGTGCTTTGCAGAAGAGCAGCGAATTGTGCAAACTGCCACTTACCCAGTCTCCCTACTCCAGAGCCTCTGAAATTCCAGAACATTCCAACCCCCAGGGGACAACCTCCTTTGTTTTAAATCATCAATTGGAACTGCAGCTGGAACATTCAGGCCAGAAAAAAGCCTTCACTGGGACAAAATCTAAACTCTCTGGCCATGGGTAATCTATGAAATGTGTCAGAGATTCCATAAAAAGAGTACACAAAACACTTCAGCTGGAAAAGACACAACATTGGATAAACATGTTAAAGGTCTGCAGGGAAAGGTGCCCTGCTCATATCAGACATTTTGCTCGAAATAAATCCCAGCTGCTGTGATCCTGGAAGAAAACACTAAAATTTGTTTGTAAAATTCATGAAGGCGAAACACTTCACTACATAGAAGAGAGATTTTTTTTCCTTTTCTTTTAATTTAGCCGGAACAATGTCTACAATACATTGACTCACAAATTAAGTGAAGGTATGAAATCACATTCTTCATACTGAGATGCGACATTCTGGACTGGTTAAACGCCCTCGCAGGAGGGGCAGCCTTCTGCACGTCCAATGAAACAACCAGTGGTAGGAATTGCGGTTTTAACAGTGATGAGAAGAGTGGGCCTTGTCCATGGAGATCAAGATGCTTTGCAGAGGAGGGCAAAGCTCAGAGCCACAGGAAAAGGGAGGGAAACTGAGGCACGGTGCAGTGCAGTGACTCCCAGGATGAGCAGCAGGCAGCAGAGCTGGACACGAATCCCAGCTCTGGCTGCCGGTCAGTTCCCGGCCGGCCAGTCCAGCGTCCCAGCAGGGAGTGAGGGTGTCTGTGCTCCAGCGGCTCCAGGGCTATACAGGCACCTCTTCCTTCCCCTCTCCCGCTGTCCCGTTGGCTCCGCTCAGTCCTGCCGGCTCCCTGCCTTCCTCCTCCTCCTCCTCCTCCTCTTCCTCCTCCTCCTCCTCGTCCTCCCTGGCTGTCCCTGTGTCCCGGCCCAGGAGGGGCAGGTGGCCGAGGAGCTGCCCTTCCCGGCGGGACTGGGCCAGCTCCTTGGCACAGCACACGGGCGTGTGCGTCTCATAGGTGCTGTGGAAGCTGTTATAGTCCACCTCGTAAAAATCCTTCTCCAGGGTGAGCACGGGGGTGAAGCGGTGTCCCCACAGCACCTCGGTGTCCATGTAGGAGCTGCGAGCCTGGCAAGTCATCCCTGGGTAGAAAGAGAGGGATGTTAGAGGCAAAGCTTCCTTATGTGCTCACCCAGCCACGCCTGGCACTTAAAAGCACTTTCGTGTCATTTCCATACCTGATTGCTCTGGGACACGGAAAAGTTTTGGCTTAATAAGCCTCACAAAAGCCTCTATGGTAACAAGCTGAGCGCCCAAAGGGAAAGGGATGCATTCACCTCCGCATCGTGCACCTCCTCGTGCTTCGGGGTTTGCAGACTGGGCCCTCTAAGCAGCTTCTCTCTGCCCCCCCTGCTCTGCCGAGGTGTCGTCTGTGTGGCCAACACCAACAGGATCCTGCTGGAACCACCCGCAGCCCTGCAAATGCTGCCCCAGTCCTGACCTACAGAGCACAGGGAGCCACTGCCCTGCCCTCCTCCAGGGCTGGCCCCATCCCTCCTCCCCTGCAGCAGTGCCACGATTCCCCTGCAGCAGTGCCACAATTCCCCCTGCAGCAGTGCCACAATTTCTGTGCACCAGTGCCACAATTCCTGTGAACAGAGCAGTGCCACAATTCTCCCTGCACACAGCAGTGCCACAATTCCCTTGCAGCAGTGCCACAATTCCTGTGAACACAGCAGTGCCACAATTCCTGTGCACACAGCAGTGCCACAATTCCCATGCACACAGCAGTGCCACAATTCCTGTGCAGCAGTGCCACAATTCCTGTGCACACAGCAGTGCCACAATTCTCCCTGCAGCAGTGCCACAGTTCCTGTGCAGCAGTGCCACAATTCCCGTGAACAGAGCAGTGCCACAATTCTCCCTGCAGCAGTGCCACAGCTCCTGTGCAGCAGTGCCACAATTCCCGTGCAGCAGTGCCACAATTCCCCCTGCACACAGCTGCACACACCTGGATGCTCAGCCTGAAAGGTGAGAGGTTCCCAACCGAGTTAGCTTTTAAATTTTCTAGGAGGATTCAAGGCCTTGTACTTATGGATTGTGGATTGAATGAACAGTGGCTCACAGGGAACTGATACTTGTCAAGCTGCTTCTCAGCCCCATGGATCAGAGCTTATTTACCTCAGAAAAGTTTTAAAGAGAAGCTTTGCAGAGGAGGGACAAGCACACCTGTGAGCAAATCCTCTTGGAATCACCTTGCACTGTCAAGGCTGTCTTCCCTGTGTCCTAATTATCTTTTTATTTTGGAATTAATTTCCAGTGAAATGGTAACCTCACAGAATCACAGAATGTGTAGGTTGGAAGAGACTCTTCAAGATCATTGAGTCCAACCCAGCCCTAACACCTTGACTAGATCATGGCATCAAGTGCCACGTGTAGTCTCTTTTTAAACACCTCCAGGGATGGTGACTCCACCATTGATGACATGGATGAGGGTATTGAATCTTTCATTAGTAAATTTGTGGACGACACTAAGCTGGAGTGCGTGTTGACCTGTTGGAAGATAGCACGGCTCTGCAGAGAGATCTGGAACCTCACAAAGTCCTCCCACTGTTCTCTCATGGACGGTGAGGGATTGGCCTGACTGGAATACATTCAAAACATGCACTTGATCCAGCTTCTGGAAATACTTTCACGTCTAACTCCTGCAGCTCAGAGCACAGGGACAGAAATCAAAAGTAATGCATAGGGGGAAAAAAAATCTCAGTGTCAGATGCTTCAGGAAAGAGAATATCACATATTCTCATTCTGTGAGCTCGTAAGTGACTGAAATCTCAGAGCAATCAGAAAACCCCTTTCCTTTAAAAAAAACCTAAAAAAACCTTTGTGAAAAGAAGGATATATAATTGCTACAGACCCTTAAAAGACACCCACACAGGCAAGTGCTCAAAGTCTCTTTCTGCTTTCCATGGTTTAAAGCCACCAGGCCAGGAGTATTTTGTTCCTTGAAAGGGGAAGAGACAGCGACACACGCAGTGCTGAGACATCTGCAGCTCTGTAGCACAGACTGAAAACCCAATCTTTCCCCTCAAGAAGATCTGCAGGAGTGTTTGCTTCTGGGCAGGAACAACAAGTACAGCGTTAGTCACAGTGTTCCAGCGTGCCTGCTTCCTGGGCTGGAAGGAACAGGGAAGTGCAGGGGCTGCCACGAAAAACACAGCCAGGAATTAAAAATCACCCCAAGTGTTGCTGCCTTAAGGAGAAGCTCTGTGGAACTTCAGTGTCTTTTCAGGAAACTCTCAGCTCTTGCTTTAAAGAACAGGGTGAGGCCACTCTTGACTTTGGTGGCTCTACCATGTGCAGCATCACCAGCCCTCGGGGTGAAGAGGGTCAGCCCTCCTGCCCTGTGCTAGCTCCACACTTCCTGGAAGCCCGAGGAGCCCTGCTGATTTCCCAGCCCTGGTACAGGTTTTCCCAGTGGAGCTCTGTCACTGGCACTGATCCTACACTGACCTCCCTGGGCAAGGGTTTTTATTCCTGTTTTTGGGGGGCCAGGGCTGCAGGGCTAATCCCATTTCCTGATGCTGCCTCATGCCACAAGGTTGGAAACCAGCAGCTGGCTAAAACAAACCAGTCCTTTCCCCTTTGCACAGAGCTGCTTTGACACCAGAAATCCCAAAGGCCTCCAAGTGCCTCCTCCAGAGGCAGCAAGGAGAGCAGGAGGGCAGGAAGGGAGACCCTGCAGGCTCCAGGATTGGTCCTGTGCTTGAACCAGGTGATTCTTATCCTGGTTTTCCAAGTGCTGCATCAAGGTACCATGAAGGAGTCCCCGGGGCAGATGGGGCGTCCCTGTGAAATGTGAGGGCCTGGGTCTCTATAAGGGAACTCCTGCCTTATAATCTGGGCCTGAAATAGCTCCTTCCCTGGGGGAGCACCTGAGTGGCCCTGAGCTCCTGAGACACAGTCCCAGCCCCGCTCTAAGTATTCAATTAGGGCAGGAACAATGGAAAGCTTTCAGCAACCAAACACTGCTGCTGCCAGCTTCCTGCAGGAGCTGCTTTCTGTAACCCCAGGGGGACACTGAGCCAGCACAATAAGACAACTTGTAATTGCTCCATAATCCCATTCAAATATTCCTTTCTAGCACATGTGCAGTGGTGTTTAATTGCGTGGGGACACACTGCTTGGCAACTCCCACATCACCCAGTAAACAACACCATTGTCTCTGCTTCAAATTCCATTAAGTGCCTGCTTTGCAGGCTGCCCTGTGCTCTCCAGCTTGGTTAATTAATGCATCTGTAATGTCCCTAGCTAATTATTGCCTCTGTGACTGTGAAAAGATGACAGAAGAGGTGTGGAAACAATAAACCTTGTTTTTATTAAGAGCACATGGATGCAGCCACTTGCCACTGGAACACAACGTGAGCCCTCCGTGCTCAGAATATCCCAGTGCCACCTTGCAGTGGGGCACAGCAATCCCCAGAGCCAGACCTCTGTGTATCCCTGAAAAAATCTGTTTAATTGCAGAATTCTGATTTATCTGAGCCTGTGGGATGTCTTGGGTATAGGGAATCATTTGCCATATGCTCCCGTCCATCAAGTAGAATCAGAATTCAGAATATCCCGAATTGGAAGGAAGCCACACGGATCACCAAGTGCAGCTCCTGGCTGGAAACAGACCCACATCTGGGTACCACACCTGGGACATTGCTGCTCTTCTGCATCACCCATGCAGCCCTGAAGCACTGACACTTGAGCACAGGAACTCAAGAGATTCCAGACTCCCTGAATTTCTTGCAGAATTAACCATAGTATGTATGGCCCAGATAAAGGCTGTTAATCCTTTCCTTAGAGAATATACGACTACGCATTTTGGGTTTAAACAGTGCAGATATAGAGAAGTGGTATTTGGGGGCTTCATTTAATTCATTTGAACTTCAAGCCAAAAGAATACAGAATCCCAGAATGGTTTGGGTTGGAAGGGACATTAAACATTGACATCTCCCACTATCCCAGGCTGCTCCAAGCCCTGTCCAGCCTGGCCTTGGGCACTGCCAGGGATCCAGGGGCAGCCACAGCTGCTCTGGGCACCCTGTGCCAGGGCTTGCCCACCCTCCCAGGGAACAATTCCTGCCCAATCTCCCATCCAGCCCTGCCCTCTGGCAGTGGGAAGCCATTCCCTGTGTCCTGTCCCTCCAGCCCTTGTCCCCAGTCCCTCTCCAGCTCTCCTGGAGCCCCTTTAGGCCCTGCCAGGGGCTCTGAGCTCTCCCTGGAGCCTTCTCTTTTGAGCAGTCCCAGTTGTCTCAGCCTTGCCTCATAGGAGAGCTGCTCCATCCCATCATCTTCATGGCCCTATATCCTCATTTTCCTTCTTTTAGTCCAAGTAGATGTACTTGAAGTCACAGACACATATTTTTCAACTCTTACATATTTTCTGGGTTGAAAGACAATTAGAAGTTTCATTTTCTCCTAAACAATCTGGTTTAAAAATTAAAAAGTATGTTTAATATAAATGTGTGCAATCCGTCTGTTGTGGAAAACATGGAATGATATGAGAAATCATCAGATGTCAACTTTTAGTTGCAGCTTTCTCATCTCTTAATGCAGCAGCTCAGCTTCATGTTGCAAACAAAACTCAATTTTAATTGAAACCAAAGGTAAAACTTGTTCAAAGTTAGAAAGATGCATCAAGTTTTTAATAAAACTGGATCCAGTCCCAGGATTTATAGATGCTGGAGACCAGGGCACTGTGTCCCGTTTCAAGTTGTGCAATAAACATTTCACAGAGTTTGAATGATAATTTCATTATAGCAGAATCCTAAGAAGTGGATTTTTTGCCTGTGGGTTGGAGCCACAGATCAATAACGGAGCTGTGTGTTCCTGCTTAAGGCAGCCAGGGATCCTCCCCAAACAGCTTCCCAGCAGATGAAAAATCCAGAATAGATTGTGATGTCTATTGAAGCAGGTGTCTCATCGCATCTGAGGAAATGCTGGGGTGTTAAACACGTGCCAGGGAACTCTCCAAAAAGGCTCTTTCCTGTCATACCAGTGAGTTGTCACGGAGCTGGGGATGTCTGAGCTGACAGGCACAGGAGCCGTGGCTCAGCCCGGGGCCGGATCCCGCTCCTCCTGCACTGGAGCACAGCTCCGGGCTGCACGGGCTGGGAGGGGGTCCCTGCTCCTGGTGCCCAGGTAAAACCCGACCCTGTCACCCCAAATCTGCACCTGCAGCTCTCTGGTGGCCACCAAAGGCTCTCTCCAGCTGTTGGAGGATGCTGATTTTTGGCAAACATCCCGTCCTGGCCAGGTGAGCTCACTGGAGTGTTAAAGGGAGAGCACAGGGGGACACAGAGGGTGCTCTGCCCACCCCCAAATCTCCCCAGGCTTCGATGGGATCCCATCCAGAGCAGAGGTGAATCTTCCTCCAGTGCTGCTCCATGGCCAGAACCTCCTCAGTGGGCAGAGATATCCCAGCCCCTGGGGCTGTCGAGACAACATTTTTCATCAGGCTAAAATTAACTGTGCTCATTGAAATGCCGGGGAGCTCAGAGATTATCTGCTGGGAAATGTCATGTGGCTGCCTGGGCTGGGCCAGATCTGCTTGGCCCCCTCTGACACAGACAGTCCTGGCAGTGATCTCCCTCCTCTGCCCTTGTTTGCCCATTCTGTTGTGTCCAGGGTGACTTTTCTCCTTCTCCTGGATGCTCTGGAGCTGTGGAACACCCCCTGCCCAGGAACTGATGGCTTCGGAGGTGCACTGGGAGTGATGGAAGTTTACGGGTGGCAAGGAAAAGGTATAAAAAAATTTAAGTTCTATTGCTGTAATTAAGCAATTTGTGTCTTTCAATTTGCATCAGCATATGGTAAGTTATAAAAGTTATTAGTTCCTCTGTGCTAATTGGACCAAAGAACACTGTAACCTCCAAAAAGTCAATATTCTTCCATCTTGAAAGGAATATTAGAAGGTAGGAGCATGGTCCTCCAATTATTTGTGCTTGTCTCCTTTAGAGGACATGGCTGGGCTTGATTCACTTTGATATTTATCCCAGAGGAGAGTAATAGGATTTTAATTTAAATATCTGAATGCACTCCAGGCTTGCAAAAGCTCCTAGGTACTGGGAAAAATATAATAAAAGGACTTTGTGATGTAAAGACCTTGGATTCAATTGCCATGTCTCTACCAGGCACAGCCCCAGCCAAACCCACACCAGGTAAGTTCTTTAGGGTTTACAGTGACTGCAGAGGCACCTCAGACACCACTGCCAGCCTCTGCCTCCAGAGGACAGTCCAGCTCACGAACACAATCACCTGAGACAACTCTCCCCTGGAATTTTTTAGGCAGTTTCTGTCCTCCTTGCAGAAGAAAACTTATTTATATGCAAAATGCAAAACAACACAAGACAACCCAAAACAGATGATGAATGCCCAGAAACTTCATTCAGCAATTTCACCCTTCCTTTGTGCTCCCATGAAAATCATGATTAATTTCAGCATGTCTTTTGTTGTCACTGCTCCATTTGGCCCTACAGTGACAGCCAGGAAACTGTACTCTGTCCTCTGCAAAGGTGGATAAATTGAGGTGAAAACTCTGCTGTTTGCCTACACTCCCACAGGGACAGGATGGGTTAATCACTTCTAATCATTAAATCCCTTTTTATCACACTGACTCTAAGCCAGAAAAATATATACCTGTACTTACATAAGAGTTCATTAAAACTTCATTTAGTGACTGGACTAATCAGGCATCTGGAGTGTCTCTTATGCCTTATTTAATTGTGCTGGGAAAAAGAGGCAACGAAAACCAGGGAGGACCAGGAGTGGAGTAACAAGCTCTGCTCCCTCCGTGCCCAGGGAGCAGCAGTGCTGGATGCTGTGCCTGGGGAATGAGGGCAGCAGGAAGGTAAGGAAAAAACTGGATTTGGATAACTGTCAGCAAACAGTGGAGGGAGGGTAAAGCTGGAAAAGAAGAGAGTCCCTTCAAATTACTTGCCAGGAAGTCTTGTAGGATATGCAGAATGTGTCAGCACATGGAGTGATGGCTTACAGAGAAAAACAGTGTTTAAAAAAATTGGACTTGCTAATGTTCCCTAACTGGATCAGCTAAATCCTTCATCCCAACCCGGCTGACTCTGCACCACGTGGGAGGGGGGGCTGGACCTCCCTTGCTCTTCTGTCCCAGCAGCTTTTGAACACTCTGTTCAGTTTGGGATCAGCAGGGGAAGGCCAGGAGCTTTGGCCAGCAGCAACCAGGAGCTGTCCTGTCACCAGGCTGGCCCTGAGATTTTGGGAAGCAGAGAGGCAGGGAAAGCAAAAATGTATTCACTGTGCAAACAGATTTTCCACCTTTGCTTTGTTCCGTTTTATTGCAGGTCAGATTTGGGGCAGCTGATCTTGACAAGAGTCCCTTCCTGATAAGGCAAAGACAATGAATTCCCTGAAGTAATCCCTGTGCCTAATTCCTCAGGGGGCTGGGAGTGATGCTGCTGTGCCCGAGACACGGAGCAGCCCTGGGAGTCAGAACACTCCTCGGCAACATGGATTTTGTTTCCACAGTGCTTGTTTCACCCAGCAATGACCACAACAGATCTGCCCAGAAACTCACTCTCCCTTTGGCCTTTTCCATCTGCTGGTGGAGCCACAGTGCCTCACCCATCCCCAATATCCCTGGGAGAAGCTCCGCCTGGCTCTGTGCCATGGCTGGCTCTGTGGGTCAGCCAGTGGAGCAGCCCTGGGTGTCCCAGAGCTCTCAGTGGAACAACACCACGTTTATTATCTTTTTCAGCCAAATAAACCCACTGCATTTTAGGCTGGCTGGTGAGCTGCTGTTCTACAGTGTGCTGTTACTCAGGCCTTTGAAAAGCCAAGGAACTCGAACACAAAATCTTTGTTTTAAGCCACAGTGGTTCACTTTGTAAAAAAACCAATGAGACTTGGAGGGTGTGAAGGCCTCAGAATTTACTCTACACTTTTCATTTGAAGCTATTTACCATCTTTGCCTCGCACTGGGCCAGAATTAAACTTAAATGTCAGTAAATAGAGCTGCTTGTTTGAGAGGAGACAATATGTTACATTTGTAATACGTGTGCACCTGGTTAAATCTACTGAAAATAGCTATAAAATCACTGTCCCAAATTATCAGTAAAAAATATCCCCACTTTAAGTCATGCTTAAATTTCTGGAATCATTGCTATGTTGCCAATCACCATTCTGACCTGCCTTCCAAACACCTTATGGAAAACAGAGCTGTATATTCTGACCAGTGGTAATTCTGAACTCTGGGGGTGGATTCTTAATTTTCTGTAGGGGTTGCTAAGGGAACAAATGCTCTGTTGTATTTTACACTGCCCTGAACCTGACCAGGCTGTGACTGTGTCAGGATTTAACAGAAGTCCTGCTGGGAATACATATCACACCACTCCTGAGAGCAGATGGGGCTTGAGCAGTGCCTGGGCTGGGAAGGACCTGAAGAATTTGCTTGGAGCAGATTTTAAGGTGTGGAGGGAGGGATTAATAACCCTAAACAGCTTTACCAATATTCCCAAGTGTGAGGATGAAGCAGGAAAGCACAAACACTGTCACTGCCAGCCACTCTTCTTGTGACAAAATATCCCACACCCCTGGCTGCCACAGGCCCCTCAGGACCCATCCCAGCCTCCAAATCGGATCCTGGAATTGTCCAAGGTCCACTCAGCTCCGAGTTCAGTGCAAAATGCCTCCTCCACCTCCAGTGTGGGACTTCCCAGGCTGCCTTCTGAGCCCAGGATAATTCATTTCCACAGATGTATGCTCCTTAATATCCTTACAGCCTGGCCTGTGCAATCCCTCTGGGAGAGGAGCCCATTTGTAAGGCAATATTATTCCTCTGCCACGCTTTTAATTCCGAGGTTGTTATTGATAATGACTTCCTCTCACACATCCCCAGCAGAGGCTGAGCCTTCCTGCGAGGAAGGCAGAGCAGCAGGGGTTCAAAGCATTTATAGTGTCACCGTGTGACGAGGAAAGAGGCTTTGGACAAACAAGGAGCTGCATTCCATGCTCAGATTAGGAGGCTCCAGCCTCTAATAAATGTTTAGGCTGCAGAATAAGTCACTGTTACAAATCCTTGCCGTTGATAGTCGTTTCCACCCACCCCTTCCTTTGCCACATCTCTGCTGTGCTCTGCTGGGAAAGAACATTTCCCTGGAAATGCCAGCTGAGTTCCACTTCCACAGCACATATTCCAGCCCCAATGGAATGTAATTTATCCATCACCTCCCCTCAGCTCTGTTTGGGAAAGTCAGCTACTGCTGATCACCTAAAGAGAGACTCTGGGACACCTCTCTAGAGAGCTGCCTTTGGGAGCAAAGGTTTGGGATGCAGGAATTTGAGAGATTTTTCCTCCTCTGACTGTTGGGAGACTAACGAGCAAATCTCAATCTCCAGGAGGGGATAACATCAACAGTCAGCAAGGAGTGGAATCTGTGAGACAGGGTGCTGACACCACTGAGTACTTGTAACAAGCTGAAAACCCCTGCTAATGACTCAGAGAGAACCTCATCAAGATGGAAAACAAAACCCAACTACCACCCACAGGAAAATCCTGGGCTCAAAACTGAAATCCTCAAACACAAAAGGCAAAAACTGCTTAAAAAAGCTTTTTTTGCATCTCTGACTTTGTTTGTCCATCTTTAGCCGTCAGTTCTCTCCTCAGAGCTGACTGCAGTCCTTTCCCCCTGCAGACCCTTGATTCCATCAAGGCCTTCTGTCCACTCCAGGCTGGAAAATCCTGCCTGGAAGGGCCTGAGCATCTCAGGGACTCGGACACACGGTGTCACAAGTGCAGCAGGAAGAGCTGCCAGCTCCTCCCCAAACCTGGAACAAAGGGATTCATGCAAGTGGAAATGACCCAAGGTGTCATGACTGCCAGGTGCAGCCGCATGCTCAGGCAGAGCTCTTGTGGGAGATATCTTTGTGGGAGATTTCTTTGTGGGAAGATACCTTTCTTAGTGGGAAGATACCTTTCCTTGTGGGAAGGAGCCTCTGTGCCCATCCCTTCCCTCAGCTGCCTTTCCCACTCCGTTGAAAGCTGAGGCTTACCACTTTCCCAGATTCACTATGCACAGACACAGAGTTCTTTTGTCCTGCCACAAATACACCCCTAGGAGGAAACTGGGAATGGGTTGAGGATATCTCCTAATCTCCCATTACCCAGCTTTGTCTGAGCTGTTAAACAGCTGCAGGGCTGCACGAGTCACAAAAGCAATTTCTGTATTTTTCCTCTTTGAGCTCCTTCTGGGAATGTATGTCCTGCACCACGTGCAAGTCATTCAGCCTCAGCACGTGCTGCTTTATGGGATACAGTGAGACTTGGGCACTTCATAGCCCCCATTAAAATCAACACTACAGCAGTACCTAAAATAGCACAGTTACAGCCAATCTTTAATACAGAGGAGAAAAGGGAAAAGATTCGCACCATGAATTTTGATCACAGGAAGAAGGACCACCAGAAAGAAATCCTTTAATCCATTGCTTTTTTTCTCCCCTGGATCAGTTCTAAGTGATTATGGGCAGCTCCAGGGCTAACCCCTTCACCTCAATCCCAGATTTATAAAAGAGGGTGAAACACTACAGCATGAGCTAAAGGCCCCACTTTTCACTACTGGTTATCTGAGACACCCCACCTGAGCCAGGCACTACCCAAGGACAAACCTCACCGTGTTCCCAGTCCAGGTGACATGGACAGCGAAATCCTCATGCCAAACTGCTCACAATGCATTGTGCCCCTTTCCTTCCCAAAACAGGGACTGGTTACTGACAGATCCTTACCTGTGGCTTCCACCATTCCTTCCAGGATGACCACAATCTCAAACTCCTCCTTCTCCAGCTGGGTGCGGGACATCTCCCAGAAGGGGCTTTTCTCATTGATCTCATGTGAGATGATGAGAGGGGACACCAGGAACAACCTGTCGTCTCCAGTGTCAAATCCCACGTTGATGTCCGTTTGATTCAGGGGAATAAACTCTCCTTCTTTGGTCTGTTTGGACTTAATCAGTTTGGCTCGAATGGAAGCCTCGACAATGTGGGAATTGCGGAGGTCCCCGACCCGGAACATGAGGCAGAGCTTCTCATCCCTCATGGAAATGACAGCGTTGTTGGAGAACATGAGGGTCTCTGCCCTCTTCTTTGGTTGGCTGATCTTGACGAACATGCATCCCACCATGAAGGCGTTGACAATGGAGCCCAGGATGGCCTGGACCAGGAGCAGCACGATGCCCTCGGGGCACTTCTCTGTGATGACCCTGTGGCCGTACCCGATGGTCGTCTCGGTCTCGATGGAGAACAGGAACGCCGACACAAATCCGCTGAGGTTTTCGACGCAGGGGATCCAGTTCTCGTCTTCCAGGTGGTCCAGGTCTCCCCGGATGTAGGCGATGAGCCACCAGATGAACCCAAAGAACAGCCAGGTGATGGTGTAGACCATGGTGAAGACCAGCAGGTTGAAGCGCCACTTGAGGTCCACCAGGGTGGTGAAGAGGTCGCTGAGGTACCGGTAGGTCTCCTGGACGTTGCCATGGTGCACGTTGCACTTGCCACTCTTCTCCATGTACCGCTGCCGGGGCTTCTTGCCCTCGGCAGAAATGAGCCGGGTCCTGTCCGTGGCGATGGGGACATCATCCCGAGCCTGCTTGGGGATCTTCTTGGGCTCCCGGGATGTGACCCCAATGTCCATGTCCTGGTTCATGAAGATCCGGGAATCTCCAGCCATGGCTGGGCTGCACAACAAGGAAAGACACTTTCAGGCAGAAGGCAGAGAGACTAAAACCATTTTGTTTCACTGTCTGGACCACCAGGACGCTGTTTTTGGAGGGTTCACACTTCTCCCACAACAGCCACTTGTTAAACACAGCCCTGCAGTGACCTGGAATTAAAGACTGATTTATAACACACAGCACCTTCAAACATCAGCCACTACTGGGGTGATGGGCACGCTGTGGGAGCATGGAACAGTTAAAGCTTGGAACATTTTGGAGGTTTTCTTTTTGCCCTTAGATTTTTTTTACTCACCAAATTTGCTTGAGATCACAACTCAGAACAAAGTAAAGATACATCAACATCTTTTCAGGAGGGACTGGAGCTTTTTCATGCCTCAGGTTTTGGGTGCATATCAAGAGAAGACTGAGAAATTAAGAGAAAGTGCTGAACACCACTGTCTACCTAAATCACACGAGCCTAAATTATGCATGAAGGCTTCCATTGCAGTCAGCAGAGAAAGGCATCTCTAGGGATAATTCAGATTTCAGGAGTGCTGAATCACCTTCTGGAAATTTATTCGTGAGCCTGGGCTTTAAATGTGAAATAAACATTTAATTGAGCATCTTGAATCCCAAGTGTGAGGGTGTGATGAATCCAGGCCTGATGTTAATGAGATCTATCAAAGCTCATCCCTTTGCTCCATCTGACATTAGACAAAATCTCTGGGCACTTTTAGGAATGCATCAGAGAGCTATTAAAAAGCCCACTGTTGACATTCAGAGTTATGCTTACCAGGACAGAAATAAAGAACACGAGATGAAGGCAGCAATGCTTTCTGCCAGTTATAATGTAACATCCTGTTTACTGAGATTATTAGATACTCCTTTAAAAAATGAGAGTCTTGACTCTGGATGCAGGGCACAGACAAAATCTCTGTCAAAGACTACCTAAGGAGCCTTAGGGATATCAAAGATAGAGAAGCAATATTTTCTATGGCGTTCATTCCCTGCATTGTCCTCTGCAAATCCTATTAAAACCTAACTAAATCTATTACTGCTCCCTCTATCTTTAATCTTCTTATGCTCCTGTGAATGAGAAAAGGTGTAGAGATACAATTAAGAGTATCTTGGGAGAGACAATTTTTAAGACTGAGCAAAGTAGCTTCATCTTTTTGGTATTAAAAAGCACAAAGGGTGGGCGGGAAGGAAGCAGAGGCAGGATGAATAAATGAAGCAACAAATTTGCACTTCCATTCGGCTGCAGCCAAGTCTGGTTAATGGCAGAGAATACCTCATGGCCCTTGTCTAACTCACCATCAATCACTGCTCCAACGAAGCAGCCGAGCCTGTTGCTGGAACCAGCCCCGCTGGCTCTGCTCCGCAGGGAGCCCAACCATCTGTGCCCGGCACAGCCCAGCGCTGCTCCTGCTGCCACAGCCGCCTGCTCGGCAGGGCTGGGGCACTGCTGAGCCCCGCAGCCACGGCCAGGGGCAGGGAACGGGGATTTGTGGTGCTGGGATGGGAAATCGGGGGGATCGGGTTTGCCCCCCAGCCTGGACATGGGGTAGATCATCCCAGGGCCGTGTGTTCCCTTCCCCCAGTGGAAGCAGCCAGCATTTTGACAGAAGAGTCACTCCTCCTCTGTTTCTGTCCCTCCTGAGAGCTGGCTCAAAGTGTCCTCACACACATCCTCAGCTGCTTTTCACTGCCTGCTGCAACAGAAACCTCCAGAGCCTCTGGCCTGGCTCTCTCTGCACTGTGAAGTCTCTTTACACGTGTGCAAAGTGCTGCAAGATGCTGAGAACTGACAAGGGCACAGCTTGACTCTCACTTCCCAACCTGTGAAAGCACATGGCAGAACAATCACACGCTTTTTTCCCCTCCTTAATAGGGAAAGAAGCCTCCCATCCACTGCCAATCAGGTAGTGAAGAACCTCCTCGCTTCCTTCTTACAAATAATATTCTCGATGTATGTTTACATTGATTGATTAATCTAAAATTACTCCATTTGGACTAAAAAGCTTGTCATCGATCTAAATGTAAAACAAGGCAAGTGTTGCATGCTTTCGATTTTAAAAGACTAGTTTAAAGATAATTTGGTTATAAAAGTAAATTTGAAGCTATTGCTGGCACCGTGAGAGACAGAACAATCCAGTTCCAGACTTCAATCTAGAGTGGAAGACTTCATGTTCTAGATTCACCCCAAAGAGACCAAAAGGATCTTAAAACTTACTACAAAGAGCACAATAGAGGAAAAGCAACCAAAAATCCTAAATCCCTGGAAAGATCACTCTGGTGGAGCAGGTTTGAGGAACTGGCCATTAATGAATGCACAGAGGAACCTTTTTAACTGAAACACTCACAGGGCTGGCAACATCTGTGGTGGTGCTACTGACCTCCGGCAACAGCTCAGCTGAAACATCCCTGCAAAGCTTCAGGAACACCTTCCAAGTGATCCAATAAACCAGAAAAATTCCTGCTGGATAAGAAGGTCACTGACAGCTTCAGTGGCATTACAATTCCTACCAATATTTCCTCTTTAACCCTCCCATTGTAGTATGAGCATAACCTCAGTCTGTGGTTATTGAAAATATTGAAGCACATGAATTTTTGCTTCAGAGTCTTTTAACAGAAGGCTCCTGGTTAGCAGTTTGAGCAGAGCTTTGGATGGCTGCACACCATCCAGCTTTCTGCTCCAAGTGATTCCAGGCTTTTCTAATTCTGACCAAATCATTACTTTTCCTTCTGCCTTAATTTCTCAACAGTAAAATGTGTGATGTGGACGTGAATGGTCTGTGAGATCCCAGGCATGAGAATCTTCTAGGAAATTTGCTGTCATTCCTTTAGGATTTTAACTGCCCTTGGGAACTTTAGCCCAAATGACAAGATGCTCTGAAAGGAGAAGTGTAACTGTGTAAGGACCTGGTTAACTCTTCACTGTGCAGTGCACTGCCACTGCTGCCAGGCATAAACATCTCTGCCCTATCATGGTAAATGTGTTCATGCATCTCCCAGAGACTTCAGCTCCTGTCTGTAAATCCCTGCTCCCTCCAGCACAGAGAGCCACGAGGTGAAATTGCCTCTTATAGTCACAGGCACTGTTCTGTTTCTTTGGCATTTACCATCTTTGGTTAAACGAGGCCAGGATAATAAAAATGTCACTTCTGTACAAGGCTGCCTTCCTTCAGGACAGGCTACTGCATGAGGGGCGGTGAGTCAGTGCATTATCAGCCTTGTAGGGAGGTTTTTATCAGCCCTGCTGATGTTCAGCTCTGCCCAAATGACACACTCAGGGCAGGTGGTGACATTTAAGGGCTGAGATTTGCTGCACAGGAGTCAGGCTGGGGTTAGGTGAGAATCTTCAGGAGGCAGCGTTTGGCAGAGCAGCTCCCAACCCCCGTGGCAGGGCTGATGTGCTCCTGGTAGGTCCAGCAATTTGCCAGAGACATCGAGAGAGCAAAACTATAAAACATTTGAAGAAACTTCTTTCCCTGCTGACCAGGGGGGATTTCCATTTGAACAATTGCTGATCTGGCTGTAGAGTGAACACACAAATTTCCATGGGGATGGGATCTGATGCTGGAAAGGACTAAACTGGTAAGCAGGTGGAGTTTAAAGATGTGAATTTGTCATCAAATTTGTGTAAAAGCAGACTTCTTTTTGTTTCTTTTAAACCCAATACCCGTGTTTTCTCACATTATGAGAATAATTGAGCAATTGTTCTTTAGCAAACCTCCCACACCTTCCCAGAAGAATTTTTTTTTTTTCACTTAACCCTGTCTTCTTTTTTTTCCAGACAATGAATCCTGTACTTCTCAACAAGCAACCAATAATACTGAGCAGAGGTTACTGAAAAACCTGACTTGGTTTTTCTGCTGCCCATTGGCCCACACCACATTAACCAGGTTACTGTGCCCAGGTTCCTCCGGGCCACATAATTCTGCTTTAGGTTACACTGCTGCAAGGGAATGAAATTCTTAATTGTCAGACAGGAGCAACACGGGGAAGTAGGTGCAGGAATAAAGGAAATTAAAGCAGCAGCACCTGAAGAGAATAAAAGCATTGGCTGCTGAATGCTGAGTGCTCATGGAAAGATGGAGGAAGGAGAAATCTCAAGGGAAGATGGCCTTTGACAATCTGAAGAAAAACGACCTGAGATAGGCTCTGACTGAGGTGGAACTTCGATTTCCCTGGGAAAGGCATCTTTCCTCCCTCCTTTCAGTCACTGCCCATGTGTGAGTGAGGCTGAACAGTCAACTCCTCCAGGCTGCCTTTCCACACACACCAGTGCATGCCAGGTGAGGAAAGGCAGATGGATTTGGGGTAAAGCACGGACTATTCCATCTTTCTGACTTACACAAACAGAGGTTTGGGGTTATGGTGGCCGCCTCTTTGGGAAGCGCCTGGGGATCCACATGTGGAGGGAAGGCTGCAGAAGAGCTGTGCTCTCGAAAGCCAGGGGAAAAGGTTCAAAGGTTCAAAAGCTCCCTGACCCCAGTAATTGCCTCTCCAAGTGTCCCCTCACTCAGCACTGAGGTGGGAAGGTGCCTCTCATCTCCGCTGTGAGTTTTTGGTAAGTCTCAGCACCACTTTCCTGACACTCAGGATGTGCCAGCAGATTCCTCTGGGGCTGGAGGAGACCTCACCTTGCTGCCAGGTCACAAGGATGGGTGGCTGCTGGTTCACCTGAAGGGCCAGGGTGGCTCTGTGCTTGTCACAGAGCTGGGCTGTGACAGCTCCTGTGTGCCCAGAGTGCCCCTGGCTCAGAATAGCCCAGCAGGTCTTTTCAAAGAGTCTTTTCAAAGAAAATCTCTCTGGCCAGGGAGCTGGTCTGAGCCCAAGAAAGGGTTTTATGGACATTTGCACTTTCCTTTTACCTGTGAGTTACCTCCCAATCTGTCCTTCTCCTCTGATGTCCTGGGACCCTTCCATTGTCAGTTGTGAGGGAGGAACGTGACTCTCCCACTCCCAGAGTATCCAAGTGCTTCACAGCACTCAACACAGATATCACGTGCTGTAAAATTTTATTTATGTATTTTCCAAGATACCAAGGAAGGGCTCTATGTCCCATATTTCAGGATGGAGGAGTCACTCACAAAGGCACTTAGTTCTTCTACACTCAACTGGGAGTCTGTGGCAGGACAGGAATTAAATTTAGCTGTTCCAAAATCCTAAATGAGCCCCTGGAATCACTGCAGAACTCTTTCCTCCTTCCCCCACTCCAGCAGCAGGGAATGCAGTCCCTGTCTGCTTCAGGTGTGTCTGAAGATCACTCTGCAAAGCCTCCACAGCCTGATCCATCAGATGAATAACACAGCAAGATCATTTCCAAAGCCAACAAAGGCAGTTTCTGTTCTCTCAGAGAGCTACAGGTTTCAAATACACTTTTCCCTCAACCATAGATTGAAGTAGAAAACCCCCACACATGACACAAATTCACAGCTGCATTAAATATAATGACTTCATTATTTTTAATATAAACTCCTTTTAATATAAACTCCATAACTTTTAAATTTAAACTCCTTTTGTTTCTCCTACACAGGAAAGAGCAGAGAAACGAAACTGTGATGAGGAGAGAGACTGGGTGTGGTTTTTTAACAGAAAAATAAGATGAAAGGTAGAAAATGCTTTTTGAGGCATTATTCAGGCTTTTACAACTTGTTAGAGCACAAGGACTGGAGAATATGGAGTTTCCATGAGATTAGGAATGTCTCCTCCAGCACACTTCCACTACTCAGGAGGGATGGGAGGATTTAATCCATGGAACTCCCAGGCAATTCTCTTGTACTTCATTGCATTAGAGACCTTGAGTGTGCCCAGTCCCTGTGCAAAGGACGCAGCCACAGTATTGTGCTCTTAGGTGTTTTTCATGATTTGGAACAGTCAAATGATATTTTCTCTACCAACAACAAGAAAGCCTGGAAATAAATCAATTTGATCCTTCCACCTCCGAGGGAGTGACTGTGCCTGAGGCACTCTGCAGCCTCTCTGTCCCTGGCCTCTCACCCAACTCTATTTTAGGGACACCTCATGGTGTCATTGAAAATCTGACCATTGTCTTTCAACCAAAACAACCGAACAAAGACAGGGACACCCCTGTTCTGATCAGACACTGCTGCTTCTTCTGCTCCCGGCTGTTTACTCTCAACAGCAAACACGGAATGTTGGGAAAGCAGAATCTCAGCTCTAGGAGGAAATCCAGCCCCAGGAGCAGCAATATTCCCGTTCTCCACTGTTTAGGAATCCACCATCACAGCAACAGAGAATCACTCTGTAATCTACAGCTGCTTTAAAAAAATAAAACTGTTGAACAAGTTCACACTTCTGCAGTACCTTGCACCCAAAGAGTTCACAGGTGGATTTACCAAACACAGGCTCCTTTTGCCCCAAGGCCTTCAGCAGTGCTTGAACCCAGTGCAGAAAGGGTCAGGAGTCACAGAGGGACAAACCCACCTCATACCAAACTGCTGAGCAAAGGCCAGTGCTTGCCCCAAGTGTCCAAGTGCCTCTCCTGACCTCAAACCCAACAGAAAGTGGGTGACTTCAATAGTGGAGTCTAGAGATTTGCCTTGGGATATTACTCTAAAGCTCTGATTGCCTTTTTTNCTTTTTCTTTTTTTTTTTCTTTTTCTGCAAATAATTGGGCTGGAACTTTCCAGAGATGGAAAATATTCTGCCATGAGAAACAGAAATGATCCCGATCCTTTATCTCCAACTGAGAGAAGAATAGGAAGGGTAAGAATAGTCAGGCAGAGAACTGAACCCCAGAAGTGAAATAACCCCCCAGCACAAACACTGCCCCACACAGTCCCCACCTTCTCGGGGAGATCCTGGTTGCTTGGACTGGACAGAGAACCAGTGAGAAAAGCCAGTTTGGTTTCCCCCCAGGCCCCTCTTCCACAAATCCAAGGTCTACTGTAAAGTAAAAGGGGGCAGGAGGAAGGAGCTGCTTGATGACAATCTCCAAAAGCCAGAGGTAAGTTTTTTGGGACAGGGCCAGTTCCTGCCAGTTCTGGGCTGGTTCCTGAAACTCCCTGTTCAAACCCAAGGGAAAGATGCTGTGTAAAAGTTAACCTGGTGCTCCCAACCACCATGTGCTGGCACGAAGAGAACCCCAGGTGCCTTTCTGAGTGATGCAACAGGACATTAAAACATCAGTCATGGTTTTGCCTCCCAGAGCCATAACCCCGAGAGATTCCCAGTGCACTGCATTCCCTGTCCCCTCCAAGGGCTGAATATGCCACTTCCTCCTCTGGAGATTGCACTGCCAGGGCTCTGGAACTCCAAACTGACTGGCAAGTATCCTAATAATGAAGGAATTTAATCTTGGACTCCAGATAAGACTTATGGAGTCGCTCCACACAATCCAGGGCTGCCCACTGATCAGTCTCCTGGTGCCCTTTGGGTTCCAGCGATCTGCAGTAATCCTGTATCTGAGCAGTTCCTATTTTTTAATGTCTTTTCCCGCATCACACTTTAGATCTGACAGCGCCTTTGCCCAAGATCAGCATCCAATCCCTGCCTTCCCAAGGAGTTCCGTGGCAGCTGTGAGTTGGGCAGGAGCATGTCCACAGCTCCCACCCGGGCAGGTTTGGGCACAGGAGCCCGGCATCCCGCCGGCCCAACAGCTCCGCGTTTGTCCTGCTGGGCTCCTGATCCCCTGCAGGGATAGAAGATCGGGAGCGACCTGGAATAACAAAGGAATCGGTAACTTACTTGCTACGAGCGGCTCCGCATCAGTGTGTGGGGGCTCCGGGGGGCAGCTGGCCGGGGGCAGGACCGGGGCTGGCAGAGGCTGCGGGAGCAGCGGCCGGTCCATGCCATCACCAGGGAGCCGGGATCGTCCTCGGAGCCCCGGGCTGCCTCCCGCCTCCTGGCCGCTGCCCGTCCGCAGCAAACATCGATGTGGCACGGAGGGTGCCCACGCCCCTGTCCCCGGCTGTCCCTGATCTCCCCGCTCTGCTCCAAGCCCTCACCCTCCGCCGCTGCGGGGCCACTTTTGCCTCTCCTTCGCCCGCCTTTCCCTACTCCTGCCCTCTCCCGTTCCGAGGGATCCGCGGTGGTCCCGAGCTTTTGAAGGGCTGGGGCAGAGGGAGGGCGCGGAGGCTGCGTGTGACGGCGCCTTATCTGTTCTCAATGAGCGCAGGGGCGGGGGGCGAGGGAGGGGTTTGGGCGCTGCCGGGAGAGGGGCTGGGCAGGGGGAGAGGCGAATCCCGGCCTGGGGAGCTCGGGATGGCAGGAGCTCTGAGCTCGGGAAAGACCCCCCCGAGCTCACCGGGGCGAGCAGCGAGGGGCTCCCGGGCGGCTCCCCCAGCGCCGAGCGCTCCCGGCTCCTCCCGGAATCGCCTTTCCCGGAGCGCGGGCTGGGCTGGCATCCTTCGGGGGCTGTGGGCTGTCGAAACCACACAAACAGAAAGCGGTTCCCAAAAACCAGGAGGAAGGAAGAGCGCGGAAGGCGCGCGTTTCACACGTGTGAAAATCGTCACCGGCACCGTGGAAACTCCGCCGGGTTGGAGCGGGGACTGCGGGGACAGTGGGGAGAAGGGGGAGACCTGGGTTCCCTCGGCACGTCTCCTCTGCCTGTCGCCCATCAGGCTCTGCCCTGGTGGTCGCTGACGGAGTTGTGGGGTTTGTCGGGGATCCAGCCGGTCCCCAGGAGCGCCCTCAAAGCGCTTCAGTGCTTTGCCCTATGTTTTTGTCTTCCTCTTTTTTCTTCTTCTTTTATTATTTTTTTTCCCCGTTTGTCACTGATAATACCACACTGTCTCCCCAGCTTAGTGAAATATTTCCTTTTCTGAAAAGCAAATGTCAGGCCAGCTGCATCCCTCAGGCAGATCTGCCCGGTGACCGCAGGTTACCCCCAGGCTTTGTTGCCCTGTTCCCACAGTCCTTTCCCCCTGTCCTCCCTAATTCCTTATTCCAGGAGCACACACATTAGAGCCCATCAGAAAAGCTTTCACAGAAGATTCATCTGGTCAGGAAAAGAGAACTCACCCAAACCAAAGCACTGTGCAGGAATGTGCAGGTATTGCAGGAATCTGCAAGCTATTTATTGCTCTGCTTTGAATGATTTTCAATTTTTTATTTTTTAAAAGTTACACTATCACTAATGAAAGACATCAGCATTGAGATTATATTTTTTACTTTCATATATAGACATTTTCCTATATAGACATTTTCCTTTTTTTTTTTTTTCTTAACAGAGGAAAAAGGGAACTAATGGAACTTCATGTAGATCAGAAAACTTGATTCTTAACCAGCTTAAATCTAGGCTACATAACACCTTATTATGGAGACTAGACTGGGAAAATCAAAGACAGACATGCTGAAGAAAGAGAAATAAGAACAGGTTTGAATATTATTAATAGTCATATTGCCCAGGGACTGGGAGAAGCCCATCTCTATACACACACTCCTTTTGTCAGTGCTCTGGTTCTGTCTCTAGTTGTCTGCTCTGGATGTCCTGTCCAGATGGGGCAGGACATCTGGAGCCAGACCAAGGATTTCAGGTATCAAAAATCAGTTTTGCAGATGTAATTTTGCTTTTCCACGTGCTAGTTTGTATTTGACACTCCAGCACAGTGTGGGCAGCAAGCTGAGCCCAGCCAGCCTGGCTCCTCTTTCCCAGCAGCAGCTCAGAGTGGCCCAGCAAAGCTCAGGACTGAATTCCAATCAGCAGCAGAACCACCTGCAATGAAAGCAAAGGCCATGGTAATGAACTGTTGATCAAATCCTGTGAAATTCCATCAGATCTTCTCCCTGCTCATAACTGACAGGAACATTTTTTCAGCAGAATTTTACCTTTTAGGAGTATGTCTGTGATACCTTATAAAAGTGCTGTTTGGGGAGTACAGTCACAGTTTGGGTATTTTTAACGAGCATTCGAACTTACTTAAAAAACATTAGAGAGTCAATTCATGCAGTGGGAGAGTCAGCCCCCCTAAATCACAGCGCTGGCCTTCAGAGCAGGCCCCTGGGTGCTGCTTCCCCAGCACTAAGGACAGTGCCACCTTCAGAATGGCACCAGCTCCGCTTCCTCCTTCATCTCATCTCTGTTAATAAGATTTGGAATGAATTTTTGTGCCAGGAAATGTGGAAGGAATCTTTGTGCTGCCCAGCCGGCAGCCCTGGAGGAGCGGAGTGTCTGCAGGGCCGGCGTGTCGTGGCCAAGGCTGGGGGGGCCTCCCACATCCCACAGGCTCATCCTGCGTGTCCGCACCGGGAACGCGTGGATGGGGTCCCGGGGGCAGGGTGGGCTCACAGGGGTCCCCGCTGTGGTGGGGGGGTGTCGTGGGTGTCACGACTCTCATGGCAGTGGAGCACGAGTGGCTCCGCGCCTCATCCATGTCGCTGACCTTTCCCGGCTTGGGCAGGTTCCCGGGGCTCCCGACAGTGGAATTCTGATCTCCCGACAGTGGAATTGTGACAGGCACTGCCATCTGCCGGCACCGCCGCCGTCCCTCCAAACCAGCCCCCAAACCACGACACGGGCGGGGTTATTATTCCAGGGGTTAAACGGGGGTCTGGATTTTCACAGTGCCCCCAGTGAAAATCCCAGTTTCCCCAACATTCTACATGGAATCTGGGAAAAGCGGCTTCTCCTCTGAGGACGTTTGTTCATGAGCAGGTGGATGATTTGGACCCTTGTCCACCTTTTGGGATCACACAGCACTGTGCCACCCCTCTGTCCAGGTGTCAGCTGGGAGCAAAGCAGAATTCCTGGCCCCGGATCCATCCAGCACGTGCTGGAAGTGCCTTTCTGTGCCTGTCCCAGGGCCTGGTGCACCAAACACCTCACCAAGCACAGCCAAGGTCACACCATGCTGGGCCCTTGAGAGGCACTACTCCAATCAGCACTAAAGGCCTTTTAGGAGCGTTTCTTTAATCACCAGGCAGGAAGCACCTTCCCCCTGGTCCGTGTGAGTTTTTGCTTCCTTGTCCCTGCACTGCAAACTCTGCTTTGTTTCAACAGACATCTCCCAGTTTGAACTGGTTAAAGACCAGCCAGACCCAAGAGCAGTTTTTCAGCTGCCAACCAGCTCCGGTGACATCACTGTGCCCCTGCTGAGGTGGTGAAAAAGTTGTCAATGGCCTCACAGGCTTGAAATATGTTCCGGACCTGCAGGGATCAGCAGGCTGCAGAAGGGCTGATTTAACACCAAATGGCAGCGCAGTTTGGGTATTTTGGGGCTGGGATGGAAACATGGAAATGCAGAGGGATTGATTTTCTGTTCAGGATGGGATTCACCTCAGGCAGTGGCAATTCAGGATATGCTGGTCTGAGTGTGAACAGCCCTGCTCCTTCCTTTCCAACGGGTGCAGAGAGACAGGTAGGAGCAGGAGGCAGCCAAATTCAACCTTGTGCTGGAATGGGATGAATGATCCAGTTCCAGGAGCATGGGGGTACAGATTTCACATCAGTGCAACATCTTGGTTTTGCTGGGGGTGCTCATAAGCTCTAACAGCTCAAGGGACATGCAGAGCTGTGTATGGGGGGGATTTATGGCAACTGTGAGATGCTCAGCTCCTGGAACTGCAAGCAGAACAACAAGCCGTGGGAGAACAAGCTTTAATCTCATTTTGGTATAACTAAATTGCTCTCTGAGGATCTTACCTATATCAAAATCTTGCCTAAAGTGAGGAGTTTGGATTTTTGCAGGTTGCTCTAGAACGCAGCAGGGCAGCCCCATCTTTGATCTGTCAGGGACACAATGGGGAGTTACCTGCATTGCCCTGAGGTTTCACGGGATGTCAATGTCACTGCCCCTGCTGAGCCCAGACTGGCCCTGGCACTCGTCACCCAAAGGGACAGTGAGCCCCGGTGACAGGGGTACCTGCTCTGCAGCCAGGGCAGGCTTTGGCTTTGAGAGGAGACGGAGCAGCGGCGCCTCCAGGGAGCGTTTTAATTCGTTGTGCAATTTGATCCCTGGAATGAGAGCTGTCTCTTCCCGTTTGTCAGCCATGGACCGACCACCCCACTAGAAGAAAACAGAGTTGTAAGAGCCAGTGCTGGAAACAGCTCCTGGGATTGCTCATCCACCTCCAGCCTTCCCCGGTGCGCGCCTGAACGGGAGCTGAGGCTCTGAGGATCCTGACGTGACAGTCACCCACTCTGTCTCGACTTATTTCTTGTGTTTGGGGCTTATCCAGCCCCCGAGATCGAAATGAAGCTTGGGAAGCAGGCACCGAGGCAGGCGAGGGGAAGTTTCCTCAGTGAACTCCCCCGCTCGGCGAGGCGCAGTGGAGGAGTCAGCCTGGATGCGCTTTGATGTGATAATGAGGATCCCAGGCAATCCCGGGAATGATGCGCTCCTCTCCCGGCCGCGCCGGGCTGGGGCCGGCCGCTGCTTCCCCAGCCGGCACATCCCGAGCCCTTGGGAACTTCGGGATTGCCCGCGAGTGGGTTAGTCCTGTTCTGAGCCCGCTGCTGTGGTAATTAACGCTAATTAAGCTCTTGTTTTGCAGGTGCAGCAGCAGCACCTAAGGCTGAAGGGCGCCCAGAGACTGAACTTGCACGGTAGCTGCAGGGCGAGGAATCCCTGGGAGGGGCACAGTGTGGCCTGGGACACGTGTGACATCTCCTCTGTGACATCTCCTCTGTGACACCTCCCCTGTGAATAAAGCACCATTTCAGAGCCTGCCTTCTCCCTGCCAGGAGCTCAGGAACCACAGAACACACCAGTCAGAGCACACTCTGATGATGGCAAATTTAGGAAGACAATTTCCTTGTTTGGCTGTCAGAATTCAAAAAGGTTTCTGAAAAAAGCAAATGCTTCAGTTCTTTCAGGTGGGAATGCTGTTATATTAACTCTCTCCTCAAACACGCAGCCTTCCCTTTGCAGAACAGGATGGGAGGGGAGGATTCAGGGTCTAACCTGGAAGGTACAGTCTAGTTCTCAAATCAGCCACTAATTAACCCCTTCACTGAAAACGGACCTCACCTCTAGCTTGTGGGTTCCCAGCACTGGCAGGAGAGAGACAGGAGGTAGAGCCAGCAATTCCTACGAGGACTCTTCCAGGAGATTTATTTGGTTCTGAGAAATTCCACAAATGTCTCTGCATGAGAGTGTCATACACTGAATGTTGCCTTTGGGCACTGGAAGCAGCTCAGCCAAAGCTCTGTGTGATCCCTTCCAGGCCGGGATTTTGTCCCCCTGTGAACCAAAGATCCCCGGGAGAGGGACCAGGGGAACCAAGGATCCCCTGGAGAGGGATCAGGGGAACCAAGGATCTCCTGGACATGGATCAGGGGACTCGAGGATCCCCTGAAGAGGGATCAGGGGAACCAAGGATCCCCTGGAGAGGGATCAGGGGAACCAAGGATCCCCTGGAGAGGGATCAGGGGAACCAAGGATCCCCTGGAGAGGGATCAGGGGAACCAAGGATCCCCTGGAGAGGGATCAGGGGAACCAAGGATCCCCTGGAGAGGGATCAGGGGAACCAAGGATCCCCTGGAGAGGGATCAGGGGAACCAAGGATCCCCTGGAGAGGGATCAGGGGAACCAAGGATCCCCTGGAGAGGGATCAGGGGAACCAAGGATCCCCTGGAGAGGGATCAGGGGAACCAAGGATCCCCTGGAGAGGGATCAGGGGAACCAAGGATCCCCTGGAGAGGGATCAGGGGAACCAAGGATCCCCTGGAGAGGGATCAGGGGAACCAAGGATCCCCTGGAGAGGGATCAGGGGAACCAAGGATCCCCTGGAGAGGGATCAGGGGAACCAAGGATCCCCTGGAGAGGGATCAGGGGAACCAAGGATCCCCTGGAGAGGGATCAGGGGAACCAAGGATCCCCTGGAGAGGGATCAGGGGAACCAAGGATCCCCTGGAGAGGGATCAGGGGAACCAAGGATCCCCTGGAGAGGGATCAGGGGAACCAAGGATCCCCTGGAGAGGGATCAGGGGAACCAAGGATCCCCTGGAGAGGGATCAGGGGAACCAAGGATCCCCTGGAGAGGGATCAGGGGAACCAAGGATCCCCTGGAGAGGGATCAGGGGAACCAAGGATCCCCTGGAGAGGGATCAGGGGAACCAAGGATTCCTTGGACATGGATCAGGGCACCATCACCAGCCTCCTCCATCCTGTGGTGACTGAGCAGAAAGCACAATCCATGGAGCAAAAGCAGCAATGAGAGGCCCTGCAGCACCAATTTATGTAAATGACATGTTTTGATGCTCTTTGCAATCCGCCCTCAGGAACTAAGAGCAGATTGGCCCCTGCAGCTGGTCTCACCCTGCCTTGCTCCCAGTTCAGCCTTGCCCTGGGATCCTTTAGGTGGGAGGAGACTGGTGGGAGGCTCCACATAAGACCCAAAATGTCAATTCCTGCTGCCACAACAGGAGCACAGGGTGGCTGCTGGGCACAACACTCCTGGCTGCACTCTCCTTCCCCTGCAGGGGCTGGAAATGCTCTACAGGGGAATTTCCTTCTTTGTCACAACTCCAGCCCTTGGGCTGGGCACTGGATCTCCTCTGCAATTAAGGTTTACTCTTTTACACATAATAGGCTTTCAAGCCAATTTTTGAGATGCATCCACACCTTCAAGGGAGCCTTACAGAGCAAACCCAACCATTCCCTTTGTCCCCAAGGTGTCTGTGTCCATGAGGAATCCACATGCATGGCTTGAACTCAAACCCCATCACTGTAACCATCGCTGTTCATTAGCAAATCCCAGAAACAGTTACGCAACTTGGATTTCCACATAGTTTACTAAAATTAGCAAGATTTTCAGCAGTTTTTCAGTCATTTGCAAGCTTGAGAGAACCACTTCTGGAGTTTTATTTGCAGACCTTGCAGCAACATTCAATATTTATAAGGAATTCCCTGTCTTGGTAGCAACGACTGACAGTTACAAAAAATAAGTACATTATAAAATGCATTAATATTTTAAGTCTGCCTGAGACTGCTGGAGGAAGATATTGCCAGCTTTTGCCTGACTGGCTGATATTTAGTTCACACAAGTAACTGACAAAAGGAGACATATCTAGGAGGGAAAAGAGAGGGTGTATAAGAAACTGCAAGAGCTACAGTGAAAGATTTGTGTGTGTTTACACAATAAATCAGCAACAGAATGAAGAAAAGAACCATTTTTTTTCCTGGTTTTGTTCCAGCCACTCATTCAGTGCTGTTACGCACTCAGATATTGCTTTTGGGTTCTGAATAAAGCCCTTCCTGATCCTCCAAATAAAATGTTGAGGTTGTGCTGAATCCAGGCTTCCCCACAAAAATACAGATAACTCACGTTTAATGATGCAGCTGAGAGAAAAGATAAATCTGGCTGTAATGAAGTGCTTTTCCCTGAGCCCTCCTGCGTGCTGGGTGCAGGCAGTGCTGGCCACGAGCCAGCTGTTTACAGTGCCAGTGTGGCTGTCCCACACTCCTGAGCATCTGCACATTTTGTTCCTGGCATATTTGTGTCTGTGGAGCCAGCTGACCTTGAAACTCTCAACAGAGGGAGAAAAATAATAATAATAAAAAAATCAGCAGCCAGGAGCTACCACCCTCCATATATTCCAGTTATTATCAGAATATTTTTCCTCTGTTCAGTTTGCACAGAAATGACATTCAATAACACCGAAAATGTTCCCTCTGTCCCGAGAGAGGCATGTTCAGAGTGAAACCAGAGGAAATTAAAGACCTCTCCAGCAATCCCCCAGCACGGGTTCATAAATATAAAACTGCAGCAGCGACTGGCTCAAGCACTGAGGACAAAGTGTGCCAAAGCTCCGGGGTGCCGCAGCTCCTGCCTCCCCGAATTTCTGGCTGGGCATGGGCTGGGAGGATCCGTGTCCCTCGTCACTCCCACAGGGCAGAGAGGGCGGAGCCTTTGCTGTGGGACTCAGGTGCCTCAGAGCCTGTGGCTGTGGCAGCAGGGCCTGGCTGCCCTCCCCACACACCCCTCCTGTCCTCCAGGCCGGGCTGGAGCGGGGACACCCTTGGGAGCACACTCGGGTGCCCAGGAGAAGGGTGCTGCACTGTGGGATCTGAATTCCCTGGGAAAAGGAGGGATGCAGGCACTGCTGGTCAGGCCTGCCAGGCCCTGCCCCTGTCCGGGTGGGACAGCTGGAATCCCACTGCAGAACGGGTTTTCACAGAGCCATGGAATATCCTGAGTTGGAAGGGACCACCAGGATCAGTAAAGTCCCACTTCTGACCCTGCACAGATCCCCCCTGGGCATCCCTGGAGTGCTGTCTGAAGGCTCCTGGAGCTGTGGCAGCCTCGGGGCCGTGCCCATTCCCTGGGGAGCCTGGGCAGTGCCCCACCACTACTGGGGACCCTTAACTGGCAGACCTTCCTCAAAGGAGTGAACAGATGAGTTCCACTGTTATCTGTGTGAAACCTGATGCAGGTAAGAGCCAAGGACCTTTCAGGGAGTCCTGGGAATGAGGCTGTGCTGCTGGGAGGCAAAATGAGTCCTCTGCAACCTCCACTCCTCCTGCAATTATGTGGGATTCGATGACACTGAGGGCTCCCTCCCATGCTGTCACTGAGCAGCAATACCTCTCTAAAATTGCAGCAAAACTGTTGGATTCACCCCACAGTCCCTCTGTGGAACTTCCTTTTCTGCCTGGATCTGTCTGGGGCTTCTTCCTGTGCCACTCCACGCACCAACTCCAAATTTTACTGCTGCTTAGTGCTAAAATTGTATGAGAAAAGATGCTTCACCCAGATGGATGAAATTTACTTTACTTTCTGGTTAGTCATGAATTTCATCCTCTGTTTGATGTATCTGAGCCCGGGATGAAGGAGATCAGTGTAATCTCAGTTTTATAAAACCTTCTCAGCGTGGAACACAACCACAGCCATAACTCAGCCAACTCCAGGGTCCCTCTGCTCTGAGCAGGAACAGACACGAGGAATTATTGACTGGATTTCCCAGGACGTACCAGTGTAAATGAGGCATAACACCAGAACTGTAGACATGTCAAAAAGCATAAAAATAAGCTTTCCCAGGAAATATGATGCCATATGGACATGGTCTTTGTTCTGGTGAGGCTTCTCGCAGCTCCCCAGGCGTTTCCATGTCAGAATGTTTCCAAGCAAGAGCACTGGGTTATGTCAGCTCAGCACGGAAATTGCCTTGGGCTGTGGTGTTTCCACACTGACAACACCACTGGAACTTGTGGATTCTGCACTGTCCCCTTCGTGGAGAATTGATCCATTTGTGCTGATAGCCTGCACACACCTTGTCACCCAGTGAAGTCCCTGAGTTGCCAGAGAGGCTCTGATTGTTACTTTGGGTGATTTATCCGAGCCTCATGCAGCACTCTGAGCCAAGGCCAAGAAAATTCCCTGCTGTGCCTGGACCAGATGCTGCTCTGCTCTGAGCTGGGTTAAATCTGAGATAAAACTGCTAAAGGCAGCAGACAGGGAATGCTACCACCACCCTTGTTTCAGCTCCCCTATGCGGCCACCCCATCCCCAAAACATCAGCAGGACAAGCACATCTGCACGGAAAGTTCAGCCTCTCTGACTCCACCATTTGCTGTGCAAAAGGGTTTTGACAAAAGATTGAGTGTTTTTTTAAATTGACGACCCCAGCCCTATTTTGAGGAGCAAGATGGATCTTTGTAGGGCTCAGGCAGGTATGGCATGAAAATGCTAGAGTATTTCCTGCCCAAAGCTTCACCTTCTCCCTGCTCCCCTCCGCCTTTATTTCATGTTTCCCAGAGGTTTTCCCACCACAACCCGCCAGCGCTGCCTCCAGCAGTCCCTGCACAGCCCAGCAGAGGGGAGTGGGTCACCACACTGGTTTTCTGGTTTTTCCTCTCCTGCCCAGCCTCGGGGTAAAGCCACACATCTCTAGGACATTATTTAACCACACACCCTATTTGCAAAGAAAGATTAAACCTTTTTTATTTTTTTTTTAATTTTTTGGTTAAGCGTAACTTTTCTAGTGGAAGGTGCTCCTGTCCACGGCAGGGGTTGGAACCAGATGATCTTTAAGGTCCCTTCCAACCCAAACCATTCCATGATTCTAAGCACAAAGCGGATGCTTTACTGAAATAAGGTCTTTGCCCGTAGTTTGATGGCAAAGACACGCTGATTTTAAATTCTCTGCCTAGATAAGAGTTCAGTTTTAGAAGGTACTGTGCAGAAAAGGTTGTACAGAGTCAAGTTTCACCTCAGTGCGAGTGATGGAGACCTCCCAAAATCCTTGGTACTGGAGCTGGAGATGACTGCTTGGGCATAAATCAAGTTCCTCTTCAGAAAGACTCTCTGTTGAATAAAAACTTTGTAAAGGGGAAACTTTGGCACAAAAAGACCTCAGGGGATGGACACATTGTAAGAGGAAGGGCAGAGGAGTATCTCATCTACCCAGCCTGAGCAAGATAAGGAGCCAACCTGACTCAGAGTTGGCCGAATTCCTGCTTCCCTTTCCAGCAGGAAGGCAGAGGCTCTGAAGCCAGCTGCCTCCTGAGGGAAGCTGTGTGGCACCCAGAGCAACGTGGCCCAGACTGAACTAGGAAGAGCCACTCTGTCCCTGCCCCCGTGGTTTCTACAGCCTTCTTTTCCAGCCCCCTGCCCGTGCTGATGCACGTGGAGCAGGGTGAGCTGATACCTGAGGCTGCTTTCTCTTCCCTTGGGTGCCAACAGCTCCCTGCCTGTTGCCAGTGCCCTCTGGGGTGACTGCCTGGGTGGGCATCAGCCATCCCTTATTCCTCAGGTGCTGACCATCCAAAGCAAGGCCTGGGTTTTTGCATGATTCTCTGGGAAATGTGCTCCTGCAAAGGGGGCTCTGAGGCATCTGCAGGCATCAGCTGAGGGAAAAAACCTGCTGGATGCTCCATGCTTTTTTCTTCTGATAACAGCAACCACGCACAAAAGGAACGGCAGCTTTTCTGGAGCAGTGTGGGACTGCCAGCCCCCTCTGCTGCCCTGAGGAACAAGGACAAAGCTGCCACCCAGCTCTGCTCTGTCCCAGAGTGAAGGGCTGGGAAGCCCCTGAGGGAGGCAGGATTCAGGGGCTCCAGTTCCCCTTGGCACTGCCTTCATGGAGCACACTCAGACTCCTGCAGCTGCTCACAAGCACAGGCTTGGCTCCTGGATCCAGCTCTTCCTAAGGCAGCTTTGCCTGGATCTCACAATGCCAGACTCCACAGGCCTGTGAGCTGCCAGTGTAGTTGAGCCAGCAGTGTGCCCAGGTGGCCAAGAGGGCCAAGGGCACCTGGCCTGGATCAGGAATGGTGTGGCCAGCAGGAGCAGGGAGGTCATTCTGCCCCTGTACTCAGCACTGGTCAGGCCACACCTTGAGTGCTGTGTCCAGTTCTGGCCCCTCAGTTTAGGAAGGATGCTGAGATGCTTGAACGCATCCAGAGAAGGGTAACAGAGCTGGTGAAGGGCTTGGAACACAAGCCAAATGAAGAACGCCTGAGGGAGCTGGGGTTGTTTAGCCTGGAGAAAAGGAGACTCAGAGGTGACCTTATCACTCTCTCTAACTTCCTGAAGGGTGGTTGTAGGGGGTTGGTCTCTTTCTCCAGGCAGCAACTGACAGAATGAGAGGACACAGTCTTAGGCTGTGTCAAGGGAAATACAGGTTGGATGTTAGGAAGCAGTTTTTCACTGAAAGAGTGATTAAATACTGGAATAGTCTGCCCGGGGAGGTGGTGGAGTCACCATCCCTGGAGGTGTTTAAAAAAAGACTAAATGTGGCACTCGATGCCATGATCTAGTTGAGGTGTCAGGGCTGGGTTGGACTCGATGGTCTTGAAGGTCTCTTCCAACCTACACATTCTGTGATTCTGTGATTCTGTACCCTCAGACACCAACCAGATAACCCTTTTCTCAGGGAAAGAGCAGAACAAAGAGCATAATGTGAAGGGGATGTGTTGAAATCCTCACTACCCTGTCGTGTGTCTTTGCAGCCTCTGGGACCTCACTCCTCCCTTGGGAGATGACTAAAACAACCATTCCACACAACTTGCTCACTTCCTCACCCTGCCTATCACCGTGGGCTCCATCCCAGCCATTATCTGCAGAGGGAATTCAGCAGGGCTGTAATTCCTTCACACAATGAGCTCTCACTTTCTTCATGGCTCCCAGGAGAGATCAGTGCCTGACTTCAGTGGGTCAGGATATCGAACCAGGCTTTCTACCTTGCTTTGCCTGTCTCTGCCTTGGTTATCCTCTGTGAAAAATAGAATGGTGTCTGATTCCTGCCTCTTTCTCTCCCTCACCTGCCTTCCCAAGGAGAGGGTGAGTTTCATTCATTAATGCTGGTGGAGCCCTTGGGGACCTGCAGAGAAGGAGGCTCAGCGTGAAGCACAACACAGTGTTGTGCCTCGCAGAAGGATTGTGCTGCACTGTTCCTGCCCAAAGCACCCACTGACACTGTCCAAAGCAAAAGCAGCAAAAACAATCAAAGCCAAGTGAAACCCGAGTCCAACAGTCTGTGAAATGCAGCTGAGGCCTGCCAGGCAGCCTGCTCAGGGAACAGATGGAAGGGATCCTGAAGGTGGAAGGAAGGGAAGGCTAAAATGGTCAATCGGACATTGACCTCAGAGTGACCTCAGAGACACGTCCCGAAAAGGACAGTGACCACCATCAGCGGGTCCTGCTGCAGAGGAAACCAGAGGCATGACAATATCTGGGAACTTCTGAGGAGCAGCAAGATCAACCCACTGGATTGTCAAGGGACTTTGGGAGCAGCAGTAGGAGGAGTTCCCGCTGCTGGGCAGAGTGAGGCGGGGTTGTAGCTACAACAGGACTCTTCCTTTCTTCATCTGGGAAGTACAAGGGGTGGAAAAACTCAGGCACAGAAAACAGATTTACCAGAAATCCGTATCTGTTTCTCCAGAACCTGTTCTCCAGAACCAGAGATCATATTCTACTCCTAACTGAATTTTGCTGGTGATGTTGAACACAGCCCCTAGAAGACTACTGAAGTAAGCCAAATATACCCTAATCTGCTCCCTTCCTGTTTGGATGTTCTCCCTCAGGCAGACAGGAGACAGTCCCCATGCCTGGCTGTGCCACCCTGCCCCTTATCCAGCTCCCAGGCTGGCTCAGGCAAGCAGGATGTGACATGCTCGAGAGGAAAACCTGTGTGGAGACACCTCTGTGTCTCGGGTTTGTCTCTGTCCTTGCCGAGATTCCAGGTTGTTAGAAGTCCCCTAAGAGCCCTGAGCCCTGAGCCCTAAGAGCCCTGAGCCGCGTCGCAGAAAGAAGCGGAGTCCTTCAAGGCCTTGTTTTCAATTCTCGTGTGTTGTTTATTATTTGGTGTCTCACAATTTGCTCCACACCCGGCTGAGGTCCGGACAGCGGCTGGGACACGACAGGACTGTGACTGACGGGGCCTTGCTGGGTTCTTATACAGATAATTACGTGCCCACTGTTTACTATTTTGTACCAATGTGTGATATCTACACTACAAGGGTCATTTCTACCCTAATCCAATAGCCTGGAACTACTTTGTGTGATCACCACCCCAGAGGATGGAGGACGAAGAAGAAGGAGAAGAACCTAGGGCAACACCCCAAATCCTCCATCTTGTCCCCCATTCATCTCTATTCCAAGAATTCCTAAACTACAGAATTTCTCACCCCATGCTGTACTAAACTACTACTTTCACACTTTTGAGGTTTCTAATTCTTCTCTCAGTGTTGGAAGCTTCTCCCATGGACTAAAATCAAACTCGGTGTCTTTCTGGGCTCTGTGCCAAGGTCTCCAACCCCCCTGGACCGGCTCCACACCCCCTGTCCAGGGTCCGAACTCCCCTTCTCAGGTCCCAGGTCATCCAAAGGGATGCCCTGGACTCCAACATCTGTGCTCCCAGGGGCACAGCCCAGGGGCTCTTCAGGGTTGGTGTGAGGACAGCGCCTCACAAATGGCAATTTAGAAACATCTCAGGCCTTTGAGAACAACTGAAACTTCCCTAAATAGCCTTTCTAGAGCTTCCAGAAGTGTGTTTATTTGGAAACCAATGTGAGAGGAAACATGCAGAGGATGAAATGAAGTGTGAGCTCATTTTAAGGCTTCAGAGTATTTGATCAATTGCTGCTCAGAAAAAACCTTGGTAGGTTGTCTGTACCTGGGACATCTGTGCTCCTTCTTCTACCCAATTAAGTAACTGTGTCACTGAGTTGCAGCTACTAATTAACACTTTCATTACCATCATGTACACCAAAAGAGTGAGAGCTCCAATGTCCCACAGAAACCTGATGGTACCAGACAAACCCAGCCGAAAATCTGGAAACAAAACTTCAGCAGGAGTTACATGCTGACCAGTTCTTCAGTGACTACAAACACTTTCCTACACAGAGGGTTTCAAACTTCTGTTTTTCGAGCTTCAAGCAGAAGATATTTCAGATAACTCTGAGTCAGGTGCCAGTGCCACTGTTCAGAGCATTCATTAATATTTTCCACGGATTCCTTTGCTTAGGAGTGCAGGGAAGGTGACAAGGACACAGCTGCCAGTGCAGGAACATGGCTCTTAATCAGTGCAAGCCTCATCTTTTCTTCTGTAGGCTCAGCTTAACCCTCTGAAAGGAGGATTCAGTGACTAGAAAAGGGAAGTGACCTTGCTGTTTGTGCGGGCGGGATTGCTCACCCTTCACCTGAGGTGCCATGAGCCCCTACCCTGATCCCTGTTCTGATCCCTGTTCTGATCCCACTCCCTACTCCGCTCCCTGCTCCGATCCCTGCTCCGCTCCCTGCTCCGCTCCCTGCCCCGCTCCCTGCCCCGCTCCCTGCTCCGCTCCCTGCTCCGATCCCTGCTCCGATCCCTGCTCTGATCCCATTCCCTGCTCCGCTCCCTGCTCCGATCCCTGCTCCAGTCCCTGCCCTGGTCCCCGCTCCGTTCCCGCTCCCGCTCCGTGCCCGGTCCTGCGCTGCCGGATTCTCTCTCCACAGCCCCCCGTGCCGAGCTGCAGCTGAGCCCAGGCGCGATGGGGAGCGGAGCCTTTGTGCCGCGCGCCCATGCCCTGCATTTCCAGGGGAAGTGAGGACTCCCCTGGCACGCCCTGCTCTGCCGGGCAGCTGAGTTACAAGTAAATACAGGTAAGGAGCTTTGCTCCTTGCAGCAGAAGTCGGGATAATTCCCTCCATCAGCAGAGTTGCATAAGCCCCACTTTCCCCACGTGGCACTGCCAGCTATGGTCTTGTCCCCTCAGGCCTTGCCAGGGACCTGGGGGCATTCCAGATCACGGTTTTTGGAATTTTTTTATGGCAGCTGAGCTGCTCCAGTGTAATAACCTAGAGAGAGTGCTAAATTCTCGTCATCACTTCTCTGAAAACCATAGGAAAATGAAGTGTGTGAAATACACAAAGCAACTTGGTTTGTTCACCCTCGAGAGGAGGAGGCTGAGGGGAGACCTCAGGGTGGTCTTCAGGATCCTTAGGAGGGGCAGTGGAGGGATGGGTTTGGACAACATTCTCAGGCACAGGGTGGGACTGTTGGGTTGTCCTGTGCAGGGCCAGGAGCTGGACTGGGGGATCCTTGTGGGTCCCTCCTAGCTCAGGATATTCCATGGTTCTGTGATTCCATAACTCACTGGGGCATCTCTCATGCTGTACGTCCGAGGAGGGATTTCCTCTCTCTGAGCCCATCCTCAGTGCCCTGTAAAGCAGAGAGCAGGGAACACAAGGGCCCTGCTGCTGTTTCTGACCTCCAGGAGTCAAATCCCACCGGTCTCTGCCTTTCTGGGTTCCCACACGCACTGCCAGCACTACAAACCAGCATTTAAACAGCCTATGCATTTAAATTTTGTCATTAGATTCAGCAGAGGAGTACAAGGCTTCACCAACCTGCTGCCTCAGAACAGGCGAGGCTGAAGTGATTACAAACCCTTTACTTTCATTACTAGCAAGGCTGGAAGGTGCTGGGAGGGATGAGGGGTATAATTTACTCCATCTGTAAGACTGTTCTTCCATCGCAGGCACTCAGAGATTTACACTCTCTGCAGGCCTGCCCGCCTGCGTGCTCGGTTTATTTAGGGAAGGCTGGCGGGGAAGCCAAGAGGAGCCAAACCCTCGCTGTCACATTTCCCTGGGCTGTGCCGGCGCTGGTTCCCGGAGAAGGAAGTTCGGGAGTGAGTCAGAGGCGCTCAGACGGCAGAGAGAGCGCTCGGCCCCCCGTCACTGCCGCTCCCGCTGCTCCTCCACGGGCTGGAGCTCGCCCAGCGCCCGGCTCATCCCCGGAAGGATGGAATCATCTCTCCTGGGACTGCGCTGGAGCTCGAATCCCTCCCGTGCTCAGCGCACAGTAAATAAGGACTGGGAGGCTGCCAGGATCCCTGCGCCGAGGTTAATGAATAAACAACCGCCTGCAGGACTCACTCGCCTCCTATTTTTAACATCTATATCTTTGATTGCATCTTCGAGAGACCTCTCCATAAATAACCATTCCCAGAGATAAAAGCGTTGGATGTTTCCTTTGACAGAACAGAGATTATCAGCATTTAGACAGAAAAACTGCCGGTAGGCAAGCAGGCTCTTGCTTTTTACAGAAAATGTTGCCTTTATTGTGGCAAGCAGAACACTGAAAGACAAGAAAATTCAAATATAGCAAGGGATATTCTGGAAATGGGAGCCCAGTCATGCCTTGTTTTCCCTGTTTCTTTCTGGTGGGAGATGCTGTCATCACACACATTTCCAGGAAAACAATGAAGGAAGCTCAGAAAAGTGGGCAATGCTGGAAATTAGGAGAGCTGCCGAAAATGGGATTTAATTGCTTGATTATGGATGCGATTTTGGGAATATTACCCGAGGTGAATAAAAGAAACAGTTCCAGAAACACAACCCCTTGGATTTCCTTGGGTGCCTTGGGTGGTCTGGCATGTCCAACATGAGAGACAAGGAGAAGAAATCCTTCTGCACTTTGTGGGAATCCCTGCCATCCAAGGGGGCTCCAAGTCATTTGTCACTTGTGAAAATCTAGGTCATTTACTCCCCTCCTCCTGCTCTGCCTTTTTTCATGCTAAATATAGAATGTATTTTCTGGCTTCAGTCTGAATAAAGTTGTTAATTACACTCTTTCCTAAAAACCTGCAATTGAAATTCACTTGGGGAGTCTCTGAAAGCTGGGGAAGGCTATTCTTTTTTACAATATTCTTTTGACATGTCTTAGAGGAAAAAGGAAGAAAGCCCATTTGCTTTTAATTTCTCAGTTTCGAGGATAATATTTAACAGAAGTAAATCCCTTTAAGGGCTCAGCTATGCTCTTTGAAGCTAGAGGGGAAAATCCCATTGAGTTTCAGTGCAGGAGAACCAGCCAGATGCTTTGGAAAATTATGTTAAACAATCTGCAGTGTGTTAAGTGATGCAAGAAAATTAATTTGTGCCATCGTGAACTGCCAATAGGTGAAAAAGATGGGAATCCTGAGTGTAGTCGGTAGGGTATAAAAATAACCAGGTTCTTTCAGGGTGTACCTCATCAATCAGCTCCTGGTAAAGGGTCTGGAGCAATTCCATCCTCAGTTCCTGGTGCTGTAAAAGCCCAAAGGTGTTGGGTAACACACCTGCCTGCCAGGAATGTCAGGAGGTGTAACAGATGGATTGACATGCTCTGCAGATGAAAAGGGCTGCCTGAGTGCCATCAAATTTGTTATTAATTATGGAGCTATTAAAACGAAGGGGTGTCTAATAACAGAGTTAATTGCTTGTCCCAGTGCTTTTGTCCTCGGAGCACTGCGGGGCAAACCCTGCCTCCCCGAGCCATAGACTCCTCTGCTCCTACTCTGAGCAGACCTGGCTCTGCCCAGGTGTTAAAGAGCTTTTTTTGAACGTACAAATCCTGCTCCCAAGTTCCTCAAGCCTTGGAGGATCCCATTTCCAACTGTCCCTGGTGGTGCCCAGAGGCACTGGGTGCTTGTTGCTCTATCCCCAAGGGAAGAGCAGCTTCCAGGCTGGGGGCTGTTGAGGGAAAAATTCATTTACAGTAGGGCCTCCAAAACTGGGGGATACAGCATGCCCCAGCCATCCTCTGCTCACAGAGAGGGATGGGCACCTCTGCAAAGCAGTGCAGCCTTGGACACCTGTCTGACAGGGAGGAGATGTCTCCTGGGCATGAGGGCAACCAAAACTGGCTTTTTCAGACACCTCATTCCTGTGTGTGTGCAGGTGAGTGGGATGATCCCAGGCCTTGGTCACTTGGTCCCTCAGGATGCAGAGGACTGAGAACTACAAAAGATGGACATTCCTTTAATCTCCAAGGTGACAGCAGGGCAGAGAGAGAGACAGAAGCCTCAGTGAGGTCACTCCTGCAGCCCCTCAGCAGTGGGGTCAGTCCTGCAGCCCCAGTGAGGTCACTCCTGCAGCCCCACAGCAGTGGGGTCAGTCCTGCAGCCCCAGTGAGGTCACTCCTGCAGCCCCACAGCAGTGGGGTCAGTCCTGCAGCCCCCCCTCTGCCAAGGGCTCAGATGGCCTCTGGGGTCCAGCTCAGATCTGACGGCCAAGTTAGATCAGGAGTTTGGGCGAGGACACAGCCAGCTCACAGAGCACAGCCCCGTTAAATCAGGACACAGAGGGTTCTGCAGCATATGGGGAGCATCAAGAGGCACCTGGTTCTTGCCCAAACCATCTCCCCATGCTAAAGAAGGGCCTGAAGCTCACAGGTGACCAAGGCACTGGTGCTGTTCCTGTGCTGGTGGGGTGGGACATGAGACGCAGGTGTTGGTGGCAGCAGCAGTAGCATCAGCTCCTGCAGGTAACGCTGCATTCCTTTTTGACTCTGGCAGCCCAGCTCTTCTGCTGACTTTCCATCCATGCTGCAGCCCATTCCCCAGCCTTCCCTTGCCCTGTACAGATGAGGCCCAGCATTAATGAGCCATTGCATACAGATGAGCTGGCAGCCAGTCTGAGCTGCCACAGCCACACATAAAAGCCAAGGAGGGCCTTGGGCTCTCTTCCTTTGATGCAGGAGCTGCTGGACCCGAGATCTGTGGAAGTTCCCTGGTCTGGGGGACACGGGCAGCTCCTCTCCCATCTCCCTTCTGCAGCACCTGCACTGGGTAAGACACAAGGTAAGGGGCTGTCTTCTACTCTTTCCCCACCATATTTCCCTAGAGACTGTCTCCTTGCACAATTTTGCCATGTCAGGACTATAGCAGGGGAACCAAAAAAATCCTTTTGTTTTGTGGAATAGCATGTGTGAATTCCAGTGTGCCTTGTCACTGGCTCACCTCTCCTTGGGCAGTCCTTTGCCAGTCCTCTGCCTCCATTTCTGCTCCCACTAAGCAGCTACTGAGGAGAACACTGCCCAGTAAATCCCTGCATCTGCTGGAGTCACCTCAGCCACTGAGTGCAGACGATGGTGGTTCAGGCACGGCTCCTCTCTGGGGATGCTGAGTGGGTTTCCGACAGTGACACGGGGCTGGAAGGGCTTTAAACCTCAGCTCTGTGAAAAACTGGGATGGGATAAGCTGGTACAAGCTCAGAGCATGTTAGATCTGTGTGGGGACTGCCAGCATTGCTGTTCAACCCTGTGTTAGCAGCAGCCACCGGGGTTTCAGAGTGACTTAAGTAACTTCAGAATAACTGAAGGGCTAATTAGGTGTGTGTAAGTGGACAGTTAATGAGCATCAGCTCAGGCTTCCCACAGCCCTACCTGAACTATTTCAGTTCCCCAGAACCAACAGCTCAGAGCAGAAGTTTCCCCGGCTCAGGTGCAGGAGATGCTCAGAGCTCCAGGAACAAGGTTCTCAAAAGTTCTAAAGTTAAAAAAAGTAACCGCCCTTAAATTCTCTTCCATTTTGGGCATGACAACGTGTAGTGCGTGGTTCACTTCCTTAATCTCACAGTCAATTGCTTTTCTCAACCCCTAGAAACATCAGCAGAGAAAGAGAAAAATCTGCATATGTGTTAGTAATAAATTTAAAAATCAGGGCATACCACTTAAGGGTTGGCTTGTCAGAAAATGGTAATTAAAAGTGTTCCAGCTGACAGTGCTGCTTTAATGAATTATTAGTAATGTTCTCAGAGAACATTTGATGAAAGACACCATAAGAGCTCTTGCTTAAACAAACCAATTTTCTGCATCATGCAACTTCATTGCACAAGAGAGGGAAAATCTCCCTTATAGAATTACAAAAATAACGAGGTAATGGTTTGAATGATCATGAAGGAACAAGTGGCCATTGGTACTTGGCCTGTGTTTCCTATACCACAGCATTTTCCCATAGGTGCTTGAGAGCTGCCACTCTTGAGTTAAACTCTGTCCCAAAAGCCCAAAGAGGTGCAGTGTAGGAGCTTCTCACAGTTACAGGTGTTCTCCACGGGCAGTGTTCCTGAGCCAGGGACAGAGCCTTTGGCTCTGGATCCCTGGTCACAGCTGGGGCTGCTGGATCCCACCAGGCAGCTGGACAAGGCAGCACAGAGCACAGGAGGGAGGAGCCGGCGGTGGATGGAACTCTAGGGTTTTTAGGACTTTAGGACTCTTTGAGTACCCAAATCAATTGTCCAGTGACTCTTTCTGTCTTTTGTTGCTTGGCATCTACTACAGCTCCTGCAGGAGGTCCTGAATTCCAGACAGAACCAAGGTTGGCAAGGAGACATTGAGGGGAGAGTGTGTGGAGACTTGGAAACACAGCCCTGCTTAGTGGGAGCCGTGTGTGGAGTGGGAAGGGATGAGGGCAAAGGGCACCCAGCCTTAATCATGGATTTGTGCTTGGATGTGAAGGAAATGGTGGTGGGAGGCGGGGAGTCTGGTGGGGGAAAGAGGGAAAATGCCTCATTTTCTTGCCATGGGATTCTTGGTGGGTTCCAGCTCCATCCAGATTTGTTGTTTGTCCTTGACAGGAGAAATGTAAGAGTGCAGCTCTGGGAATTCACCTGTCTGGCAGAAGTCCTGTGACCCCACTCCTGCACTGGTGAGCAGCACATCCTGGGGAACTGCAGGGTTCTTGCAGGGGTGGTGGTGGGAAGGGCACTTCCCAAGAGGAGTTCAGAGTCCAGAGGGCTCTTGTGGGTTCAGCAGCTCACCTCAGACCCCTTGTGACCAAGGCACATCCCTAAATCTCTGGATTACAGCAGCAATGAGGGCAGTTTGACTCAGGAATGGAACTGCCCAGCCAGGCTGCCCCAGGAGTGCCCGCTGAGTGTTCCCTGGGCACGCAATCCCAAAGCTGCACCAGCACCACACACCCTGCCTGGGCTGCAGCTCAGCCTGCCCGCCGAGAAAAGGAGCTTTAGAGCTCAGTTCCAGTGCTCTGGGCGCCCCCAGGGACCTCCAGCAGTCCTGTCCCCAGAGCAGGAGCTGGGAGCAGCACGGGGCTGATGAGGGCACACCCTCCCTGCTGAGCCTCACCCAGGTAAGGGTTTGTTCCCTTCTTGCTTTCACCGGTGTGGTGGTTTGGAATAGCTTCGTTTTTGGTGAGGAGGAAGGCAGGGCTGGGATGTGGGAACCTGCTTCCTCTGTGGCATTCCGTGGGAAAGGCAAGGGAATTTAACTTGGCTCAGGCTTTAATAAACTCTCCCAACCACTTTCTGTGCTGTGGGCAGAACTGTGCACAGAGGAGCCCAGAATGAGTAACAGGCAGCCAGGCACTGCTCGAAGCCCTTGGAATGGCCATCCCAAAGGGAAAACCAGGCAGTGATACAAGTGACATGTGCATCAGAGGGCAGAGCTGCTGCCACCTGAATGGCCACCCTGCGTGTGGATGTTTGTTAATATCGAGAGGAGTCCATCTCACTTCCCTTTTTTTGTTTAAATTTGGGGGCAGTGTCTAATCTTGTCACCCTGGGTGAGAGGATACGCCCTGAAGAACAGCTCCTTCAGCCCTCAGATATAAACTGCAGCTCTGGTTCCTCTCTAAAATGAGCTGCCTGGACTCTTCAAACATTTGAAAGGGTAAAGTGAGGTGAGAGTAAATCCTTCATGGGTTTTACACCACTTCAGTAGAACTCTGAAAAGTTCAAATAACATCCCGAGGTTTGCTGCATAATTGAATCCTACATGAAGTGGCACAACTGATACAAGGTTTTTAAAAGCTCATTAATGGCTGAGGTCAGTGCTTCAGTTTTGGAAGTAATTTAGTCCCAGGTTCAACTTAGAACAACTAAGTTGTTCTTAGACTTGGAACAACTAATTTAGTCCCAGGTTCAACTTCTTAACCGAAGCAGAAACTTAAAATAGGAATCTTGGTACCTAGAACTGCTTGTGTAGCTGATGATCCAGGGAAGTTTGAAGAAATTCACTTTGAAATGCCAGTTTCTGAGAACTGAGAGGAATTTTTGAGGCACCGGAATTGCTTGAATGAGTTCCCTCAGGTTGCTGGAATGAATCAGCAGCATAGAAAGTTCCATCAGGATTTAAGCTCCTAAATGAGTGGGAAGGATGTGAGATGCCTGGACAGTTTAACCTGTTTTTCCCTGGAAATGAAAGCAGTGGGATATATGTGAAGGAAGCCCAAGAGGTCAGCAGTGCTCTCACTTTTCTGTCTGGTTCTGTCTGGAACAAAAGGACCTCCTGCAGGAACTGCATTAGGTGCTGAACAATAAGAGCAGAAAGAACCACTGGGCACTTGGTGATGGTGTAATTTAAATACAAAGCCTTGCACAGCGTGGGAGCTCATCATAAATCTAAACTTCAGACTTTAATTTGCAAAGAGATCTGCAAATCAGCTTTATATTTGTCCCCCTCCAAAAGCCAGTGTGTATTCCCTCTGTTTCACTCCTTGCTGAGGATATTGAGATATTATACACACAGAACTTTTTTCCCTTTACAGACAATAAACAGGTGCCTGTCAATGCAGCAATGGGGCATCTCTTATTGAGACTCCCCTAAAATCTGTGCTCCATTCCAACACTGACTACAGCAAGCTGATGCTGTCCCCAGCCCACAGCTCCACACTCAATGACACTTCGCAGTCATTGAATTTATCCCCCCAACCCCCTCATTCGTCTTCCATCTTAGGAGCAGATGGGGAAACAGGCACAGAGAGGAGAATTTGTCCCATGGTACACAAAAAAAAAAGGTGGAAAGTTGGGAATTCAGCTCAGCTATTTGGACTCTGGGTAATGCTTTATCACTTGACCGCACTGCCTAGGTCCTGCAGCCAAAAGCCATTTGATTAGGACAGATTAGTTTGGTTTTGGGTTGAGACAGAATCTGCTCCCTAAGTTTACTCCTTGCTGTGAAATAGCAAGGAATGAATGTACTGAATGCTGGTCTCTGACCTTGGTAATAAGTTGATTTAATTGGATTTGATTTTTCAAATGCAACATCTCAAGTCAGCCATAAACTCTGGAATTAGCATAGCACATCTCGGCACAGGAGAGATTTTCAAGTGGCAGAAGGAGATGAAGTCCGTGCCCAATGAATTTCAAATTACACTGAGGATGAACTCAGCCATATGCATGTCAAACCCAAATTGTGCAGGCTCTGAGTGCAGCAGGCAGCACAGTTATTAATGGCTTACATTTGCTATTAGGAATGCAAAGTGGCTGCTTTGCACCCAGTTTGTTCTGCCGTCCCCTCACATCAATGACCCATGTGACGGGTCAATAATTCACTCCGTGCACTCTGCAAGCCAAGAATGTCTTGCAAGTCAATTACACTCATAGAAATAATTAGGAGCACAAAAGTAACTGTAGGATTGATATAGAAAAAGCCTTGCTGGTGAAATATTACATATCCCAGGCAAAGCAGTGCTCCTCCTTTAGATCTGCAGCTGGTGCTCCCCAGCCCCTTCCAAGGGCACTGAGCATCCCCCTGACAGCCTGAAAAGGGGCAATTGTCAGTGCCAGCATTTCAGGGAGTAATCAGGTTCCCGTGTAACTAAAAGCTATTTTCTTTCTGCAGGAGATGTATAAAAAAGTAGGACATTAGGCAAATAGCTGCCTGCTGAGATCTGATCCTCAAAATTGTTCCTGAAATTTGTTTAGCTTCCATGGCATTAAATTGTAATAAATCCCAGGAACATTTTAACCAATCTGCTGGGCACAAGCAGACTCTAATCCAGATGGACAAAATCTGCTTTATCAGACCCTGTACAAAAGAGCACAAAATGCCTTTACCAGCTCTGAGTTCAGCTGGGAAGTTCTGCAGTCAGGCTTCTCACAGCCTAAATCGTGGGCCGAGTCTAAAGGCCCTGGCAGGGGCTGCAGGCTGTGCTGGGCATCCTTGGAATTAGGGCTGTTATCCACACCTCGGGGCAGGAGCCAGGGAGAGTTGAGGGATGGAAATTGCTGAGGTAAGATTGGAATGGGACTAGATGTTGTTGAGAATCATGGGAATCAGGCCTCAGGAACCAGGGGCAGGACAAAGGCCATCAGTCCCAGCCTGGAGCGTGTGTGATGGACAGGAATCTTCCCAGCCACCGGTGTCTGATCTGTGATTGTGCAGCCTGGGCTGGTCCAACGTGGAGCATCAGCCTGTGCCAGCCTGCCAGGGAGCTGCTGCAGCTCAGGACAGCAGGGCCAGGGAGCGACAGGGGAGCAGGGAAAATCAGCAGGTAGAGGCTGATGTGCTTCAGTGTCAGCTCGGCTTGCCACATGGGCAGACACTTAAAGGAATTCATAGGGCAGAAAACCTGTACTATCCAAAGGAAATGTGCATGTGTTCAGGAATGCAATGAGTCTTTCCCTTCTGAGCAATTCTGTGGGGTCACCAGGGGTTTCTTTGCTTTCTGGATGTACAGTGAGCATTAAGAGGTTGCATTCTCCCCTCCCAGATGCTCCCATTCCCTGTGGTGCCACTCTGGCCCACCTGAATTTGACTGCAGAGATCAGGGAGGCCCTTTATGCTTCTGAGGTAAAAACTGAGTTCAAAAGCTGAAGTGCAAAATATCTGTTAATGGAGAGCAAGTCTGGAATGATTTCACCACATCTGCTGGGAAACTCCTGAATGAGGGGCAGGACACATTCAGAGGAACCGAGCACATGATCATGAAGCACAGGGTCTGTTAATATTCCTGTCAAAGAGAAACTGATCCTGCAGACAGAAATTCCGGAAACAAGGACAACTTGATTGCAAAACAAAGCCAAATCCAAGGAACAGCAGAGCCAGGAACAGACAGAACAGTAGTAGAAGAGCTAAGAGTAGAAAAGCCCTCAGTAAACTGCGTGTTTGTGGGATTTACCATGAGAGGACTGTTATTTAATGAAGGGGATGAGAGGTGCTAAGTAATGAGCTGCACAGACCTCAGGCTGCAGTGCAGCCTTTAATCCTTGGCAAGTGAGGCAAGCAGAGCTGGAAAACGCTTCACACACAGTTCAGTGATGTAAATGATCCGAGGGAAGAGCTCCACGCACACTTTGATCTTGGGAGAAAGCCTTCCTCACTTTGTTCTGTGCTTACATGAAGAAAGGGATAAAATGTGAAAGAACTGCCTTCTGTGGGAAACAAATAGTAATAAATTCTATTTATAGCACGCCAGTGCTCCTGAAAGATCTCAGAATCCCTGACAGCTGTGCCCAGGGTTCGCTGCAGTTACTACTGAAGCAGCTGTAGTACTCCAACAGGGCAGGGCAGGGCAGGGACTGCTGGGCAGCGAAAGAACACCTGGTGAAACCCCAGCCTCAGCCTTAAAATAGCCTCACAGTTGCATGTAAAGTAGAGAAATGATTCTTATTTCCTTTGCAGACAGGGACCAGGAGTTAGAGATGGAAACATCTGAGCCCACAGAGTCAGAGCCCCAGCCCAACAATTGCTGTTTTCAGGCCAGTGAATCCTCCCATGAACCATCTCAGGGGGGCTGGGGGGTGCAGCTACCACCTATCACATCCCACTGTACACCTCCAAGCTTTTCCTCTCCAATCCTGCTGTCGGGGAAGTGCTCAGGGGCTGGCATTCCCAATGGAAACCTGGCAAAGCAGGGTTTGAGTCTGGCTTATCCAGACCTGTGTGACAGACCTCCCTGCCCTGCTTGGGTTATTGGCACCAAACCAGCACAGCACAGGGGGAGTTTGGCTAGTTTAGAAACCAAAGTCACCTTGATAAGCACCAAAGGCTGGGCTGCTGGAATTACAGCCTAAGGTGAGGACAGTGCTCTCCACATTCCATGAAAATATTCCCTGGCTGACTGGGGCTTTCCCTGATGCTGTAAGCAGGGGAGCAGAGCAGTGACCCCAGGGTGGCATTCACACCAGGGACAGCTTTTTGGGCTCTGTATCCTACAAACACAGGACAGCTCTCCCTGCTGCAGTCCCACTCAGGGTAGGGGTCTGTTTGCCTTTCCCTTACCTTCCTCAGGCTGACACACGGGGAGTGTCCCAAGAGCACAGCAAATCCTGCCCCCGAGAGTGCAGTTTGGCCGTGGCAGGGCCAGCCGGGCTCTTGGGTGAGTTCTGAGCTCCCATTTACCGTGTCTCTGCTCCAGAGCTGGAATTGGCTGCTCTCTGAGCTACCATGGGGAGAGTTTCTGTCACACGACATTTGCCGTCTTGTTTTTGTCCTTGTGCAGAGCCCAGCCAGGGGGGCTCAATGCTCCTCCTGTGCCCTGAGTAAGGAGAGCCCCTCCCCAACCCACTGAGCTCCCACCCCCAGAGCTGGGCCGGTCTGGGGCAGCACCACAGCAATGGCAGCTTAAATTCACCAGCATTTTGGAAAGAAAGCCTGTACAGGAGCAGAGCTTTTATCTGACAAGGCAGTGCAGGGTGCTGAGGCATCCTGACAGCAGGGCAGGGTTAGATCTGTCCGGGCTCACAGGTGGCTTTGCCTTGGCAAAGTCTGTCCCCTGCTGTGTCCCCAAGCCCAGACCCAGCTGCCTTTGGGCTCCTGCAGCAACTGGTGACTGACACTTGACATTGCCAGCCCGGAGAAACAAAATGGGAGTTAATGATTCAACCCCTTAAATGCCTCAGCAAAGGACACAAAAATGGGGAATGTGCAGAATCGGCTCACATGACTGTGCCCATTTTCCCTGTGGCTTTTCGGGGGTGTTTATTCAGCATTTGCCTTCCAGCCCTCCCTGCTGAGGGTTCACTGCATTCGGATCAATTCCACATGTCCAGGTGAGAGCCCATTTCCATCTGCCCTTCTCACACATTCACAGGGCACTGCCTTTGTCTGGCAACACAGAGCAGAAGTAACACAAAAACCCTGCCTTTCTCCAGTAAGAAATTCAGCTAAAAGCAAAAGGCTTTATGTTCGAGGCTTCTCAGCCCATCAAAATCAATTCTCTTAAAGCAGAACACAAATCTAGTACAAGACTGGGGGTGAGTTAAATCCCTATTTTTTTATCTCATGCAACCACAACATGTCACACACAACTCCACTACAATGAGAATTATTTGTGGGGATTTTTTTGCCAAATTAAAACCCCCAAAATATATCATTTGCTTGAGAAATCGTCTCTCCTAGACATCAATTTCCTACCAAACCATGAATATTTTCAGTGGAAACCTATTTGTCTGAAAATAGAAATTAGTTCTGTTGAGAAATCCTGCTGGAAACACAGCTCAGCTCCCAGTTCTCTGTTGCCCAGAGGCGACATCCCAGCGTGGCTGTGCCCTGAGCTGGTGCCTGGGAATTCTCTGTCCCAGCAGAAGATGCAGCGAGAGGTTCAGCCCAGGCATGGAGTTATCCTGGCACTGCAAAAATATCCAGTAATGATGTTTTCTCTGTGAAGCAACTGTTGCTGAATGCTGGCAGATGGTTTTGTGCAGCCAGAGGTGTTTCCAAGGGCCGCATTCCCAGAGGGGCCGTGGGCCACGACAGGAGGAAATGCTGCTTCTGTTCCCCTACCAAACCCTTCCCAGTGTCTGTGGGATGTGTCCTTTGCTCTCAGTCAGCTGAAGCCTTTAACTCTCCCCCAGCAAATGCAGCCCTGGGTTAATTTATGTGCAGCACTAATTACAGTATTATTAATTGCTAACAATGACAGTAATGTCTTTATTGCTGTAAATCCTTTATTTATACGTCTGAGGTAAATATTTTAACCTTTGAAGACCCCAAATACTCCTAAGCTTTCAGAAAACAAGATTTGCTTGAGTCCCAGTGCTGCAGTGCCTGTTCTTTCATTTATTCACTGGCCTACGTTCCCAGGAGGGAATTATTTCATCCCCTCAGCTTTGTGGGAGGCACTGCAGCCCCTCCTTCCGAACCACGTGTACAGGCCACGACATTCCTCAGTGGAATTAGTGACTGTTTGTTATCACAGAAATATGATTGAAAGGTGGCCAAGGGACACCCAAGTCCCACTGGGGCTGCTCAGCAGCAGCACAGCCGGTGCCAAACCCTACACAGCAGGTAGGAGGCACAGTGAGAAGGTCCCATGGAAGGCAGAGGGGCAGAAGCCCCTGGCAGGGCAGGGCGGCACTTCTGAGGGGACTGAGCCCCTTGAGTAACTCCTGTGGAGTCCCTACACCCCACAGGTGTCAGAGCTGGCACGGTTTTGTTCCTAAAAGCCAGGACATGAGGAGGGGAAGGGAGGGGACAGTGCACGTCCTGGTTGTGTCCCTGCTGGGCTGGGCCAGTCCTGCTTCATGCAGGTCTGAGACTGGAGGATGAAACCTCCCCCTTCTCCCGCCTAAGAGGACAGCTTGGCACTTCAGGGGTTTCTTCACTGGGTGCTCCAACAGAAATGTGGGGTGGGAGACCCCTCTGCCAAGGATATTCCATTTTCCCAGTGGATATTATGGGCTGATGCCCAGCCCAGGCAGGCAGGTATCCCTCTGCCTCTCCTGCATGGAAAAGGGCAGCCCAGGCACCTCACAGCCATTCTGTTGAGCAGGAGAGAGGGCAAGGCAGGGGATAAGATCCTTTGGGGTATCCACTTGAAATTCCACTCGGGCTTTAGGCAAATGCAGTCACTTGGGCTGGAGCTGTGACAAGACTCCAGCTTAGCACTGAGCCGGATGGAAGGATCACATTTCCCACATGGAACTGGCATTTCAGGCAGCACTCGGGAGGCACAGCCACAGTGCTCAGCGCTCCAAGCTGCTGCCAGGGAAAAATATTCCATGGTGGCATTGCCAGGGCCAAGAAGGAACCTTGCCAGTGCCAGCAGGTCTGGTCCCTTGGCAGATGTGTTCCTCAGGAGGATGCTCAGAGGATGGTTCAAATCAGGTTCTGTACAGACCTCAAGGCACACTGGCTGCTTTAGGGACCTCAGATTTTCTTCACTCCCAATTGATTCAGCTCTCTGTGACAGTCCTTGATTCTGATTTTGCTATAAGCAATGAGACAGAATGGTGCAACTGCTACCCTCTCCCAACAGGCCTGTTCCTGCTTCATCCCATCCCATCCCATCCCATCCCATCCCATCCCATCCCATCCCATCCCAACAGGGCCATTCCTGCTCTGCCCAGGGCAGCTGGCAAAGGTCAAACGAGTTCTCCTTCCCAAAGGGCTCAGAAGAGAAGCAGCCAGCAGATAATACACCATGAGAGTAAGTGTTAGGGTTTGCTATTCTAATAAAAATGGATTTGATAAGGTATTAGGAATTGGATATTTCACATACTTTGTTCAGAGAAAGTTCAACAAAACGAAAAATACAGAAAGGACTGAAAGAAGATCTGAATTTTGCAAAGAACTGAACAGGACTGAAAAAAAATAATCCTTTAACTCTGTATCCCCTTTCTTTTACCTAAGCTGCTTAGAACTTCCTCTGAATCACTGACAAAGATGTATTTCTCCAGCAGGCTGCAGGCTCAGGGAGCTGCTCTGTCTCCCCCTAATGATCCCTTTGTGCCAGCTTGGCTCCCACACCCGCTGCTGCCAGGGAGGGAATGAGTGTGGAGCCAGACACCAGAACTTCAGGGAAAAAGCAGGAGATGGAACCTCGTTCCTGTCAGGCCCCCATCAAACATTCAACACCTTTTCCTTCCTTCCCCCTCCGATCTCCTCTAGGGCTGCACGTGGCTGGGATTAAAGCCAATTCCCTGGACTGAAATTTACCCAAGGAACAATTGAATGTCCTTATCCCCCATGTCCAAAATTTTTCAAAACAGACCAGTTGAAAGGAAGTAAGACAAAGAGAAGCACTCAATAACGTTCCTGAGGGAGCAGAGGAACTCCATCTGCTCAGGAGCTGCAAGGGTTGCTGTTATCCACTTGCAGGGCTGCAGAGAATAGGCAGAAATACGGGTAAGAGCTCTCAGATATTTGGGATGGAGGCAGTTCCTGGAAAGCTGAGAATGGAAACATGAAAGTTTCTGCTTCCTCTTGTGATGACTGGGAAATACAAGACTGGGCCAGGGAAGTGGGACCACCTTGTTTTCACAGCTAACCTTGACAGGTCATGTTTATTCATGGAGTTTTTACTGGTAAATGTCCCCCTGAGCAGGAACTGGAGCAGAGCACCCTCTATAAACACCTTGTGCCTGGGGACAGCAGCACCTTCCCCAGGTCCCACAACACACAATTTCACACCCCAGACAGACAGCAGGGCCCTGTTTATTTGGGCCCAACAGGAAACACATCCTGGCAAACATTAGCTGGGATGCAGTTGCCACCTTTGCTGATTTGAATTAAAAGGCCTTTAATTGCTGTATTATATAACTTGCTTTATATAATCTTCTCCAGACAGTCGGTGCTATACTGACAGCATGCTTATCCAGGAGGGAATGTTTCTCCTGCTGAAGCAAATCAACACATTTCAGCTGTGTGTGGGGGCAAGGGATTTGTTGAAAGGAGAATTCCTTTGTCATCCTGCCTGAGGAGAGGTGTAATTCTTCTGCCTCTTTGATCTGCTTGGGGGTAGCTTAGGCAGGGCTTGTAAAGGAGCCTCAGAAGAGGCCATGGAAGATTTAAAGAGGCAGGAGAAGAATGGTGGAGCTGGGGACCTGAGGATCCAGGCTGAGCATCTTGTTCTCAGCTCTTCTGTGGTTGTTATCTGTTCAATTCCATGTCCAGATCCTCACTCAAATTCCAGGAGATTCCCAGTGGAGGCTGGATCAGAGCTGTGACAGCAATTTATCATGACCCCTGCTGTGAGGACATGGGCAGATCAGAAGCCAGAATTCCTGCAGATTTCTCCCCTTCACTCCTATTCCCTGAGGTTAGAATCCCATAGAGGGGATTCTAACAAGGTGAGGAATCCCAAAATTTCACCCTGCCGTTCTGGTAAAGCCAATGTTCACATTCCTGCAGAAAAGGACAAAATGAACACATGGACCAGCTGAAGTTGGGTGCTTTTGCACAGTAAGTCTAAACCCTGGAAAATTTCTTGGAATAATGTATTACACAGGAATATTTAATTTCTGCCCAAACTATGCAGTAGCACGGACATATTAAAAGTGCGTCAGGAGAATAAAACTTGAGAATTGTTCAGGAAAGTGTGACCTCATTCCCCTTTCCTCCAATACGGGCTTAAAGTTTAACCTCTGTCAGCTCCATTTGCAACCAATAAATCCAACAGCAGAAGGGTGAAAAGGTACAGTACAAAGTGACCTTCATTTTTTTCTTTTATTGAGCAGGGGAGGAAGGTGATTCAGTCCAAGTGCAGAAAGAAGGCAGCTGTAAGAGACGTAGAAATAAGTTTATTCTCAGGGCTGCTGATACTAACAAGGACATTAAATAATGGAATTACTTCTGGCTTTACAAAATGTAATTAATTTGTACTTAGACTCTGTCCTTGATAATTCAATATTTTCTCTTTGCTACTGATTGACACATGTGAAGGTGTTTTCGGGTGTCTGTAACTGGGTCCGATGGGGAGATTTCTGCTTTAGCCAGCTGAGACACCAGGCAGCTTCTCTAAGTTAATATTACAGGGTAATGGACATTGCCAAACAGCCGTTCTTGACTTCATAAATCTGTGGTGGTTGCAAGGGGACTCGCAGAGGGGGCACCTGGTCCTCCCCCGTGTCAGCTGTACAAGGGGCACACATCCTTCTCCAGTGTTCAAATGGACAAATCTCAGTGTTAAACAAGACAAATTTCACTATAACCTCCCACTAGTGTCTAATGGCTCTCTTGGGGTTATCCTCATTTTGGATATATGAAATTAGAGCTTAGGAGAGGAAAACAGCTCTTTCCACAAATACTTAAGCACACGAAATCAAGCAAAATTTGGGCAGTCCACTTGCCACGAATTTGAGCCCAAACATTTTGCTGCTGACCACAAGGAAGCCTGGGTGGGCTGGTGATAGGAGGCAGGGTTTGAGATAAGGGTGTAGCATCTTTAGCTTGCTCTAAAAAAGGTCATTCCTAAGGCTTGTTTCACCGTCCCTTCCTATTGGGAAGGTAAAGTAACAACAGAAACACAAAGCCCTCAACATCCGATTCCAGGTGCGCTCACAGGTTTTCCCAAAGGAAGCATCCCCACGGCAGCTGCAGGAACCCAGCCCTGTGTGGCTGGGCATTCTCCTCCTCAGAGACCCAGCAGGCTCAGAACACCCCTGTGGGACTCAGCACCGGGAGTGTTTTCCCCTCAAGTTCTTACTTTGTTCGGAAGCTGCAGCATTTTGCCCCAGGACACACGATCACAGCACACTCAGCCACTCGAGAAGGATTCTGTTCAACTAAAGCTAAATAAAAAGGCACACATGGGCCCAGGGCAGGCTCGCTGTGCGCTCTGGCAACTGAACACATTTTATGCTTCAAGGGTGATAAACCCAGAAATCAATTATTTCTGAGAACTCCTCAGTTTTGGGTCAAAATCAGGCTCTAGGATTGTCCGTGAACATCCCAGGCAGTGTCTGACTCTGCAGTGCATCAGCCTCTCCCCAAACTGTGTCTGAGGAACTCCAAGACGGGGAATTTTTCAGATGTGGGTTGATCCAAATTCCAGTCTGAACACATCTGTAGCATTTTCTTCACCAATGACTCTTGTTCCCTGAGTCTGTTTTTACCATGGTCAGTCATAAAGGACAAAATAAGAGGAACAGAGAGCTACACTTTTCTTTAAAGGGTCAGGTTCAGAAATCCATTCTTAGTCTTAGCATCACCTTTGTGGTGAGTAAACACCCAAATTCTCCTGCTGGAGTTTAATTTTTGTTTTGTTCTCACTTAATAATCCTATTTGAGATGCTTGTGTGACTCCAGGGTCTGAATTTCACACCTCCAAACCCTGTCTCTAACCACACTAAAAATAACTGTGTATCTGGCTGAATTATGCCCTCTGCATCTGCTCCCCTTTGTCCCTAAATTTGCTATCCACATTTCATCCAGGGTCTCCTAATGTCGAGATACACACAAAACTGCATCAACAGACCAGGATTCATCTTCTAAAAGGCAGAAAGGTCTCAAACCCAGCAGTTTTCCCCACACATGCCCACGATGGGGTTATTGCTGCTCCAGGCTTCACTTACACAACTGAGCATAGGGCAATATTAACACTTGACTGACTCGGAGTTTATTGAGCAAGCCTAAGCGATTGTTTTTTGCTGGAATGCTCCTTAGGCAAGGAACTCTGAGTTTCCTCACCAGCTGACTGGAACTCTTCCCCACCAGCTGTGGGAAAAGATGCAAATTACATAACTTTGTCCTAAACGAGTGTCTTGAGCCTGTGTCAGAGTGTCCCCCTGGCCTGCAGGTGGCCATTAAAGCCCGGTGGTTGTTGTTTCTCGCCCTGCAGAGCCCTGTCAGCAGTGGGGATGTTCAGCTTCCTCCGGGAACGCTTCACCAGCCACCTCCGGGAGCGCAGCCGGCGCCGGGCCAGGCTGGTCTCCAAGGATGGCAGGTGCAACATTGAGTTTGGCAACGTGGAACAGTCCAGGTTTGTCTTCCTGATTGACATCTGGACAACCATCCTGGACCTCAGGTGGAGGTACAAGATGACCATCTTCATCTCCGCCTTCCTGGGCAGCTGGTTCCTGTTCGGGCTGCTCTGGTACGTCGTGGCCTACATCCACAAAGACCTGCCCGAGTTCAACCCCTCCATCAACCACACCCCCTGCGTGGAGAACATCAACGGCCTCACCTCAGCCTTCCTCTTCTCCCTGGAGACCCAGGTGACCATCGGCTACGGCTTCAGGTGTGTCACAGAGCAGTGTGCCACTGCCATCTTCCTGCTCATCTTCCAGTCCATCCTGGGCGTCATCATCAATTCCTTCATGTGCGGGGCCATCCTGGCCAAGATCTCCAGGTCCAAGAACCGAGCCAAGACGATCACGTTCAGCAAGAACGCGGTCATCAGCAAGCGTGGGGGGAAGCTCTGCCTCCTGATCCGCGTGGCCAACCTCCGCAAGAGCCTGCTGATCGGGAGCCACATCTACGGCAAGCTGCTGAAGACCACCATCACCCCTGAGGGGGAGACCATCATCCTGGACCAGGTCAACATCGAATTCATAGTGGACGCCGGCAACGAGAACCTCTTCTTCATCTCGCCCCTCACCATTTACCACATCATAGACAAGAACAGCCCCTTCTTCCACATGGCAGCAGAAACCCTCCTGCAGCAGGACTTTGAGCTGGTGGTGTTTTTGGATGGCACCGTGGAGGCCACCAGTGCCACCTGCCAGGTGAGGACATCCTACATCCCTGAGGAGGTGCTCTGGGGGTACCGCTTCGCTCCCATCGTGTCCAAGACCAAAGAAGGGAAATATAGAGTGGACTTCCAGAACTTCAGCAAGACAGTGGCCGTGGAGACCCCCCACTGTGCCTTCTGCCTCTACAATGAGAAGGAAGCCAAAGCCAAAGAGAAGAAAGGTTATGACAATCCTGGCTTCGTCTTGTCTGAAGTCAATGAAACCAGCGATACGAAAATGTAGTGCCAGGTCTCCATGGGACTGAGTTTTCAGAATTAAGTCTTGAGAGGATTAATAAATAACTCAGTAAAACAAAACAGAAACATATGTTTGGGTTTGCTCTAACCCAGCATTTGTTTTCTCAAAGGCCTCCAATCAAAGAGGAGCAGCATACCCGTGATCACTATTTAACTACACTATATATATTTCATAGAATTTATATTTTTATATCTATGGAACATTTAATGAAGCTGCTATGTTGGAATGTCCAACTCACCGAAGTTTTCAGGGGCGCGCAAAGGTGTTAAAAAGCCTGAAAAGATGGAAAGAAATTTTAGGACATTAAAGATACACAGCTGCTGGAAGGAGGAGTTGAAAAGGTGAGACAGAAGGCAAAGCTAAAGAAACCTAAGAGACTTAGGAGCCAAACATTAAAAAAATTCTGGCTGCCAAAGCCCTCTATGAAAAGAGGCTCTCTGGCTCTGGAACTTGAGCACCTTTGAATGTGAAACAATTCCTTCCCTCTTTCTTTAGGGCTGGTCCAGATGCAGGATAGAGCAGTAAGGGATGGGACAAGCTTAGGAAATAGAGAAGACAGAGGTTGGGCCAAGCTGCGGCATCTCCAACTCCAATGTGACTTCTCCTGTCTGAAAGCCTTTGACTCCTTTCAGAGGAAAAGAGTCAAGTGGAAATGCAAAGTGAAAAAACAAGGAGAAGCAGAGACCCGCTCTGGGACAAAGGAAATTTTGCAGCTTATTCCCAACTGTCCCAGCCTTCAGCTGGTCTTCACTGGCCCAGGAGCTGCCTGGATGGGGAACAGGGAAACATTTGGAGACAACTCTCCAGAAAGGTGGGGAAAAGGAGAACACGTTGATTCCTTCACACCTGGCAGAAAGCACTCCACTGGGAGAACAGAGGAAATTCCCAGCTCTGGATGTATCCTTCCAAAAAATCCCCAACACAAACAGAGATTATCTTCCCCTTTGAAGCACAAAGGTCTTGTTCAAACAAAAACACAGCCCGAGATCCTCCTACCAACATTTGGCTTCAGATTTGGTTCCAAACTCTGCATCTCCCCGCAGCCAAACGTGCATCCCTACAGGAAACGGGTCCTGCTCGGTGGGACCTGAGTAGTGCTGAACATTTTCTGGGGATGATTTTTGACGTAAATGCAACAAGAAGTCTCAGTACTTTTTTAGTGAAATTCTACTTCCTCACAGTCAGTTTTTTTCCCCCCCAGTTCATTCTGTTACTGAGAGTTCTAGTGGCAGACCAAAGAGTTTTTGGGAACTCTTCCCAGTGATGTAACTCAGCTCATCAATTTTCAATGCTGTGGTAAAATGGAAATAGTGTTAAAAGCTGCTGGACTAAGTGGTTTTCAAAGAAGGGGGGAATTCAGCAGGTCAGATGATGACAAGAGAAAGTTATGCTGCAAATGAGCACAGTGTGAGTATGGAAATCAAACTCTGGGAACCAGGAGCGTTCAGGTCCCGGTCCCAGTGCAGTGTGAACTCCTCTCTTGGGTCAGAACAAATCACTTTACTCTGTATCTCCAATTTGCCATCTGTAACACAGGACATAAACACTGACATTGTGCAGAGAGCAATGTTATGAGCAATTATGTCACTAAAGCACTTTAAAAGCCAATTCTCAGCTGTGTCAATCTTTCCTCAGTGCACCACTGTCACACCCTTGTCCACCTCTGGATGGAAAGGTCAGCACACAAAGTTCTGCTCTCATCACACATCAGAGCTACCATAAGTGGCTGCACCAGGGCCAGAACTGTGACTGGAGAAGCAGAAGTGAGACCTTTGAGGTAACTCACAGGTACTGCCTGATATGTTAATTGTGCTGGATTGCAACCTTGCAAACCAACTGTGGAAAATAGACAGTCCCAATCACCACAGCACTTCAGTGCCCCTCATATAATCAGCTTGGAAGGACAGTTTTGATCCCCCAAAACAAATATCAAGAAATCAGTGGCCATGCACAGAAATCCCCGAGGGAGCAGGGAAGTGAAATAATGTGTCCAGAGTCCCAGAGTGGTCTGAACCAAAAGGCTGCTCCATCCTTCCAGAGCTGCTGCTGCATTTCCTCCCAAGGCTTCCTGTACAGTCCCCTGGGTGCAATGTCTCCAGAAAGTGGCACTGTCAGTGCTCAAGGCTTACAGGCTACACCTCTTACCCCTGGGAGAAGAGATCATCAAGATGTCTTTAAAAGCAGCAGAAAAAGTGTCACACTGGACAAAAATAGCAAGTCCAAGGGATCTCCATTCGAAAGGTCAAACCCAGGTGTGCAATGAGGAGTCAGGGAAGATTCCTACTTTAGGTACGGGTTTGGGATGTTAGTGCTAGTGGGGAAAATAAATCAGATGCTCAGAGGTGGTGCACACCCTCCAAAGCTTAGAGGGTCCCTAAACAATGCACTTCCAGGTACTGCCCTTGGAAAGGCTCCTCAAAATCCTAAACCTCAGTGTTCTTCCTGACTCAGCGATGGAACCTTTTGCCCTGTCTCTGCAGTGTGGGCATGAGGATGTGCTGTTCCATTTCTAGAACCTTTTGCCCTGTCTCTGCAGCTTGGGCATGAGGATGTGCTGTTCCATTTCTAGAAGGATGAAGTGCTACCACAGCTCAAAGAGGAGATTGCTGATCCCCCTGCAGGGGTGGTTGCCTGGTGTTCTCTCTCCTGACAGTCACACCTGCCTTGAAACCTGCACCAGGGGAAGGGTGACTGTGTTCTTTTGAGTATTTTGGTGTTACTGGAAGGGACCCAGGACCAGAGGGAATTGGAGGGGATGGATGCACAGCTGACAGGGCCGTGGCTGAGCTGTCAGGCTCTCTTAGAGCAGGATCATACTGGGAGCTGACTGGGAATCAGCGTGAGCCTCCTGCTGGTTGTCACCCCAGGAAGCCCTGCCAGCCCCGCAGCACCATCAGATAGAGCTGGGGCAGAGCCCAGCAGCAGCACAACAACGAGTGGAATTTCCTCTGGCTGTCCAGGGAGAGCTGTTTGTCACCCAGCAGATAAAGGCCCGGCCGGGAAGGAGGTTATCGGGGACAGGCCACTCGGGACACACTCCAGAGGAAAGCTATTTTGGGGGCTGTCACCCCTGCTGCCATTAAAAGAAACTTCAGTTAAGAGGATGAAAATAAATATAATCTTGCTGAGCAGAAGTGGCTGGAGGGAACCACAGAGGCTGATACTGGAAGACAAGGGCTGGGTTCTTCACCCTGACAGGGCTTGGCCTCCCCAGCTCCGCTCAAGCCTCGCCGGTCCCTCCCTGCCCTCTCGGGGTGCCCGTGCTGCCTTTAGGCCTTCCCACAAACTGGGACACACCATGGAGCTGACAGCCTGCTCCATACCCTGCAAAGGCCTAGGGAGAAAGTCCTGCCCCTTCAGGAGAGCAAATCACACCATTCCTGCTGGATTAAGGATTTCTCTGGGAAAGCCAAGCAGCCAGGCTTGGGAATGATGTGTCTGCAATAAACTTAATTTATCTTCTCGTTTCACAAACAACATGTTTCTTCTACTGTATTTATTTTAAACATCCATTCAAGCTGTGCATAACATTTCAATCATTTTGAAATAGATTCACCCTCCTGCTGGCAGATGAATAAGGCATCCTGCTGACTGCTGGAGAAAGGGCCATGAATTAAAATAACTGCTTTTGGTGAACTGACATATGCTGGTTTGCTGTCTGTCTGCACACATGCTCTTGGATGAACTGGTGAAAAAACACTCCTAAATAATAATAACAATAATAATAACACCCCCCTGGGACACTGTTCAGATGCTCCCACTGACTTGCACTGCTGGATTGTGGCAGACCACTGCTCACAGGCTGCCAGGGAATGCCAGGATAGCTCCTGCCTCTACACAATTCCCTGGAAACTCTGCTGCTCACCCACAAACAGGTCAGCAGTGAGCAAACACACCAGCAGCAGCAGCTGGAGTGTCCCACCCTCTTCCCTCTCCCCAGGGCAATGAAGGTGGTCATACCCTTGGGAATTCTGCTGGGAACAGCCAGGATTTCCACCTCATTTTTTCCCCCTAAAATTACCCTGCCTTGATCCATGGTCGTGGTGCTGGCCCAGCTCCTGGTCCCCACTGGAGCAGGGAGAAAACAGCACCAGGCCAGGAATGTGAGCAGAGAAAGGGAAGCAGAGAGGGGAACTGTGCAAGTTCCTAAACCCTCTGGTGAATTCTCCTGCTCCAGCTTGGGAAACCTCGGTCACCATCATCACTGGCACTAAATCACATTTAACCCGGTGACAGCATCACTGGAACAAGAGTGAGGAAGGCTGGAGCTCTGCTCAATACACAAAAGATAATTCCTGAGGCCAAGCTGACATTCCTGTGGTGGAAGCATCTGCCTGGGGACACTCGCACTTGAACAAACTCACTGCTGCACATAAATTCTCCTGCTCAGGGGAGGTGGATGAGCGAGGGGAGGCTGGAGATGAGACAGACTCACTTGGAGGCTCCTTTTTTTTATGCTGCTGGCCAAATTGAAGGACAGAAAGCATTAAACCCTCGGTCCCCTGGGCAACCACATCCCAAACACCGGGTTAATCTGTTGTTCCAGCCCAGCACGGAGACAGGTCGGGGTGCTGGAGAGCACAGGGGTGCTGGGGGCCACCGGGGGCCCTGGGGGGGCACAGGGGACCATCGAGGATGCCAGGGATGCAGCGATCCCCGCGGTGTTTTCCGTGCCGCTGCCACAGGATGGCACCGCTCACCTGCGGATCGCAGCCCCGAACTCCGCCGGGCCACCGCGGCAACCTCGAAAAGCAAAGCGAGAATTTATTGGGTCTGTTCCGCGTTTTATTGCACCAAGTTCAATGCATTTCGTGGCTCGGTTTTGGCACGGGCCGTGCTAGCGGGATATATTTAGTCCCTTCACAGAAGTGTTGGGAATTCTCGGCGGTGAATTGGAGGGAGATGTGTGAGTGGAGGGCTGGGGGCTGTAAACATCAGCTGCTGCTGCACCCAGAGCAGAGCAGGGGGCTCAGGAACGGCGAGGCTGGGTCTGGAGAGACCCATATTCCGTAGGGAACTCTGCTCTGGAACGTCAGAACAGACACTGCTCCCTGCTTCGTGCCTCAGTTTCCCCAGCAGTTAAAACCCAACAGCACAGTGGTGCTGGGTAAATGCTCGGATTCCATGACCTCAGAGGGCTTTTCCAAACTCACTGATCCCATGATTCTACCACAGACCTCCTCGGGATGGCCCCAAGCCCTCGCTGTGTTCCTTTTGCAGCAGTGCCCAAGGTTCCTGTTCAGGAGCAGCTCCCCCGTGCCCTGGGAGTGCTCCGGGTGCAGCAGGGAGCCAAGCCCCCCCAGGAGTCACTGTCACCGTGGCAGAGCCTGCAGAGCCATCACACTCCTTGGGATGGTTCTGAAAGCCCAGATCACATCCCTTCGTGCTGCTGTGCCTGGAGCTCCACAAACACTGCCGTGGGACCAGCCCAGAATCCCGGGATGGTTTGGGCTGGAAGGGACCTCAAAGCCCAACTCCTTATACCCCCATGCCAGGCCCCCCTGCTCCCCTCCATCCCTCACAGAGCAGGATGCTGCTCCCCAAATTCCCACAGCAAGGTTGGGATGCCGGTACCCCTGGGTCTCCAGACCTTGGAATGTGCTGGCTGAGGATTGGGGGGAGCTGCTCAGCTCCCTGTCAGCCTTGAGCCTCCAGAAATGGAGCATTAAGGCAAGTTTTAAATCCTCCACAGAAACATCTGCCCCAAGCTGAACCCCTTTCTTAATTTGGTTTGCCTTAACACTACAGTACACTGTTATATCAAATATGTGTATATATACACACACAATTATATCAAATATGTATGTATGTATATACTGTTCTGTGAAATATGCATAAATCTATATGGAATCACAGAGTGCTTTAGGTTGGAAGGGACCTTAAAGCTCATCCCATTCCACCCCCTACCATGGACACTATCCCACATTGCCCCAAACCCTGTCCAGCCTGGCCTTGAACACTTCTAGGGATGTGGTGAGGGTATAGGTGATAGATGTATATATGTAATATATAGATGTAAAATATGCAATAGATAGATGGATAGATGGATGGATGTGTGTGTATTATACATGCGTCCTGAGGGAGACAGAAAACCCAGGGAAGGTGTTCAGCTCTGTTCAGGTCTCTACAGGTGCCTTGTGCCAACGCTCCCGGCACAGCCGCCTGCTCACCGAGAGCCTGGGAAGGCCACGCTGTGCTCCCAGGGCCGGGGATGTCCCTGCCCCGGCGGGCCCGGGCTGCAGGGAGGGGACTCTGCCGGCCTGAGCACGGCGCTCAGGCAGCACGGAGGGACGTGCATCCAGCACAGAAACTCCGGGAGAAGCCAAAGCAAGTAACGAGTTTGCAGCAGTTCCTGGAAAGGAAGGAGCCAGCCCTGGTGGTGAAATCTCATGGAACTGCCAGAGCCCCAGGCTCCTCATCTTCCCTCGCCACTGCAGCTTCAAATAACAACTCCAGGACTGAATCCTGCTGTGCCTGTCCCTGGTTAGGAGCAGCAAGGTCCCTCCACCTGGGAAACCTCCCCTGCCCAGAGCCCTTCCCGCTGCAGTTACTGATCCGGCTCGGGGGAGCTGCTCTGCGGCCAGCCCGGCTGTGCCCATCCCCTGCCTGCTCAGGGCAGATCCTTGGGGTTCCTTGGGGCGGCTCCTCCACCGGGGGGTGCAGGGCTGATGGTTTTATTGCTGCCACGGCCTCAAAACTGCTCTGCCTTTGCTCTTGACACTCACTGGGTTTGGTATCAGGCTCTGTTTGCTGCCCTTGGAGCCTGAAGAGCTGATTTTTGCCAAGGATCTCTAATTCTATTCTGATCTAATAGAAGAATCTGAGCTTCATGTGCAGGGATTTCTACCTCTGTAGTGGAAGAAAATCGTAACACACAAGCTGAACTACATGTTGTCATTCTCCACAGGACCTTAATCAGAGGTGTCTCAATTCTTTTCTGATACAACAGAAAGGTCTGAGCTTTATTTGCAGATTTCACAGATGAAATTTTTCATGTGCATGTTATTCTGGGCATTGTGCAAAAATATACAAATAAGGTCTTTGAAGTGAATTTATAAACGCCAGCCCCTGACGTGCCCCTGGACTGCAGCTCTAATTAACACCAAATGCAGCCACGCTCGGTTTGATGTGGGAGAACAGACTTTGGTAGCAGCAGGCTGAAGTCTCACCAACTAATTTCACACAAGTTATTAAAAATACTGGATCAGCACAGCAAAGCAGCCTGTAAAAACTCTATTATTGTAATAGGATAATGAAGTAAAGCTGGCTGCTTTCATCCAGCATTTACACACTGATGGCTCTTTCCCTGTGACGCAGAGGTGGGAAACAGCAGCTGGGCTCATCCCTCCTTTGAGCACAAAGCTTCAGGCCCGGGCATTTACTGCCCTGGATGTGGATGAAGCATTGCTGGGCAAATCCAGCCTCACATTAGATATTTACATCAACAGAAGTTGTGGAAGATTTCCCCCATAATTAATGCCTCATTCTGGGGGAGAGTGCACTTGTTGGGCATGAGTATGAGAAATCTGTCTTTGTCTTTCCTAAGGGAAGGTCTTGACACAGGGAAATCCCTCCCCCCTGTCCTGGCAGAGGGAAATCCCTCTCCTTTGCCACGGCACTCTGTCAGAAATCTGCAGCTGTTTGGAAGTTCATCCTCAGGACTAAAATACCATTTTTAGGTATTTAAGGCAGGAAGGCGTCAGTGTGCACAGGGGGTGGGTTCTGGCATGATCTCAGGGATTCTGGACAGGAGTGATCTCAGGTGCTTGGCTCTGGAAGGATTTGTTATCTCTTACTTTAGAGCATCTAACAAGTGCTTAAGCTGGGAGCTCCATCTTCCAGCGGGGATAAAAAGCCTCCTTCAAAATCCAGTTCAAAGCAGGTTCTAAACCTGCTGGCTGTAATTAAGCAGGATGAGTTCACACACAGAGAGGCAGGACCAGCTCAACCAGAGAAAAGCAGCACAGACATCCTGCCAAGAGAACCAGAACTCTGAGCCTGTAAAGCCATTGCTGATTCTACTCAATGTACAGGCTGCACTCTCTATTTATAGATAGAGGAATGTAGAGTTAGTTCCAGTTTGGCATGTTTGAGCTAGATCCCACTCAGGGTTTGAGGCTGGTGGAACAGAAATCCTGGGGAATTACCAGATCCCCAGAAATCAGGAGCTGAATTCACTCTGATTGCAACAGGAGCTGGGTTTCCTGGGGAGCTCTGAGTCCTGAATGTTGATGTAGAGAAGGTTTTCTGCTGCCCCGGTTGACTCCCAGCTCACAGCCATGTGACCCCAACCATCTGTCTGCTAAACTTTCTGATTTAAGCCTGAAATACTTGAATTCCATCTGCCTTGTCCTCCTGGGAAAAGCAGAAAGTAGCATTAGGGCTGTCAAATTCCTTGTTTGCTTTGTCCCAGTGTGCCCCAGAAACTTGGGATGGGGGGGGAGATCCCCCTGTTCCCACCCCTGGCAAAGTCAGGCTGATTTTGAGGGGTACAAATTACCTACTCCAATCTCTGTCTTATTACTCTTTTTCTACATGAGAAATGTTAACTATCTTATGAAAATGCTCTGAAAGGTGCCTGGGAAGTGCCCCAGCAGTGTGAGGCTGTCTGGCACTCTGGGTGGAGATCTCCTTGCTCTGTCTCTGGATTCCATGGGAATGCCTGGAGTGGGAGGCAAAATCTGTCTAAGGCTAAATATTACCAAATACTAGGAAAAAAAAAATCTAAAGCTAAATATTGGTGAATACTAGAAAGGATTAATGCCAGCAAGTAGCCGAAGGGAAGGATGAAAAGAGGCAGAGAAGACCTGAGCTGGGATGCTGCTGATCACCTCCTGTCTCAGGAGGGCTCCTTTAACACACTGGGCAGCCACAATCAGATGCTTCCTAAATTGTTGGTTATTTTCAAACGTCTTCTTTCCTTCCCAAGGTTCCTGCTGGCCAAGTTTTGCTATCAGGGACATCTTTGTACTCTGATAACCTTCAGATTCTGCCTTTAGATGCTTTTGTGCAATCTCATCTTCTGATTTTCCTATTACTGGCAGGCGGGCAGGACACGGTATTCAAATAAAATACTTGATATTTCCACTGATGCTGCACAGCCAGAATTAATCTCGCTGGTGCTGCAGTGGAAAACAACGGAGATAAGCAACAAACCACTCGCTCTTGTGACTAAATTGAGCAACTCTGGTGGAATCCACAGAGGGAGCAGCTCTGGGGGGCTGGAAGCAGCCCTTTTCCCGGGCCAATCAAGCTTTGTCCCGGCGCTCAGCAACAAAAGGTTGTGTGCAGGAAGGAAGTGCTGTGCTTGTGCAGCCCTGGCTTCCCAAGGCTTTATCAGGTCTGCAGGAGCTCCAGATCTCTCTCAGGACCACTGTGCAAAACTGCAGGAAGTGCCTCAGCCTGACCTTTACCCACAATCAGAAGATTCCTTGGCAGAGCTTGTTTTTTCAGCCTCCACCTCAGGAATGCTGCGGAGCACTGGCTCTCCCTGGGGTTTGGGGATAGGTGGGAAACAGGAGCAGGCTGGGCACACACTGACATTCCTGGGGGGCCCTGGGGCACCCCAAGAGCCACCTCGACACTTCAGCTTCTGAGCTCTGGCTGCCCTTCCACTTTCTCTGTCTCTCCATGGACAAGAGCCTGGCTTTTAATCCTTTCAACAACCAAATCCAGTCTGATCAACTCTGGCAACAATTTTCTGGAATGAGTGGTCAATGCTGCAGGGATCAGGATGGGTTGCCACTACTGCGGAGCTGCTTGCTTTCCCTTTTTAGCTAAATTTAACTTCAAGTGCATGCAAGTGTGAGAGGGGAGGGAGAGAGTGGGACAATGTGATGCCTTAGAGAAGAAAGCCAGCATTTATTTTGTCGCTTTTTTTTTTACATCATCTTCTTCATACAACTGTTTCATTGTAGCATTAATACACTTAGAAAAACAGCAAACCACCAAGATAGCTTGCAAAATTATATATATATTTTAATATCCAAAAAGTACATTGCATATATATAGTAGCAAAAAGCCCCATTTCCATGGGTAGTTCCTTCATACTTAAATTTTGCGATTATTGCAGAAATGTTACTTAAAAAACACCCCAAAAGCACTAAGACCTAAGTGTATTAGCTTGATCTTCTCTTCCAAACTTGTTAAATAATGGCATCAGTGCTTGTGTTTAACGTTCTGAGCAGACTCCAACACTCTGGTTTCAGACTCCCCTCCTGCAATTGGATGCACATGGACCAAATCCCACCCCCACGGAGTCCCAGGGGTTGGTCTAGACTAGATAGTTGTGATCCTGTTAATTGGCTGCCACTTAATACAAGTCAGCTAATGGGTTGTACATGGAAATCTCGCCCCCCAGACATCTGTTCCAAACCCCAAATGCTTGTGGTTTACCCTCTGTTTATGGCACCAAACCGCCGCTTGTGCAGCGTCACATTCACATGTGCAAAGCTGGGGATGGCTGAGAGCTCTGGGAGGGGTTGGATTTCCACAGAACCCCCCAGCAGGAGCCATCAAAAAGAGGAGTATTTCGTCGTTTTATCTATGAAGTGGTTAAGATCTTCCCAAAGTTCAGGATTTGGGTGAAAAGCGATCAGAGAATATTGCAATGGTTGCCTTGAGATGTCGGGCCTGTTTTCAATCAGCCTCACTGCAAACATGGGAGTAAGTGGAGGTAATTTGCAGACAGCCTCAACAGACTGATACAGAAAATCCTCTCCTCTAGACAAACCCAAGGCAATCTGGAACGTTTCTGGCCACTTTGGGGGTCAGTCATGGATCCAATTGCAGGACCAAGCCTATCTCCAACAGATACATTACTCATGTCTTTTTTTTCTTTTTTTTTAGCAAAAAGTACAAAGCTACAGCCCAAATGTACAGATTGAAAAGATGTACAAATTACATTAAAAAAATAAACAAAAACAACCGAGCTGATAGTAAAAAACAAACCTGCATTTGTGACCGAGGTCAACTCGTTTTATTTACTCTTTCTTTTAAAACTGTGAGATATAGGGAAAAAAAAAATAACTCTGCATAATTTATACAGTAATTTGCCTTCTGGTTTGTTGACCCTTGGTTTGACGGTCTGACAAACGCACAGCGTTCGCGAATCGGTGCTTCCAGAGCCCCAGGCTCGGGCTGAGCCAGGGACCTGCTGTCGTTTATTCACTTCACTTCTGCTCTCAGGGAGTGCCTGTGCTTGACTTTGCGTCACGCTTTGTTCTGGTTCCTGCTGCTTTCTGAGTTCACACGCAGTCGAATGAAGTTGTAGTCTAAAAAAGTTCCTTCAATGCCCTTTACTTCTTAAAATATACATGTACATATATATATATATATATATATGAATATATATATATATTTAATTTCCAGTTGGGTGAAAATCCTCCTCTGCCTTAGAGCTAAGATTCCAGTTGTGGTCCCCTGCAGCCCAACGTCCTCCACTGAACGGTCAAATGGCCAGTGAGAAAAACCTCATTGTGGTCATATTTTCCTACGACCCGCTACTGGATCTATGCCTTGTCAAAAGCCTTTGAATCCTTAAAAATTCTTCTCATCCAAAAGCTAATAATCATTCCAGGGAATGGTGAACCATCTTCATTGTCACTTTCTACAGAGGACACGAGCCTTAAACACCAAAGAAAACGCAGAGTACTGGCCCACAGGAGCTTCCATCTCTCAGTTCAAGACACAAGAGGCAAAGTTACAAAAGTAAAAGGTTTGGTCCAGGAATAACACACATCCAGTTTTAATTATTCCCCAGAAAGGCCACAATTATCCTTTAAGGGTCCCCCCAAAAACCATGAAAATCCCAGGAGTATAGAAAAAGTCCGACCAGACTGCTCAAGGCCACTGGCAGATCAAAGCATTTAGTAATAGCTGCCCAAGTGTGGTGTGACGTGGGCGTTGGGGTGGCGGGGCACGTTGGGGTTGGGGTAAATGCTTCCTGCAGGGGAGGTCCAATAGGGGGAGGCCGCTCCAAAGAAACTGGATGATGTGACAGGCATGGAGGAGGGGTGTGGGGGCACAAAGTTCACCTTCTGCTGGTGGGCATGGTAGGACGGCATGTAGGACAGATCCGACGGGTACTTGTACATGGAGGACTCGGTGGGGTGGGGCTGCAGGGCCTGGGCGATGCCGTGAAAGTCAAATTTGTAGGCATACCTCTTGCCGTGCACTTTGGTCATAATGTTCTTGTCGTAGTAGTATCGCAGCGCCCGGCTCAGCTTGTCGTAATTCATGTTGGGTTTGCTTTTCCTCTCGCCCCAGCGCCGCGCCACCTCGTCAGGGTCCGTCATCTTGAACTCGCCGTTGGTGCCCTCCCAGGTGATGCANCAGGAACTGCCACAGCTGGATCTGCCCGCTCCCTGCAGACACGAGCCAAGGGGAAAGGAAATGACTCGGGCCTTCCTGCTCCGGGGCACACACAAAGGCAGGAAACAGAAGGACTATCTCGATCTCGACTGGGAACTGCTCCTTCAGGCCTTGGAAAGGCGGCCCTAGGAGTGGATAAACCGTTCCCAGCAAACAAGTTACTCAGCCCTTTGTTCTGGGCCTGGGCCTGAGGTCACGTTGCGTTTCATAACGGCTGCCTTTGGCCTTAAAATCCTCAGGCCATTCTTATGAACAGGGTTTTCTGCGAGGACACTGCTCTGCAGAGTTTTCACTGACTGGTCAGCACAGTGCACTTCACCCCTCCACTGCTCACTGTTTGCCATGGAGATTGTTCTGGAATACTCCAGCTCTCTCTCCAGTGGGTGATCTGAGTTACACAGGATGATTTGTTCCCCAGATGACTCCTGGTTTTGCTCAGTGTAGTTGTACAAGTAGTTAAGGGTAAGTTAGGAGCCTTACAGGCATCCCATCTGTACAAGTTTGGTTAGTTTGAGCAGGATTTGCTCCAGGTTTACTCCCTAAAATTAGGGGTCATCTACTGCAGATGATGTGCTAGGAACAGTTACACTGTGACTTTCAGAGACCTTTTGTGCCTTTTTTCTTGTAACCCACAGCAGGCAGTGAAAAATTAACCTGTACTGCAAATCTGAGGGACCAGCACTTAGGACCCCTGTAAAGCTCTTCTTAGGGAATCCTGGGTTTGGGTCAGAACATCCAGGATGGTGATTTTGTCCTGACAGAGGTGATGTTGCACCACTTTCCTCACTTTTCTGTAAGGATTTTGGCAAAAGCCCTTGTGAGGTCACAGCTACCGAGTTCAGTGGCTCTCACAGGTTCCCCCAAGGGTGCAGGGACAGCAGCTGCTCCCCAGTGCAGGCTGGAGCAGCAGCTCCATGGAAAAATTCACCTCTTTGATAAGGGGGGTCTGAAATGGAAAATGAACTCACCTGGATTGGCAAGACGGCTGCTGGTGGGCCCCAGGATTTGGTAGGGATCTAAAAAATAAAATAAAGTTTAAAAAAAAAATCACCCAAGAAAATTTAAAGGATGTTTCATCAAAAAGAAACTCTGGGTCATCATGTTTTTTCTAGAACCTGTATTTTCATTTTCTTTCTTTACTCTTTCTTCCCCTTCTCCCAGGGCCTGGAAATGCTCCTTCTTTCTTTCTTAGCAAACCTCCAAGTATTTCTGGAATCCAAAATGGCACAGCCACCGTTTCTGGCACTGCTCTCAGACTTGCCTGCTGTCTGGGATCTCCTTGGACATACCCTGCACTGTGTGGCAACCAGAAAACATCAAACGTACAAAAAAAACCTGTGGGATAGGAGAACAGCCACAAAGCAGGAGCAAATGGATTTCTCCTCACAAAAAAGAGCTAAATAAAAAGGAGAGCAGATGAGATTTTCAGATCCACTTGTTAGCAGCTGAGCTTGCTGCCCTGGGAGGGCAGGAAATATTCACCCAAGTCTCTCTTTGTGAAGCAAACGCAGCATTAGGGAGATGAGAGTAACAGGAGTTTGTTGCTGGCTCCACCAAGGCTGAGTGGTTCTTGAAAACCCCACAAAGCATTTATTAGGAATGAATTCCTTCCCTTTCTGTGGGGCCTCCTCAGCCCTAATCTCTGCACTTCTCCTCTGCCTCTCTCTGGTTGTGGTGATTTGGATCTGCAGCGTTTGCTGGTGGATTGAATCGGTGCCAAGAGAGCCCAGCCCGGAGCAGAGGGAGGGGATGGAAAGCAGCTGTGCCGGGCAGGGAAGGCGGGAGGGCAGCAGGGAACACGCTCTGCTCTGCCCACCGGGGCTGCTTTCCTCCTCTGCTCTGCTCCGGAAGCCCTGCTGGGATGGCTGGAGACGCTTCCAGTGGGAAGGGGCGAGCTGGGATGCTCCAAGGGGATCAGGCACTGCAGATCCCAGCCCAGGGATGTCCCAAGGGGATCAGGGACTGCAGATCCTGGCCCAGGGATGCTCCAAGGGGATCAGACACTGCAGATCCCGGCCCAGGGATGCTCCAAGGGGATCAGACACTGCAGATCCTGGCCCAGGGATGTCCCAAGGGGATCAGACACTGCAGATCCTGGCCCAGGGATGTCCCAAGGGGATCAGGCACTGCAGATCCTGGCCCAGGGATGCTCCAAGGGGATCAGACACTGCAGATCCCAGCCCAGGGATGCTCCAAGGGGATCAGGCACTGCAGATCCCAGCCCAGGGATGTCCCAAGGGGATCAGGGACTGCAGATCCTGGCCCAGGGATGTCCCAAGGGGATCAGGCACTGCAGATCCCGGCCCAGGGATGTCCCAAGGGGATCAGACACTGCAGATCCCGGCCCAGGGATGTCCCAAGGGGATCAGACACTGCAGATCCCTGCCCAGGGATGTCCCTCTGGCTGGGAAGGGGCAGAGCAGCCACACAGAGCCCGTTGGGAAGAGCTGCTGGCACAGCTCAGGCCCTGGCCTGAGCCTCCCCCTGCCAGGGGCTGCTCCACACGGGAATCCCCCCCTCAGGCTCCCAACCCAAGGCTCCACTCTCACCTGGCTGGGGCCGCTGCTGCTCCGTCGTCTTATTCACATTTTGTGTCCCTGCGACAGGAGGGCCTGGAAAGAGAGAAGGGGTTTATAGGGACAGAGAACAGGTACAAAGTACAAAACACATCCCATAGGAATCACGGGAAGCAACTGCAAGGGAAAGGTTTGCTCAGACTAAAAGCTGATATTTTGGGGATTGCACTATGATATTAAGAGGTGTCCCTAGAAATTTAAATTTTCAGCGTAAAATGAAAATACACCAATAAGGAAAGCATTATATAGATATTTATAATTTGCCAAATTGGCAGTGAAACGACTAAAATATTATGTAGATACTTCATTAATGTTCTTTTATTACAACTGAACTTCCATTCTAGTTTGCATCCCTGTTGTGAACAAAAAATTGGATTATTAAACGTACAAATTCTGACTTCTTTCCACATTGGAGCTTTTCCCACATTTTTTTGCAAATGCAAATTCTTTTCTAGGTGAAAAAAAAATAAATAAAAGGGGGTTTATCAAACATTTAGTTGAAAATATCAGGGCGATTTGTATAAATCCCTGCAACAAGATGATCTGCTCCTCCTCTTTGTAGAATTTCTCACAAAGGAAAACCGACTCAAAGAATAATTCTCACATTAGGGGTGAGCACAGCTCAGGAAGCTGCAGAGCAAAGGGAGGGGACTCTGCCCCGTGGATTTCCACCAGGAGTGCCTTGGTGAGGGTCAGATGTGCCCACCCTGCCCAGGGAGAAGCCCCAGCAGAGGCACAGGGGACAGTGGCTCAGGGCCAGCAGGCTGGGCCACCACGACACGGATTTTAGGGACAGAAAACTGGTCTGGGATGTCATCCCCCTCCTGGGAATCCAAGGCACTCTAAACCCAGTAAGAACAAGAACTGGGAGAAGGCAGGGCTCGAGCAGAGGGCCCTGTCTCCCTGCTGGATTTTCCCTTTCTGGAAAGTTGAAACCCTCAGAATGTGCCCAAACTGTCCAGATCTGTCCCTAAACCCATCACAGCACGGGACACCCGGTGGTTAACAGGGTGTCTGCACAGAGGATTTGCTCCTGGCCCCTTCACCAAACCCTACAAGTGTTACTCTGTCCATAACATCGTTCTGCTTCTTATCTGCCCCCAGTTCTGCCTCTTATCTATCCCCAAATTTCTGCCCTTCTGACACTCCTGACACAGGCCAGCTGAGCCCAAGTCTCATTTTAATCTTCCATTGCACACTTTGTGATCCCCACTGGGACAACTTACTTTTGGAGAGGCCAGAATTCCCATTACTGCCCCATCCTGCTGTCCTGACTGCATCATAGGAGGGATCTAATGATAAAAGACAACAGGCACAGAGGGGTTGAAATGAACTTGTCCTAGAACAAAACCTGTAAGAATCTGGCTTTGCTTTGTGGTCCCAGCTGGCTGGGCTGCATTTTTGTCCTCTCCCACATCTCCAGTGCTCTCCTAGCCCCTCACAGGAGTGTAAAAAGGGGTGCAAATGCAGCAATGGGGCTCTTGGGGCAATCCTCAAGCCTGACACGTTCTGACCATGAAATGCTGTCATTGCAATGAGTGGAATTCATTGTGACCCATCCAGCCAAAAGGAGACCCCTTTCTCTTATCCCAAAATTCAGAGGACCACAGGCAGAGGAGGAGGAGGAAGAGATGAGCCATGTTCATCTCTTGTTGCTATTTCACAGAATAATTTCCTCTGTTATTATTTCACAGAAATTAAATGAAGGTTTTAAACCTGGGGAGGTGGAGGATTTGAGGTCACAATAAGGAGGCTGTTTCAAGGAGAGGAAAAAGGGGTAAAAGCATCATCCAGGGACAGCCCAAGTGCCCCTCTGCCCAGCCCCTCCTGCCTGTGGATCCCCGAGGATCCATCCCAGGCACTGGCACATTCCTCCAGCGCTGGGAAAGCCGCTGAGGCTTTGAAATTACAGCCTTGCAGTTATTGGCCTGGGAAGGAAAACAGAGGGACGGGAGGAGCCAGAGGAGGAGGGAGGAGAGGGGAATGGGGGAAAACAGAGCTCGTGCAATCTGCCTGTTTTTATTTTTATTTGACTTGTTTGTTTTCTTCCCTTTTTGCAGAAACCACAAACCCCACTGCAAATAGATCAGACTGGAAAACAAACCACTGTGGTTTCAGCTGGGACAGAGGGTGGGATGGGACAGCCTGGGAAGAGGGAGGGGACAGCCTCATCCACGCTGTTCCAGCAGGGATCCCCATCCCCATTGGATCCCTGTCCCATTAGGGATCCCTGTCCCCGTCTGGGATCCCTGTCCCCATCTGGGATCCCTGTCCCATTAGGGATCCCTGTCCCCATTAGAGATTCTTGTCCCCACAGGGATCCCTGTCCCATTCCGGATCCCTGTCCCCATTAGGGATCCCTGTTCCCATTCCGGATCCCTGTCCCCATTAGGGATCCCTGTCCCATTCCGGATCCCTGTCCCCATTAGGGATCCCTGTCCCATTCCGGATCCCTGTCCCCATTCCGGATCCCTGTCCCCATTCCAGATCCCTGTCCCCATTTGGGATCCCTGTCCCATTCCGGATCCCCGTCCCCGTTCCCGTGAGGGTCAGGGCAGTGCCTTGGTGCTGTTGGGGCCTTTCCCCGGGCCCAGCCTCCAGCCCCTGCCCTAAACAAGCTGCTGTTCTCAGGGGGGCGTTTTCCTGCTGGCAAACCATCCTGTAACCCTGATCCATCCCAGGGAGACAGAGCTCTCCCAGGGACCAGAACCAGGAGATCAGGGCCGGGGTCTGGAGCAGCCCCTGCCTTTTCCCATGTCCTCCCTGCAGCCAGGCCCTGACTCCCATTGCTCCCCTGGGATGTCCCTCTGAATTGTCACAGCCAGAGCTGTCACAGCCATGGTTGGGGAAACGCTTTGAAAAACCCGAGTGCTGCACCGAGAAAAGCAGAACCTTCAGCAACGTCCACCAAGTGAGATGTTAATGTGCATTTTGTTTTGTTCAACCAATAAACAGCTCTGTAATGCAGCATTAATGGAAATGCCATATGATGATTCTCTTGAAAGGAAGGCAGCAATTCTTTTTCCAACAGAAAAATCCTTTTCAAAATTGGGAAAAATTTCCTTCCCAAAAAGTAGCTGAACTCACTGAAAATTTTCAGTTTTTTCTGATTGTTTTTGGGGCCAAATCAAGGGAATCAATTGCTACAAAGGAGTTGCTTGATCCAGAGTCGTCATGTTTTGAGTAAATAAATAGGCCATGACTTGGAGAGATGATCTGCCTCCTCCTCCTCCTTCTTTTCCTCTTCCTCCTCCACCTCCTCCTCCCTCTCTTCCTCTTCCTCCTCCTCAGGTTTAATCCAGGCTGACTGAGTCCCTTTGCCTCGGTTTTTCCTCTATAAATACGGATTATGGAGCCAAGAGTGGGAATGTATAGGGGCAGCCTTGTGTTGTAGGATGAGATTCAGCCCTGAGCGTGACTTTGCCATAATAAGAGGGGTTAAATATGGTAAATATGGTATTCAGCCATACAGACCCTGCTATTGAAACACTCTGTGCACTCAGCTACTGCAAGTCTCCAACTCTTTCTCTTCCCCTCAAAAAAAAAAAAAAATTTAAAAAAAAAGAATCCAAATGCAGGAAGCTATTTTTATTTTACAAAAATCCCTGCAACGTGAAAGAACCACACCAGCCCTCCTGGCTTCCAGGCCCAGGCTCGAAAGCTGAATGTGTTTAAAGCAAAATGGAAAAGGCAGAGCCAGGGAACCCATCCAGAGCCTCAGGTTCCTGCGAAAACAGGATCATTCCCAGGACCTGACGCCCAGTGGCTCGAAGAGATCCTACAGAACTCCAGCCAGACGGTGACAGGGAGAGTCATATCTGTCATTTAAACCATTTGGATTTTACACCAAAACTTGCCATGGGATGGAAATTCAATTAGAAGCCTTGGGCTGGGGTTCTCTCCTGGTGTAAATCAGCAAATGGCTACAGGGAAGAGGGGGCAAATTTATCCCGGAAAGGATCAGGTCCCCATGTCTGGTTTAGACTTAAAAGGCCCCATGGAACAAGAGCCCTATGACAAATGTGTGTTCAATACAAAATGGAATTAAAGAGCAGAAAATAAATCATAGATGCTTTCAAGAGCTGTCATTCTGCAGCTGTCTGGTTTACGTCCAGAAATTCCCCAGCCTGAATGCTCAGTCTATTAGGAGGAAGGTAAAGGATATTAATAATGCTTTGCACTTTCACAGCACCTTTCAACTGAGGATCTCACAGCTTTGCAAACATTCGCACTCACAGCGCGCCTGGGAAGAAGGTTAAATATAATTTTATTTATTCACAGGCATAAATGCACTTTGTGCAGGCTTTGGCTGCCTTTTCCAGATGCACTGCCTTTCCCCTAAATCAGGCTGTGTGGGGCAGGCTGCAGCACTGAGCTCCGTGCCCTTTTAGCCCTGGTCTCCACTTTTCACCCCAAATCTCCCTTGGCTTCTCCCTTGCCGCTCTCTGTGCCCAGCTCTCCAGACAGCCCCTGTCCCCCACGGAGCTGCGTCCCCTCCCAGCACCTCTGGGGCATATTTAGTCTGAACAGACTGATAGATATTGCTGGGGGCAGATGGACAGACACGCAGACTCCCTTCCCAGGAAACCAGCCTGAAAATCCCCAGGTGGATTCCCACACCACGATCCCAAACCCTTGTCAGTCCTTCCAGGCTGAGTGCAGCCCAGTGAGGAAGGCTTTAGGGAGTCTGTGTTTGAGACATGATGTATTAGGGAGCAAACCCTCTCTGATAAGCTTTAAAAGATTCAAAAAAATACTAAAAAACCCTCTGGTGTTTTATAAATCTGAGAGTTTGGGGCAGAGGGGAGGCAAGGGGGGTTCGGTGAACAATGGGCTCACAGTGCCTGTGCTCCCTGAGCTGCAGGGAAGTGCTGACAGCCCCTCCATCCTGCTCCTCCGGAGGGGCTTTCCCAGCCAGACCCCAGTCAGGCACCACGTTGTGCTACCAGCCCTGACGAGGCTTTCCAGGAGAGCAACGAGCCTTGGGCCTGGAATATCCACATCTTTTAGGCCTTTATTTCTCTCGGAGGGATGCGGTGGGGGTGGGTCATTTATGGACTAAACGCTTCGTGGGCACTATGGGGGAATCTTATTTGGGATGCCACCCATGCTGGCACTACAGGCAAGACTGGGAAAGGATGGAGAGCCCAGGAATTTCTGGAGCTGGTACCGTCAAGGAAATTGGGCAGCTGCAGGGTGGGAAGGGGCTTGTCTTAAGCCATGGAGACAGAGCCAGGAAGGGAGAAGGCAGACCCAGGTGTCCTGGGGCGATCCAGATTGTGACGTGGCTTAGTGGTCACTTGGGGTCTATTTTGTGGCAACCACTTTATAGGGAGAGAGGGAAAGGGGGGTCAGGCACCTGGAGAATCCTGTGAATCTCACAGCCCCTTCAGATTCCAAACCACCTCCTTCCCCTTCTCCTGATTTGCTCCACTGAAATCTCTAAGGCCAAGTCCTGCCTGGAAATCCCTGTGCTCCCAGTCCAGGTGAGACAGGTCATCCCAGAACAGCTCCTCCTGCATTCCAGGTTTGGGCCATGGATTCTCCATGCAGAACACAGGCTGCAAGGAGTCCTCCTGTTTCAGGAGGAAGAAAGGACCCTGGCCTTGTGGCTGGAATTTAAATTAGCTTCCCTAAATGTGGAAAGCAGACCCAGGTGTCCTGGGGGATGCAGACCTGTGATTAATCCAAGTGCTCCCTTGGGGTCTATTATGCAGCAGCCACTTTATGGGGAGAGGAGGGCACAGGACCCCAGGGCCTTCCTGCCCAGGTGAGGCTGGGAGTGGTGGCACTCCCCTGGTGCCTTGGCACAGTCCCAGCCTGGGGACAAACCCCAAACCCCTCTCCTGCTGCAAGCCAAGCACGTCAGTGAGGTCTGCCCAGGTCTGTGTGTCCAGCCCTCACGCTGCCTCCTTCCCCCTCCTGGAGATCCCATCCAGGAGCTGGGCTGGTGTTCAAAGCCAGTTGGAGTCCAGAAACCCAGACTGTGGCTTTCTGCAGGGACCAGGGAGCCAAAACCACCTCCAGCTCCTTCTGGAAACACCCACTGGACTGGTTTAAATGGTGGCAGCAGACTTTTAAGCTGTGGACCCCATAAAGTCCTTCCCTGGCTCTGTGGGCATGTTCTGAATGCTCCACACACACAGGACACCTCCTCCACACACAGAGGACACTTCTGACTGCCCCACACACCCACAGGACACTTCTGACTGCCCCACATACCCAAAGGACACTTCTGACTGCCCCACACACCCACAGATCACTTCTGACTGCCCCATGTAATACAGGACCCTTCTGACTGCCCCACATACCCACAGGACAGTTCTGACTGCCCCACATAACATAGAGAACAGTTCTGACTGCAGCCCACACACAGAGGAGGGTTCTGACGGCCACACACACACAGAGGACATTTCTGGCTGTCCCACACCACACAGAGGACATTTCTGACTGTCCCATATAACACAGGACATTTCTGACTGCCCCCCACGCACAATGCAAACCTCCCAGGGTCAGCAGAGAGGGGCTCCAGCTCCTCTCAGCATAAAGCTGTCAAGGCTCTGGGCTCTCACCTGCCTGTAGCTGTGGGCAGGGATGGGGGGACAGGGGCTGGAGCACGGTCTGGGGACTCCTGTGGCCTTTTCCAATGGCTCTGCCAACCTCCCATCACATTTACCCAGGTCCAGGGACACGAGTGTCACAACTGAGCACACTGAGGCCTTGAAAAAACCTCACAGCATCACTGGTTCTGCCACTTCCTCAGTTGCTTTTCAACTTACTATCTCTGCTAATTAAAACAATGAATTAACACATGTGCCACATGTCGTGCTCTTTGTCATTCCTGGCCAGTGTTACTGTGACTGTTCCCATTGTTACACGAGGCTTCCCAGTCCTTCAGCACCAAACTCTTCCTTTTCTCCTTCAAGACACACTGTGCTCTTCCTTGAGCAAAGGAACCACCACTCCAGGGGTCAGAGGTGGAAATCAGTAATTCTAAGTCTCTTCCCTAAGAGGGAGCAACTCAGTATGATAATGTAAAATAGAAGTAATTTTGAAACCATTCTGCACTCACTGAGTGATTTGATTATTTCACAACTGAAAAATATTTCACAATTATTTCACAATTGAAAAACATTATCAAGCTATCTTTTGCATCCACCTGGGTGTACTGCTGGACTCGATGATCTCAGATCTTTCCAACCTGAATGATGCTGTGATTCTCTGATGTCTACATTGCTGTTAACCTGTTTCACAGATCCCAAATCCAGGCCTGGAACGGCACCGGGCTTTGACCTGAAGTCAACTCTAACCAAGTGAGAAGGGACTGACTGCTGGATTTAGGGGAGAAATCTGCTGCAGAGATGGATGTAAAGAACAGATTTGGCTTGGGGAGTGTCTGAAAGTAGCTGAGAGCCTGGTTATGAATTGCTGCCTTTATAGAAGTAAAGATCAGAGGGATCAAACATTTCTGGTTGAACTCCTGTTCTAAATCAGTGATGGATTAAAGCCCCGTGGCTGAAGCCCACTCATTTCCAGAGTCAGACAGGATCTGGATGGTGTAGGAATAGAACAAGGATTCAGTATTCCTGTCTCTGGAAGCATCCAAGGCCACGCTGGACAGGGCTTGGAGCAACCTGGGCTAGTGGAAGGTGTCCATGCCCATGGCAGGGCTGGAACTGGATGGGCTTTAAGGGCCTCCCAACTCAACCAGTCCTGGGACTCTGCGATTTCCAGAGGATTTCCTGAGCTGGCCCAGGCAGGGCATGCTCAGGACAGGTCACTCTGCTTTGAGGCCTGTGGCCTGTCCCTGGTCAGAGCTGGGGTGCAGGGAAGGAGCTCCCACAGGGCAGCTGAGAGCCCCAGCCCTGAGAGCCCCAGCCCTGAGAGCCCCAGCCCTGAGAGCCCCAGCCCTGCTCCCCGCTCAGACCCGGAGTCACTCCCTGCAGCTCCGAGCCAGAGGCGACAGCCCCCGGTGGTGCCTGTGGCTGGAAAAACATCCCTGAGCCACGCAGCGCTGCCACTTCCTGAGCCACGTCTGCCTCACCCCATGCAAGCCTCACAAAGACACATTATGAAGAAAAGGAGGAAGTAATGAGAAGATTTTTTTTCCCCTTGTTGTTGCTTTTTTTAATATCAGCAGCAGAAATCCCAATGCACAGTGCACAGAGACTGAAGAATGTGTCCTGAGAATCCCTCCCAGAGCCAGCCTGGAAAAGCAGACGCTCTGCAGCCAGCAGAGATGTTCCTGAGCTACGCAGGGCTGCAGGCACAGCCGAGGCACAGCTGCACATCCTCTGCACACCTACAGAACCACCCAAAACACGCCCAGGAGTGGGCAGGAATGTGCCCACAGCACCGCGCGGATTTCACCCCCAGCACAGGGCGTAAAACCAAACGGTTCACAGCCCTGGAGGTTGCTTTTGTTGAAAAACACACAAATGCAGAAGTAAAACCACCCCCAAACCTCAAATCCATGAAGGAAAAGGCCACGCACACATGAGAGAAAAGGGAAGACACACATGCACAGCCATGGCAGTTTTACAGCTTTTAAGTCATCACCAGGAAACAAATTAACTCTTGTTTTAGGAAACAGCCCGAGCACTTCCAAGGCTTTGGGGGGGAGGGCCTGGCACCCCAGAGAAAGTGTGACCGTCCCCCAGCGCAAAAAACACCCCTTGCACTGCACCCCAGGCAAAACAATAATGGCTCTTTTGCTGGGGGAAAAGGAAGGATAATGGTTACTTAGAAAGTGCTCCAGACAAGCTGTCAGGTTGAATTCAGAGAACTGGAGTCTACTCTGGGACAGCGCTGGCTCGGGGTGATCCCTTGTGAGTTGGGTTTCCTGCCTGCTACAGCTTAAAGACAACGATTCTTTGTTTCCAGTTTTTCTGGTGAAAAAACACACGCCTGCCTCCGAAGAGGGTCAGGGAGAAAGCAGACAAAACACTAACTCTGGAATTTCAAAGGAAAACAATTAAAAAAAAAAAGAAAGTATAAAAAGCAAAATCCGAGCGCGCTGGCTACTGTCTCCCCTGAACTCATAAATCCCTGCTTGGCCACACAGCCAAAATGAAAGGAGACCTAAAAAGCCTCCCCTCCTTCTGCTGCCGAGCTAAAAATGGGATATTTCATCACCAGGCACACAAATATCATCGTGAAATGTTTTAGCAAGTACAGACAATTAGGAGGGCACGAAGCTGCAGCTGCTTTTCCTCTGCCACAACTGAAGCTGCAGAGTTTAAAACCTTCGCTGTGAAAAGGGGCCACGCTGACACACTCAGAGGAGAGTTTATTGAATGTGGTCAATATTTTTCACTGCAACCTTTTAGATCTGAAAAATGGCCTTTCCAGGAGAAGGGTTTTATGCAGGAATTTGAGAGTGTTTTCCTGTGGGAACTGTGCTTATGCAACCACATTCCCTGCAGTCTCTGCCCCTGTCCCCAGTCCCCCAAAATCTGAACCTATTACCCCAAATTGTCACTCAATTTGACAAGTGGGAGAAAAGAGTTTTGAGGAGTTCCAACCAGTTCAAAGGGAACAGAGGCTGCAGCCCTGATGGTGAGAAAAGCAGCTGCACAGACTCATATTTTGTGAGGTACCAGGGGAATTGGAGTGAGAGAGATTTTAATTGATGCTCCAACACCAGGAAACACTTTCTTAGGGCCTCACAGTGAACATTGGTACAAAGCCCCAGGAAATCACCCTGGATTTCAGAGCTCACCGGTTCATTTATCTTCTTAAATTTGCCAACAGCCCCACCAAACACACAAACACGCACCTTGTACACAAACATCCCCATTGTTCACACAAGGACTTGTATAATGTGAACATAAACATGGGGCAGGCACAGAATAAACCCTTCAAATTCCCCCCCTCCATCCCTGTTCATGCATTCGTACAGAGATTTCTTCCTCTTTGCAAGGTACTACATTCCTTTTTCTTGTGCTCTGCTTGAGTTTGGGTCACATTTCTGAGACTTTAGGCTGGTTTGCCACTGTTCTCAAGCAAATCTGGAAGGCTCAAGAAGGATCCCATCCCTCTCTGCAACTCCCTGACAGGAGCCAGGTGCGGGTTGGGATTTCTCCCAGGAACAACTACAGGACAAGAGGAAACTCGCTCAGGCTGTGCCAGAGGAGGCTCAGGCTGGAATTTCTTCATGGAAAGGGTTGTTAAACACTGGAAGGGGCTGCCCAGGGAGGTTTGGAATCCTCATCCCTGGAGGTGTCCAAGGAACACCTGGAGGTGGCACTCAGTGCTCTGGGCTGGGTGACAAGGTGGGATTGGTCACAGGTTGGACCCGATGGTCTGGGAGGGCTTTTCCAGTTTAAATGATTCTGGGATTCTATTGCCTTGGGCTGAGCCCAGCCTGTGCTGAATGCAGCTTTTGAACCAAGATCCTGGATGACCTGGAGGCCAACAGCCCCAGGAACCCCTCTGGTTAATTCTCTCCTGTGATGCTGAGCCTTCCTTCACACCCTCTGCCACCTCCCTGCACAAACACCACTTCCCTGGGATCATTGGAAAGCACCACATATCCCAGCCCAGGCATTCCCACAGGGAACTTCACACACCCACACGCCAGGATTCCGCCTCGCTGGGAGCCCCCAGCCCTGCCCGGGGTCCAGCTCCTGCCCAGCATTTTGCTCCTGTATTAAACACACAGACTACACAGACCCTGACACACTAAAAACATTAAAACTGCACTGGAGAGAGGCCAGAGAGCCCAGAGCCCTTTGGGGACACGGCCCTTTGGCCTCCCAGTGTTGTTGTATGTGAATACTCTTTCCATTTCCGCATGGAAACCTGCTCAAATGACACCATTCTGCAGGAGGGCAGTTTAAGGTCTCCCTGGAGTGGGGCAGATTTGTGGGCTCAGATTCCTGTCCCTGTCTCCAGTACCCAAAGCAGATCACTCATTGCTCCAAACAGTCCCAGAAAACGACCCAGACCATCTCTGCAGTGGGAGGGGGACACAGCTCTTTCCATTCGGCCATGAGAGCAGCCTCCTTTCCTTTCCCAGAAAATTGCTCTCCAGCCAAAAAATGCTGATGATTTTCATTAGAACAATTTACTCCTCAGAGGCAGCTGAAGACAATTTGTCCCAGTGACACTCAGTCCCATCCTTTGGGGTGCTTATGAGGCTGGGAAGGGGCAAAGCTGAGGCAGCAGGAGTCCTTGGAACAGGACAAGGGTTCTACCTGTCTGCTGTGAGAACACTCAGCTGCCCCAGCTCTGGGACTTACAGGATCTGCTGTAAAGATTCCCAAGATTTCTGCTGCAGAGATCTGCACTTCACCCCCCTAGAGCAGAGCTGCAGCTCCTTCTGTTTGCAGAGCTGGCACTGCAGGGAGTGAAAGGGCTGAGAACAGAAGGGAAAAAGGGAGTCAAGTCTGCAGCTGCAGCCAGGGCAGCTCTGCCTGCAGAGCCAGGGCACCAAACCCAGCCTGGGACGGCACAAGGACACGGGCCAGGCTCCCTGTGCTCCTGGGGACATCATCCTGGGGGAGGGAGCTGAGCCATGTGCTGCATCTGGAACATCTGCAGCTGTCTGTGCTGCAGCTGCACTTTTTTCTTTCTTTTTTTGACGTTTGGGTTCTTTTTTTCCAGCCGTGGATGGAACATGTTGTGTAAAGCACAGTGTAAACGTATGCAGAGGGCTCCTGTCTCTCCCTGGGATCTGCACAAGGAGCAGGTTATTTGCACTAGTAATGTAGGAAAATTACAGGAGGACTGAAGAAAATGGCATTTTTTTCCTTATCTTTGGCAGGTTTGGTACTATTTCATCACCTGCTTTTGAATCCTCAAGGGAAAGTGGTTAGAAAAACTCATCTGTTTTTATTCACAGGCATGGAGAGGAGAAATATTTACAGGACTGGTAGATTCCAGATGCATTGACATGAAGAAAACTGTTTAATCTTTTGAGAAGTTGAACAACTGTAAAAAAAAAATCATAATTTTTAACCTGAAATTCCTTTCCCAAAAGAACATCATCTTTTGGAGTGAGAATATCAACTTGAAGCAAGCCCATTAAAAAGGAAACAAGGAAAATCCTGTTTCCTAAAAAAAGAAAACAAAACCCAGACTGAGGAATTCCAAGTCCAGTTTTATGAGCATCACGAGTTTCTGCTTTTGGATGAGCCACTTCATTCTGCTGCCCCAGCTCCTTATCTGCCAGCCTGTCGTGTTCTCCTGTCCCTTTTCCTGACATCTCATCCCAGCAGTGGCCTCAGTCAGCTGCAGTGGGGCAGCTCATGCTACACCAACATCCAGCGTGGAAGGAATGATGGAATTTATGCCTTATAGGAAGAAATGGGGGAGGAATAGACGGGATTTCAACTTTTCTACGTAGTTCTTAATTTTTATTTGCCTCTCCCCGGAGTGTGCTTGGTCCTTTATTGACACATGATGAAAGTTCCATGTGAAGCTGGGGGCTCCACGCTGACAGCAGTGAGCCCAGAGCTCTGTCAGCTGCACTACAGACACACTCTCGAGGCCACTAAAAATGCAGAGGGAGGGACACTTTCCCCTCAAATTTCTTTCAGCCTGAGTGACTCGAGGCCCGAGTCACAAAGTGTTTAAAAATTCAGAGGAGTGCAGTTCTACACGGAGACTTTCTCTTCAAGGAAAAAAAAAAAAAACAGACTTTTCTTGGCTTTATTTTTAGCAACTGCCTGGCCTGAGACAGAATGAGCAGAGGGTGTAAGGGGAAACTGTGAAGTAGCACATGTCCCTACTTTATTCACTCAGGAGCAAGCCTGGCTCAGATGAACTTTAACTGGATGATTGTTAATGCCAGAGCAGCAGTCAGAGCAAAGCCTGAGTGGCTCTGTCCCTGTGCTGCCCCTGCTCTATCAGCTGCTGCTGCCTCAGAGGAGAGAGCAGTGTGCTGGGCAGCTCAGGTGGGCATGGACATGCTGGACACAGTGTGCTGGGCAGCTGGGGTGGGCATGGACATGCTGGACACAGTGTGCTGGGCAGCTGGGGTGGGCATGGACATGGAGGAAGCAGCCCCGATCTCATGTCCAGGTCTGAGGCAGATGCTGGGGATGAAATGCAAGGAGGAAGGAGGCTCTGAGGCTCTGAGGGCAGCACAGAAAGGAGGCAGTCAGACCCTCCATGCTGGAGCTGGGCAAATGTGGGGTCTGTTTGCTGCAGCCCCTCAGTGCAGTGGAAGGTTTTGTCTCTCCAGCTGTTTCAATAAAAGACCTTCTGCCTTTCCCCGCTGTTCTTTTAAATCCAAACTTGTGGCTCGTCCATGAGGCCACATCGTCCCCAAGAGCAGAGAGGTGTTTGTACCTCACAGCTCATGTGTGACCCTGAGGGGACTGGCACAGGGACAGACTGGCTCCAGTCTGGAGTGCAGGAGATTCCTCTGGCTCCAGCCTGGTGGGCAGGAGATTTCACCCCTTCCCAAAAACTTCTCAAAGGAGGAGCTGAACAGAGCACAGGGAACAAACCCAGTGTTCCTGCAGCAGCACAAAGGGAGAGGAAAACCCCAGTTAAGGCTCCTGTCCCTCCACACTGAGTTACAGACTCAGTGAGCACAGAACAGATTTTTGCTCTTTGTCACCCTGCTTGGCCTTTGTCAATTCAGTCTCTCTGTGTCAGTAAGGGTTGTGCTTCCTCCTGTCCCTGCCCGTGGCCAGGCACTGGAACCAGATGATCCTTAAGGTCCCTTCCAACCCAAACCGTTCTGGGATCCTGTGATCACACTCATCACACCAACGCTCACAACTTCATCCTGACTGAGAGGCCAGTTTGTCAAAACAAATAAGAACAAGGAGCAGGGCTGGAGGTGCAGAGGAAAACCTGAAACACCTGACTGAAGGACACACAAACAACTCCAGAGCCTGAAGGAGCCTCAAGAGGGTTATTACCTTTGAAACGGCAAGGTTTCTAAGCTATAGCTACATGGTCAGAATTTCTACTAGATTAAAAAAACAAAAAACAAAAACAAAAACAAAAAAACCAAACAAACAAAAAAGAAACAAAAAAGAAAAACAAGCTATTCCAAAATGAAAATGTCAAAAAGATATATTTGGTTTTCCTTGCTGGTTAAAATGAGCTACAGATCCATGAATGGGTTTGGAATACCTGAGTGGCCTTTACAATAGTGACATTTGTTGTGAGAAGAGTTTATCCTTTCCACAGTGAACTCAGAGAGAAATAGTTTCTCAGGCCCTGCTGTCTGTGTGAGATTCCAAACTGTTCACATCAGGAACCGAAAATGTGCCACCAGTTCACCAGCTCAGCAAAACACAATGTGACAGTGACACGTTTGATGCCACGGTGCCGGCTGGACAAGCAGAGATGGCATTTCCAGCCTGGGTGGGGCTGCACAGGGAGAATCATTCCTTCTTAACTGTGCTGTGAATGCAGAGCGGAGCAGAACGTTTTCATGCCAAGGATATTATTAACAAGGTCTACATTTAACCCAGTCAAACCCAGGACGTTTATATGCAAAACACTGACCTTCTTTGGTGGCAAGGCGTGAGGAATCTGTGTGGGATGGAGTGTTGTAGACCAGCAGTGAGCTACCTGCAAGGCAGAGAACAGGAGTTAGAGCAGTCTGGGCACACCGCCACGGGGAATCATGAGGGCAGGTAGGAAATGTTGTTAAATGGCACGAAAAAAACCTATTTTTGGTGCTAATTAAGCACACATATTCTGTGAAATTCATCTAAGAGCTTTGTAGCTGCAGGTCACACATGCTGCTGTTTCCTCACTTGCAAAAAATAAAGATATTTGTCTCCTTCACCAGGTGCCTCGATGTCCCCCATTGAAAACTGATCTTAAAGTGGGAGGTTGTACAGGAGCAGAATCTATCCCAGCACAGCCTCCAGAAATGCCTGTGGCACAGGCTGTGTGACACGATATGGAAGAAGCTTTTCTCTCTCTGTCGTGATAGAGAAATTTCCTGTTTGAGGAACAGGCAGGAGAAAAGAAAGAAAAGACACAAATTGCACTGTCAGGACCTGGTCATTTTTAGAGTGTCACATGCTTGGTTTGGGGCCAGCAGCTGCACAGCTCTCCCTGGGATTCCAGCACCCCCTGTGCTCTGGGGAATTTGGGTGCAGCTCTCTTGGTTCAGAGAGACAAGAAAGAGACTCTCTTGGTCTCCATCCAGCCCCACGTGACACACAAGTGCAGCACAAAAGGAACCCGTTGGAAGGGTCTCTGTTCTGTACAGTCTGTGGGGGAAGTGTTCCTTTCTAAGCATTTCCCTCTGGTTCTCCTGCAAACTCTCCTGGAAATGGAGGAGGAGGTTGGGAGTTGAGGGAAGGCAGCACGAAATACACATTTCATGGCTCACACCATCCCCTGGGCTCACCTTCCCTGCAGCTCCTTGGAGCAGCTTGTGCTGGGTCAGTGACACCCCAGGCAAGGCAGAGGCTCCTGTTTGTCCTGATGGAATCCTGCCCTGAGAGTGTTTTTACAGCTCTCCAGATCCCCTCAATGAATGGGATCCTCCCCCTGAGCATCCCCAGGCCCCTCAGCAGGGCAGGAACGCCCCTCTGCAGGTCCTACAGCACCAGCTGAGCAGGATCTTGTGGCTGAGCCCTGCAGCCCCACCTTCCTCTGGTGCCCACGATCCCAAATGACCTCAGCTGCCCCTCAGAGACAGAGTGTCTCCTTCCTGGGGGAGCTGAGGTGGTTTAGGCAGTTCTCTGCCAGATTCGAGAGCCATTGCAGGTGCTGGATCCTGCTGGCCCTCGGCTGCAGTGGATTTCTGTCCTTCCCCAAACACAAACAAAGCCAGAGACTGCCACAGAGGCAGGAGGTGTCAGGAAACAAAGCTGCTCGCAGGGAGGGGAGGATGGATGGTACCAGGTGCTGCAAGTCAGGGGATGTTTCCTAAACGCAGGATGGATGGTGAACGAGGAGGTAAAGAGTTCAGAGGGAGCCCAAGGGCACCCTGGCTCCAAAAGCTGCCAACAGCCCAAGGGATTGGGGAAATGTTTAGAGAGATTGGCTGTGGGAGGAATTGAAACAACTCTGTCCACCTCACTCGTGTTCCCATCAGATGGTTTCTGGCTCTGGCATTTCTTTCTTGAATGTCTGTGGGGAAACTCCTGTCCACCACTCTCTCCTTTAAGGTTATTTAGAGCAATCCTGAGTGCAACGCCCAGCCCAGCTTCGCTCTGCCAGACGGGGAAGTGCTGGGGAATTCAGGAACGTGGTTTTCTATGACTAAATGGGCTGCACATGAATGGCTGGGGCGGTGGGGGTGGGGTGATGAATAGCACTGAGCTAGCAGGGTCAACCTATAGCTACTTTAGGCTAAAAAATGCAGCCCAAGCCACTGGAAAGGACCGGCACCTCCCCCGGTTTAATTGCTCAAAGTTCTCACCTTTGCCCGGCAGTCTGAGGTTTCTGGTGGGAACACCACGGAGAGGGAAATGTGTTTCCTATTAAGGGTTTCAATGGAGGAGGGAAAGGGAGAGAGGCAGAGACCCAGATCAGGACAGAGGAAAGCAGACAGACAGACAGACAGACAGATGCAAGGCAGGCTCCTCCTCCCTCTCTCCTTCGGGGGCAGAGCTTGGCTGTGATGAATTTTCATTTTTGTTCCTATTCCCCGTCCCTGGGTCAGCGGCACCAGGGATGGATCAGCTCTCTCTGGTATGGTTAACGCACTGAGGGCTGTTCTCCCATAATTAATGTTATGACACCCCCCACCCTTCCCTTTCTTTTATTTCCCTTGCATGCATTACAAAAAGATGGAGATGGAGATGGAGATGGAGATGGAGATGGTTTTTTCCCATAAACCCCTTCCCTCTCACAAGGCAGCTCATCCTTCAGAGGGACAGGAACATCTTGGTTCCACAGTCTCAGGGTCTATTTAATTTGAAGTCTTTTTCTCCCTCACCTTCCCCAGGCCCTGTGGCCCTCCCTGCACGGCTCCTGCTGGAATCCAGGTCCTGCTGCCCTTGCCAGGATGGTTTTGTTGGGCATTAACACATGGCTCAAAACCACTGAGCAGGTTTCTGCTTCTCACCACAGGCTCATCCTTTCCCCTTCAGGCTCTTCTCCTTTGTGGACACCCCACACCCTGGCCCCCACCACCAGGGAGGGAAAGGATGGAGGGGGCAGCTCAGATTCTTTTATTCTTCATCCCAAACACAGCATGGATGCATCCCAAACCCCCTTCCCCCTGCCCAGCAGCTGCCTGGAGAGGATTCACCAGGCAGAATGTGCTCGAGAAGGCTCAGTCTGGAGCCCCAGGCTGTGTGGGGATGGACAGAAAGAAGGCAAATCAAGGCATGGCTTCACGATTTTTGAGAGGGTACTAAAAGGAACATGCAAAGAAAGATGATGGTTTGAGGAGGTGGATGGAGAGTTCCCTGAAAAAGCCACTGGGGTGTTTTGGGAGGCTCCAAAGGACAGACAGTGCTGCAGGGTTGGGCTCTGCGCTCTGAAATCTCCTGAGGATCGGAGACGCTGGAATTCCTGCCAGCTCCAATGGCTTGTGGCAACAGGAAACAACTGCACCGTTCTGATCCAGGCCTAAGCCAAAGACTAAACGTGCTGTGGGATGAGTTTGAGCTACTCCCAACTGCATTACACAGCTCACCCTGAACCTTCCCTTGCTAAAACTGAGACCGAGCTGTTGTTGAGGTCATTGAGATGTTGCTGGTTTATTTTTTCAGTCTGGACTCAGATGTGCTAAAATAATGTATTTCATAGGCAGCTTTAAGGAACTTTTCACCCTGATCAGGAGCGTAAAGTGCTGAAAACCTTTTGGGAAAGTTCATTTTCAGGGGGTCTCCTTGTCGGGTGAGCAAACAGCTCAGAAAGCTCAGATCAGCTTTGTTTCTTGGAAAACAAACCCTGAAGTTGAGGATTCATGAATCATCACATCTCCAGCTTAACATCCCAAGAGCACAAACACCTTTAGAGAGCCTGGGCAGAGGCAATCCAGCCTGTAGGTCTGCAATTCCCCCAAATCCTCCTGTGCTTGTGCCCATCACCTATTCCCTACCCTAAGCAGGAGCAGAGCTGAATGGGGGACAAACATCCTTCCAAGAGGGGAAAACTTGTGACAATAAAAGCCCATGTCCCCACGGCACTGAGCTCCAGGCTCGGCACTCAACATCCGCTGGAAGCTGCTCTGGAAAAGCCATCAGCTCCTCTGGAAGGCGTCACTCCATGAGGGAGACACCCAGCAGTCCCCGGAGCAGCCTGTCCTTGGGCTGGGAACAGCTGCAGGGGAGGAGGAATGCTGTGCCCTGCTCCAGCAGACAGGAGCTGCTCCATTGAGCACGGCACTCGCAGCACGGCTGGGGCTCAGCACACACAGATTCATCATCCTAAAGCTGGGGATGGACTGGGATTGAATTCCCTGTGAAAAAGGAGTGAGTAATCTGCCTGAATCCAGAAAAGTTCCTCGGGTTTTGCACTGGCTTAATAGCACAGAAGTCACTGCAGGCACTGCCCTGGCAGGACAGGATGTTTGGATGATCATTATTGCAGCAGCACTTAAATATTGCAGCTGCACCAGGGCTCCAGGGCTCGGCTCTGGAGGTGTGAGGCCCAGTCCCTGCTCCACAGATCCACCATTCCAATGGAGGGGCCCAGTGAGAAGGCAGGAGGGCTGGTGCCACCTTACAGAGAGCAAAACCTCCTAATTTCAGGGATTTAAAGGGAAGCTGTGACCCAGGGACTGCTGTCCTGAATGTCAGGGACTGCTGTCCTGAATGTCAGCGTGCCTTGGTGCTTCCTTGCTGGATGTGGAGAGCAGAGTGACCAGACTGCAGTATCCAAGGGTAGGTGGGATCCAGCAGGAAGCTGCTCCTGAGCAAATGGGCAGCAGCAGATGGTAAATGTGGCCACTGAACCCAGGTTCTCGGGCTCATGCCATGAGATCACCAATGCAGTTCCCCTGATGCTGTCTTTGAACAGCCCAAACAACGGGGCACAAACACTGAGGATGATCCTGGAGATGTCACCTAGAGAATTCCACTCCTCTGCCATGCTTTCCAAATATGTGCTTTGAACCCATACAACTCCAACTCTCTGTCAATTCCCAAACCTTATCAATAATATGATTCCAATGTCTCACTTGTGTGTTTATCTTGTGGGAATTGAGAAGCCCTTCCGGTTACAAAGTGCCTGATTTCCCCAGCCCCAGTCAGCAGGTTTGGCCAAAGCACTGCTGGCTGCACAAAACTGCCTTCCCATTTCCCAGGAAAGTGTGTAATTCCACAGGCAAACCTTCAAAAGCTTCCTGTGGACCAGCAGCTCTTTGCTGATGAAACAGAATTAAATTTGCCAGTGATTTTGGATGGGAAATTATTTTATTGTCCAGTCACGAGGGACAGAAACTGTTCAAATCCAGCAGTTTGGTTTTTTGTTGTGAATCATTTCCTTGGCTCGACTTCTCAAGAAAAATAAAGGTGGGGCTTCCAGAGGCACCCATCTGTGATCTAACTTCTGTGCCACTGGAATCTGAAACTCCCACTGATTTTGGGCAGAGAGAGATGAACTTTGAAGAAACACCCTAAATTCTGTATCTCTGCTTCTCTGGCCAGAGAAGACATCTTCAGCTGCCTTTTCATCACAATTGGATTTTCTAGTGGAGGAAATACATTTTTTCCTTTCTCTCCCTGCACTTCCACCTTGATTTATGGCACCTTCTGATTTTTGTGTGCTTAAATAATGATACTCCTATAAAAGCTGTTTCACTTGGAAAACCAGCAGAGCATGTGGGGCTCAGCTCCAGTTCTCTGACTCATCACAGCACCATTACCCTTAGCACACCTTTGTGGGGAAAGGAAATGCTTTTATCTCCATTTGTAGGTGAAAAGGAGGCATTTGGATGCTGTGGATGTGATCATGATTGCACAGAAGCCTTGGAAAAGCTGAAATCTGAGACTCCCAGCATCGAGTGCACGTGCCATCCCTAAGGTGATCATTCCTGTTTGGGTGCTGGGATGATGCCTTTCCAGACTGCTCACAGCTCCTCAGTTTGGGGCTTAATAGAGCAAAAGGGGGAATTGGATCCATCCCATACTCAAGTGTGGGACAGAAATGAGCAATGAAGAGCTTCCACAACCTTTTTCTCAGAGCCCTGGGTCATTGGCACAACATCTGCTCCAGGGCGTTTATATATGGGGAGTCACTCTTGGGTTTTCAACTCTCTCCAACAAACCTGGGCCTGCAGGAACACAGGAAACCTCCAGCCCTGGCCAGCTGTGGGTCCTGTTTATGGGGAGGGCACAGCCCTCTAACTGTAAAGCTATGAAATCATCTGCCTGAGACAAATCAGTTACTGTCAGGTTTAATCTCCATGGCAAATACGTGTTTTGTTATCGCATGGCCACAGATGTTGTTATCTGTAAGACTTATCTAATCTCCTTCAGAGCCCTGCTCAGTTCTTCACCTCCCTGATAGCACCAGTAGCTCCATCTGTGCCCATCTGAACTTTCCAACCCAATTTTATTCCTCGTTTCCCTGCTTGTTCTCTCTGCTTGCCTTTCTCTGCCCATGTCCCTCCCCCTGGCTGCAGGGAGAGCCCTGGGGGTCCTACACCCAGGGCAGTTTGTCCCCGTCAGGATGGGGCTGGGCCGGGGCAATACTCACTTTCCCTGAGGTAACTGAGGTGAGACAGCAGGATTTCCGTGTTGTAGGGGGAGATGGTGCGCAGGAAGTCGTCCTTGTTCATTTTGCAGAGCTCTTTGCCATCCATGTTCTGGAAGATGGTGGTGTCGATCTCCATCAAGCCGTACTCCTTGATCGCCCACTCCAGCCACTGGCGCACGTGCTCCTGGGTCCAGAGGGTGGGATCTGGCGGGAGGGAACAGAGGATGGGTGTTGTGTTCCACTGTGTAGTTAGTTCATTTTGCACTGGGTGTCCCTTGATTGTACCTTCCCATGTATCTGTTTGCTTTACCTGATGCCCCCTGTAACCCCTCTCCTCCTGGTTCCGCCCCCCTTGGCCAACACACCCCCGTTCATCCCCTCTCCTTTAGGGTTTAAAAGCCCTGGGACAAAGAGTCCCTCCCTCTTTCCCCTCCTGGATTTCAAGGTGTCTGTTCTACATTAGAGGGGCACACACACCCCTCCAGCCTCCCTGCAGCCCTGGCAGAGCATCAGCCATGGTTTCCACAAGCAGATACATTGAATTTACCCCTCCCGCTTTGGCAGGGCTGTGCTGGAACTGGGCTCAGGATGGACAGCCTGCCCTGGGCAGTTCCGGCTGTCCTCATCTGCCCAAACCTCCCTCCTCATCTGCCCAGACCTCCCTCCTCATCTGCCCAAACCTCCCTCCTCATCTGCCCAGACCTCCCTCCTCATCTGCCCAGACCTCCCTCCTCATCTGCCCA
>VZDJ01000063.1:6057772-6081754 GCA_008694505.1 Cyanoderma ruficeps | reverse complement strand
AATTCCACCTGCACAGGCCCAGTAAAGCCACCCAGCTCTGCGTGGGCAGGGTGGGCGTGGGCGGGGGGGCGTGGGCAGGGTGGGCGTGGGCGGGGTGGGCGTGGGCAGGGTGGGCGTGGGCAGGGGGGGTCTGTGCTGTCTGGGCACCCCTGGCTGTCAGCAGAGCTCCAGCTGTGGGATCTTTACTGCTGCTGGTGACGTAAGAGACGCTCCGGGCCTGGCTGGAGCTCAGGCCCTGCGGAGATGAGTGGCTGCATCAGTGGTTAAAAAAAGAAATCAGCCTTTGAATTCCGAAAAGGGCATTAGATCAGAGAGCCCCAGCAAGAGCTGGTGCCACAACGCCACTTGACAGAGTCATTTTCGGAGCATATCAACATTTTCAGATGTTTCCTGTGCTGCTGCTCCCCACATATCCCATTTCCAAGTCTGAGCTGCACATTCATGTTCTGCTGCAGCTGGAGAGGATTGGAGAGAAGTTTAAACTTTGGAGATGTCCGATGTGTCACTAACAGCTGCTCCAGCTCTGAGACAAACCTCAGACACCTCAGATCCCAGGAAGCTGAGAACGTGGATCGGGAGCATGCACAGGGCTGCGGGGCTGCTCTGGCAGAACAAGAAACGCCTCTGCCTGCATTGTAGGGGGCATAAAGCAATGCCTCGGCCCAGGGCTGGGCATGGGTGCCCGGGCTGAGGGCATCCCTGGGCACACAAGGTCAGGAAGTGCCCACACCTGGCATTCCTGGGCACCTGAGCCCTGGAATAAGGGCACCAAACAGGGAACTGAGACCAAGGGAACTGAAATTATAACTGAGCCCTTTCCCCTCGGAATCTCCAGAGAACCTGGGCTGCTGAAAGCTGAATTCAGAACATGGAATTTACAACCCCACACCTTTGCAAGTCTGCTCTGGGAATGGCAGATGGATTTCCTTCAGGTTGTGGCAATAGTTAATTGAAATTCTGCTTTCTAAGCACTGGCAAAAGGCTGCAAATTTTACAATGCAAGTATTCAAGGGAGGATTCTTTTTTTTTTAATTGAAAGACTTATTTGTCTTGAGTTTTGAAAACAACCCAGCATCTAGAGGGCAGAGTGAATTTGTGGCCTCCCTTTAAACATTGTAAAAGACATTGAATGGTGTCTGAAAATCTGCTTTCTTGAAACATGGCTTAGAGCTCGTTATTACTACTATTGTAAGCCTAATGTGACATTATTCTTGCTTATCTTCGCCCTAATGCACCATAAATCTCCATTCTGGATTAAATTAAAATATCCAAATGCCTTCCTTGGATGACTTGGGCCTCCTTCCCTGCAGCCAGAGATCTGGGATGATGTTCATTATTGTCTTCCAAAGTCTGGTAAATCTCTGCTCTTTCACAAGCATCTCGAGGGTTTGATTTGTGGACAGTCACAAGGGGGGAGAAGTCCTTTTCTCCACTTGCCTTCAAAGAGGGGATTCCAAACCTTCTCTTCCACTGGGGGCACTGAAAGTGATCTCCCCTGTTTCAACAACGCTCACTTTAGCTCACCCTTGGTTTTTTTAAGGACAGGATAAATCCTCTCCCTGGAGCATCTTTAACCACACAGGGACTGGCTGGTGGCAGCTTTACTTTTCCAGGCAGGGTGACACTGGACACGATTCTGCTGCTGTGCCCAGGCAGCTCCGCCAGCCTCAAACATCAGAGATTTTGCCATCAATCTTTTATTGGCTTCTCCTCACTACATCCACTTCAAGCTTTTCCTTTTCATCCTAAATGGCAAACAAATGCTTGGGAATTGTCATCTGTTCGTGGTCAAGCCACAGTCAGAGAAAGGAGCTGAATTCCACGAGTGCATTTCCCTCTGCCAGAGCTGTGTCTGCCTGGGCTGGCTCCAGCCCTCCCTGCCCCGGTGAAACCCTCGGAGCCAGGGCGAGTTCTGGGATGTGCACTGGGCCAGCACTTGGCTCCTTTGCTGGAAAATTCCTGGCCCCGAGTGTTTATATGGATGTTGTTTATAAACTTCACAGGGAAAGAGCTCCTCACTCCAGGTTCAGGCTTCAGCCGTCCCCCCACAGCAGCTCTCACCCCTCAGTGTCCAAAGGCATCCAGAGCATCCTGCCAAGTCCAGGCAGCAGATGTGGATACCAAACACAAACAAAGCTGGACAGGAATGTTTCTGTGTGACAATTTTTGGAAGGATAACGCAGTTCCTGCAAAATATAATTTTTCTGGGTTTCTACTTCTAACAAAAAAAAAAATGGAAACAAAATAGCTCATTTTGAATCAATCAGTGTGACTTGAAAACGCAGCTGGATCCTGAGAGCACCAGGGGAGTTATAACTTGGGTCCACTTCATTCCTCTTTGACCATCCCCTGCATGTCCCAGGAAGCAGATTCTCCTCTAACCCATGACAGGAGATGGATTTGGTTCAGCACACCAAAGGAACACTTCATTCCGGGAGAAAAATAATTAAAAACAAATTTAAAGAAGAAAAGAAAAGAAAAAACACCAAAATTATCAGCTGCCTATCCTGATTCAGATCGTGCACTGGGACATGGGAATTCCCACTGGCCAGAAACTCTGATATTTTCCCTTTTTTTTTGTGTGGTGTGCAAGAGAGAAAATTCCTCTGTGAGCGGGTAAACAAACTAAACAAAAACCTCTGGCAGGCCGAGCAAGGAAAGCTGGCCCGGAGCATGGCGGTACCTGCGGGGACGATGACTCTCCTCTCGTTGGTGGTCATGTTGGGGGGAGGCCCGTTCTTCTCATCCATGTACGTGCCGTAGCTCATGGCGTTGGACTCCGTCCCTGCTCCCACCAGCTTCCCACACTTGCTGACGCTGCAGTCCACGGGGGACTCCCTGCAAGGCAAAGGGACACTGGGTCACCGTCACTGCCCCTGCCACCCCTGCGGGACAGGAGGGGCCCCAGGTGGGACGCTCAGGGGGGTCCCGTATGTGGGAGAGGCCCTCGCTGACGTGTCAGGGGTCGTAAGGGGGTCTGTGGGGCACAGGCCACCCAGGGGAGCTCTGATAATGCAGCCAGGTGGAGTCTGCAGGGGAATGACTTCCAGACAAGGCCGTGCGTGCAGTGGCTCTGGAATACTGACATTCCCAAACCGGGCAAGGAGCCAGTGCCCACTGCACCGGCCTGGGGGTCATACCCCACTCCCTCATCCCGGCTGCTCAGTGCATTCCAGCAATCCTGCAGGCAGGCTGGGCGCTCCTGGGGGCCCCTGTGGGCTGTCCCACCCTTTGTGGTGCTAAAACACCCCTCGTGTTGCCGTGGAGCCCGGCTGGCCCTGAGCTGTTCCTGCAGAGCTCAGGGGACACAGGAACAGCCCTTTCATGGCATCAACAAAGAACCCAGAACACCCACCCCAAGGGACGGGGCTGTCCCCAGAGAACACCCGACAGCAGCCCAGTCTGATTTATCCAGGGCTGCACAGGATGGAGATTGTCTGTTCTTGGAGCCCGCCAGAGCTCCAGGAGCATTTGGATAATGCTCAGGGACATGGTGGGATTGCTGGGGTGTCCTGTGCAGGGACATGAGCTGGACTCATGATCCTTGTGGGTTCCTTCCAACACAGCCTGTTCAATTATTCTATTGTTCAATTATTCAATTATTCTATTGTTCTCTGTTTAATAGTTCACTACCTGGTGGGGAAATCTGGGAATCTTGGGTGCCCAGGCAGGAGTCAGGAGCCTCAGACCCCAGCACAGGGTGTGAAAAGGCCTCAGTTTAACTCCTGAGGTGCTGGAGTGATGAAGAGGGGCCATCCAGCATGTTGGGGGGCACTGTGCTAAGGCCTGGCCTGCTGCAGACCCTTGGGAAGACTCTGAGGGAATTGTGAGGCTCCAAAGCCCAGAGAGGGAGCAGGGATTGTGCTTTTCCCCAGCTGCAGGAGCAGCTCCTGCCTTTAGTCCCTTCAAAGCCCAGCCCCGAGCCTGCCAGGCACACCCAGCACATCCCATCTCCAGGGACTTCCAGGGAAGGGGCACATCATTGCCCTCAGCTTTCCAGGGAGGGAGTTAGTGCACAACCTGTGCTCAGAGCAAGGCCAGGCTTTAATCCCAGAGCCATTTCCAGGGCAGTTTAGGCCTTGCTTTAATCCCAGAGACATCCCCCTCCTCTGCCAGAAGCTTTGGGAGGGAACCATTCCCCACAGGGAAAGAACGGTGACAGTGCACAAATCCCACCCTCTGAGCTCAGCTGGCAGGAGCTCCAAGCAGGACACTAAACAAATTTGTCTCTTAACCTGAACTGGGGGGGGAGAGAGAAGTGCCTGAAATGCAGTTATCATGGCTGGGAGATAAATGCTCCACCGAGATATTCCAAGGCAGATGGTAATTTTTTCCTCATGTCTGACGAAGGGAATGTTGCTCGAAAATGGAAATAAGATGTATAACTTACACATGTTCGAATTTAGGGGTTTACTATTTCGCCTACTGTTTTTCCAGGCAGGGAACCAAAATCTGCCTTCAGAGAGGCAACTGCTGAAGGCTTCATGTCCCCGAGGCAGCTGGGGACAGGCTGAGGAGCTGCAGGGACACAGGGATTTCCCAGGGTGAATCAGCAGCGCTGATTCCCTGTGGGAATGCTCCTGTCAGGTGGGAAAGCTCCTGCGCTGGCAGGAAAGGGCCCGGGGCAGCACCGAGGAGCTGAGTCCTGCTGGGCATGGCCTGGGCTGGGGAGGGCCAGGGGGCACCCGAGATCGGGGTGTGACAGCGTGATCCAGGTGTGACAGCGTGATCCTGGTGTGACAGCGTGATCCGGGTGTGACAACATGATCGGGCTGTGACAGCATGATCCAGGGAGTGACAGAGTGATCCAGGTGTGACAACATGATCTGGCTGTGACAGCATGATCTGGCTGTGACAGCATGATCCAGGTGTGACAACATGATTGGGCTGTGACAGAATGATCCAGGGTGTGACAGAGTGATCCGGGTGTGACAGCATGATCCAGGTTGTGACAGAGTGATCCGAGTGTGACAGGGTGCTCCAGGTGTGACACTGTGCTCCAGGTGTGACACCATGCTCTGGGTGTGACAGCATGATCCGGGTGTGACACTGTGCTCCAGGGTCTCACATTGCTCTCCAGGGTGTCAGACTGTTGTGCTCATTGGTCACTGTCCCTGGCGAGTGACCAACCTCCTCTCCTGCCCTGCCTGGGGACCAGGGTTCTCTCTCCCATCCTGCTTTGGAGTTAAATTTCCCTGGAAAATGTCCCAGCAGATGGGACAGGCACTATTTGTGATCAAATAATTTTATATATTCCACTCATACAGCTCCATGGGGAAATGTTCCAGCACAGACCCCACCTGCAGCCAGGGGTCCAGTTCTGAGGCCCCCAACACAAGAAGGAGCTGCTGGAGCAAATCCAGAGGAGAACATGGGGATGCTCCAGGGCTGGAGCCCCTCTGCTCTGGAGCCAGGCTGGGAGAGCTGGGGGTGCTCACCTGGAGAGGAGAAGCTCCAGGGAGAGCTCAGAGCCCCTGCCAGGGCCTAAAGGGGCTCCAGGAGAGCTGGAGAGGGACTGGGGACAAGGGATGGAGGGACAGGACACAGGGAATGGCTTCCCACTGCCAGAGGGCAGGGCTGGATGGGAGATGGGGCAGGAATTGTTCCCTGGGAGGGTGGGCAGGCCCTGGCACAGGGTGCCCAGAGCAGCTGTGGCTGCCCCTGGATCCCTGGCAGTGCCCAAGGCCAGGTTGGACAGTGGGGCTTGGAGCAGCCTGGGACAGTGGGAGGTGTCCCTGCCATGGCAGGGGTTTGGACAATGTTTAAGATCCCTTCCAGCCCAAACCTCTCAGGGATTCTGTGACTCTGTGAGATCCAGACTCTTGGATAACAACACCTTCTAAAGAGCCTCTCCATGTTTCTGCTGGCGTGGAATGAGCCCAGGGGCAGAGCAGAGTCCTTGGCTGGCTGTGCTCCCCACTCACATGACCCGCACAGTGAAGTAACCAAAATAACCCCGAGGCTGTGAGCTCCCCTCGGTGTTTTTGTGAGGGTTTTTCACATCACAGACTCTGCCCTGGCAGTTCAGACCCTGCCCATCCCTTGCTCTGTGTCTCAGCAGCCAAACCCGGGCAGCCAAGTACCAGAGACGTGGCAGAAAGGTCTGAAGAGAACTTTAAGGGATTGAGGTGCCCCTCCCAGGCACTGCGGGCAGAGGAGCCACTCCATTGATCCTGCAGGACTGAATGTGCTCCAGGTACCTGGCAGGGTTGTGTCCGTGTGGCTGCAGAGCTGTGTCCTTTACCTGTGGGGAAGTTTTTGGGATGGCTGCGTCCAGAGCTAACCCTGTGGGACTCACATAACCGGGAACAGCATCACCCAAACTGAACTGGGCAGGAGACTGAGGAAACACCGTGGAATCTTCAGTGACAGCGAGTGAGAAGATCCTTAACTTTTGTGTCCTCTGGGATTCAGCATTTCTTACCCAACACAGACTTTCCTTGGGAATTGAGACAGTTCTGCCAGCCTGAGCCACCCCTGCAGCCCCTGCCCTGCCCCAGGTGAGGGATTTATCCCAGCAGGAGGGGAGTGTAGCTGTGGCCACACAGGGAAGGATTCAGCCTGGGGAACAACGACAGTGTCAGAGGAGAGCAGGGAGCTGGGAGCTGTGGATCGTGCATCCGTGGAATATCGCTCCTTCCTCAGCTCATGCATCACCCACAGGCAGGCTGGGATTCACAGAAATACTCCCTCATCATTTGAAAGGGTTTGTGCGAAGGCATTGCAGATCCCAGATCAATTCCTGGCTTTTCCCAGGGACTCCAGATGTTCCGGGGGCTGTCCATGCTGGCTTTGCCCAGGCTCTGGCAGGAAGCGCTGTGGATGCAGGCAGGTAAAGGGATACAGGCGGATTTCACAACCTCTCTGGAGCACAGGCCCTGTGGCAGGCGCAGAGTCCAAGGAACATGGAGCAGAACTCATTCCCACTGTCCAAAGGCTCCTTGTTCCAGCAGCTCTCTGGGGTGCCAAGAGTTTGGTGTTTGGGAAAGTTTTTCCGAGACTGGCCAAAATGGACAAGCAGCTCGCCTGGCACTGACCAGCAAATCCTCTGTACAGCTCCAGCCTGGGCTCCAGAGGTGTGGAAATAAAGCCATCCCTGTCCCAGGGCTCTGTCTAGGAATCACCTATGGCTTCTGCTTGAAAGAGCAAAATGACGGATTTCAGGAATTTCTGAACGTGACCTGGGGGAATATTTCCTCCTTTCTATCCCTCTTTTCCTATCCTTCCATTCCACCTTTCTTCCACCTCTCTTTTCCTTTTAAATTTGTTACGTTTTGGTGTAGAGCTCCATTTTAATTTGTTGTCGTTGAGTGAAGGAAGGAAGAACAGACGCTGGGATTCTGCTTGGGCTCCTTCTTACAGAGGGAACATTCAGCTCCTCCAAACTTGCTCTCAGGGATGCCTCGGGAGGAGGAAAACTCCCGCTGAAAGAAGCTGCCGAGCTGCCAAAAGGATGGCAGCGTTCAGGTTGTTGGTGCCAGGCAGGTCAAGGCAAACAGGAGGGAGATGCTGGGGCAGAAGGACCCGGCCGATCCCACTAGAGGGCTCACACGCCGCTCCGCGGGGAGTTCATCCCTGCAGACACCCGAGGCCCTCGGGCTCGGTCTGACACAGTCCCCGGGCCACAAACACCTTGGGGGGACCCGAACCTTGGAGTTATTTTCATGTTCTGAAGCAAGAGAAACATCAAATCACAGAATCTCAGAGGGGTTTGGACTGGAAGGACCCTTCAAGCCCATCCAGTGCCACCCCTGCCATGGGCAGGGACATCTCCTGCTATCCCAGGGCGCTCCAAGCCCCTTCCAGCCTGGCCTTGGACACTGCCAGGGATCCAGGGGCAGCCACAGCTGCTCTGGGATGTCTCTGCAGAGCGGCTCCAAAGCACTGACTTCATTATTTCAGCTGGACAAAATCCGTGCCGCAGCTGGGATTGCCCAGGGAAGTTTGCCCACACCCATCAGTACAGGAGAACTTCCTTTCATATTTGAAGATCAGACACATTCTGTAATATTTTTTAAAAATTGCTCACTGAGTTTGCTGAAAATACAGATCCAGAGAAGCTCAGTAAATACAGTCAAGAACTGGAATTCCTGTTGCTTGGTTCATTTGGAATTTATGTAAAATATAAAGAAACGCCATTATTAACATTGATTGTAAATTGGGTTAGACTTTACCGAGCATTCCTCTAAATAATCCTCCTCTTTTATTCAGTAAAATTTCAAATGTGAAAGATTTTTTTTTGTTTATTTTGTTTCGGTTTTTAAATATAATTTTAAATGAGCGTTGCCCTGAGCAAGGTGCTGTCTTTGAGGGCAAGGGCAGATTTTGAGGCCGTAACCTGCCTCAAGGTCTGATAACACTAGAGGAGTTCATGAAATTTCTATATCTGAATGTTGCAATAATACAGAATTCCCATCTTCTCCCCTAAAACACTGATCCCTGCCTGAGGATCCCCTACAGACAGTTAGGACGCACTTATCTGGAAAATCCATTCCAGTCTGAGGGTAAACCAGGGGATCCTGGCATGGGGTAGAAAGCTGGGTGGGCTTTCCATGTTAACGCCTGGAGAGCCCTTCACAGACCCTTCCCCCACCCTGCTGGGGACCAAACAGCTCATCACACCCTCAGCCTGCGCCTGGTCTCCCAGAGAAAGAGAAAAGCCGNCTGTCCCTCTGTCCCCAGCTTGGGCACTGTCCTGCTGTCCCCAGCTCCGGCACTGTCCTGGAGCTGTCCCTGCCAGAGCACACACCCCCCCTGCAGCCCCCGGCCGCAGTCCCAGCCCAGGTGACAGCACGGTGACAGGCTGATCCTGCTGAAGAGGCAGCTGCAACACGGGGACAGGGTACTTGAGGAACAAGAGAGGCAGGGACAGAGGCAGGGGGGCACTGGCTGTTGTTCAGCCTGCAGTGAAATGGGATTGGCATTGCCATTAGGTTTGGCATTGGGGCTGGCATTGGGGCTGGCATTGGGAATAGCAGTGGGGCTGGAATTGGGGCTGGCATTGGGGCTGGCATGGGCATTGAGGTTGGCAGTGGGGCTGGCAGTGGGGCTGGCATTGGGGCTGGCATTGGGAATAGCAGTGGGGTTGGCAGTGGGGCTGGCATTGGGGCTGGCAGTGGGGCTGGCATTGGCATTGGGGCTGGCATTGGCATTGAGGTTGGCATTGTGGCTGGCATTGTCCGCTCACAGGTGCGTGGGGCTGACCAGGCGGCCGATGGGCAGGGCAATGAGAGGTTGAGTGGCCCAGTCCATCCCTGTGGACTGGGATGGCCGTGCAGGGAAAGGAGGAGGGGATGGAGGACTCAGGGGGATGTTCTCCTGTCCTGGGTGTCCTGGAGCCCCCACGCTGAAGAGTTGTCCAGAGGCAGGGTGGGAGCTGTGGCAGTGCATGGCCCTGACATTCACAGCAGCCTTGTCCTCTCTCCTGACAGGGGTTGCCTTTCTTTAGGGACACTGAGCACACACTTTGTGTCCAAGAACCTCAGAGCCTTGAGCAAGTCTCTAAAGGAGGATTTCCTGTTTGCCCAGAACCAACACACTCCAAGGGCCTTTTCCATGGCTCCCGGGGCTCCTACAGTTGTTCATGAATCAGTTTGTCCAGGCAGAGCTATTTCCCCTTTTTCTGAGCAGAGGAGGAAATGGGCACACAGAAATCACCACAGCAGGACAGCCCAGGACATTTCATTCCAGAGCACGTGGAACACTCAGACAATTCGGGTGTACTCAGAATGACAGAGAACCTGTGCTTACAGGACCTGCAGAGCACAGACACGTGTGGTTTATGGCAACTCAGATTTCCCCGGGACAGAGGGATGGAAAGGGAGGAATCCCTGTGCGTGTGTGGGTCTGGCACTGTGGGTGTGAGCAACTGCAGCAATCACAGAATCCCAGGATGGTTTGGGTTGGGAGAGACCTTAAAGCTCATCCCATCTCCTGCCATGGGCAGGGACACCTCCACTACCCCAGGCTGGTCTAAGCCCCATCCTTGATTTGGGCAGCCTGGCAATGCTGCACAGACTCCTTCCTCCTTTTCCTAAGAAAACCATCCTTGGGAGCCAAAGGTAACCTCCATGATTATCCAGACCCCAGCTGCTCTCAAGATCCAACCTTCTCTCTGTGGTGTGCTTTTTCAGGACATAATTAATTTGCCCATGTTTCACCCCAATTCTGAGACTGGGACACAGTGCAAATACCCACATGGTTTTCATGAAGTCAAGAAATGCTGCTGAGGTACAATCAGGGTGAGCTCGAGTTCAGCCTGCAAATGATCCCCACGAGGGAGAAACTGCCACAAAGGCCTTTATCTGATGGCAAAATCAGCATCTACTGTACACTCACGAGGAAAGAACAACACGCTGCTGTTTGATGTCTTTAACAGCATCATCTCTCCGTAGAGGGCTGAAAGTGCAAGGCTGTTTTCTGTTTCCAACACTGTGCTCTGCTGTGTTCTCAGAAACCAGGAAAATGTGCTGCTAAATTCACCTTAAAGTAGAAAAACTCTTGCGAGTTTCACTTGGGAAACACTACAAATGCTAGAGATGTTTGTGACTTTGAAATTCAAATCACATTTAAAATTAATGTGAACTCTAAACACTTAGTATAGATACACCAAAAAGTGTATCTATATTATATCTATATTTAAAATTGAAAAAAAATTGAAATTTTTATGCTTAAAATTATGTTCAAGAAGGTGAAATTTATTTCCAGACTGTGGACTTGTAGTAATGTCTGTAAAAAGGGCTACCTGAGCTGCTATACCAAAATGTTTTCAAGCCATTCAATTTCCCATTGACCAGGGAAATGGTTCACTTTTAAATACAAACGACAGGAGCTGGGCTGTCCTTTGGCTGTGAGCTGGGCAAGTTACACCATCCACAGTCACCCTGTGGGGGCTCACACCCCTTCTTCAATTACTCCTGAATTTCCTGTGTCACCTCTGTCCACTCAGGAGGGGTGGGCACAGGCCTTTGGTTTTGGTTCACCTCACAGACTCCTCCTTCTCCCTTCTCCATCAAAAAACTTTCCATTTCCAGAGGTTTGCTTATGCCCTGCTAGACCACAAATAGAAAGTGTCCTTCAGTGAAGCCCTTGCAGCCCAGCAGTGCAGCTTTCAGTGCTTCACTGGCAGAAACTCCGATTATTGCTGCGTGTTCCCCTCTGTGAGCCCCTGGAACCATGGCACATCTTCTCCCCTAGGAGAGATTTCTCAGAGGTGAAATGGGGGATTTACAGCAGCATCTGCAGCGTGAGCTGTGCCCTGGCAGTCTCATGCCCATCCATGGATGTTTATGGAGACGGGGAGGGACACATCCTGCAGAGCTGCACGAGCAGGATGCTCAGGTTGTTAAAAATGAGTCACAAAAGAAGGAGTTGCAGGAGAGTGGGACATGATCCTGCACACAGAAGTTTGTTGATGTGCGGGACAAGAGAACAAATGGACAGTGTGAGGTTTTCTTTGTTTGGACTCGGGGTTTGGATTCAGGAGTTGGGCTCAGCGATCCCCGCGGGTCCCTCCCAACCTGGATATTCCGTGATTAAGACTCTGTAAGTGTGGGAAGGCTCTTTCCTTACCTGGATCCGTTCATGTGGTCATACTCCCGCTTGACACTGACCCTCACGGGCTGGTTGATCCACTCCTGCTGGGGGGGCAGGGGGTTGATCTTGTGGGGCTGCCCGAAGTCGGGGCTGCCGGAGGCCGTCATGTCCTTGGGGAGCTGCGCGGCCGCGCCGTACGTGGGGTCAAACAGGGACTGGTCGTCGCTCACCACCGACAGAGCCTCCTGGGGAGAGACACAACCAGCCCTCAGAGCTCTGACTACACCAGGAACTGCCCTCTGGTTCTCCCTGAGAGCTGGGGAGCACCTGCAGGGCCCCCACAGCTGCCCCGTGCTGGCTGCCCCCACCACCTGCCAGGGGAACCAGAGCCTTTGGGCTCTGAGAACCCCTATGCAAACCAGGGCTTGCTCTGCTCTGCTCTGCTCTGCTGGCTGCTGGCTTTGGGTGGGAGCAGCGTTCAGGTTCACTGGAGCTCTGCAAACAGTGGAGGAGCTGCTGGGTTCTCAGAAACACGGGGCTGTGTCACCTCAGGGGGCTGTGTCACCTCACGGGGCTGTTTCACCTCACGGGGCTGTGTCACCTCACGGGGCTGTGTCACCTCACGAGACTGTGTCACCTCACGAGGCTGTGTCACCTCACGGGGCTGTGTCACCCCACGGGGCTGTGTCACCTCACGGGGCTGTGTCACCCCAGTGCTCGCTGTGAGCAGCTTCAACCCCGGTCCCAGTGAGTGACTGCCCACCTGCTGCACTGCTGCTCCAAACCCAACTGGTGTGCAGTGGCAACACCTCTGGGGCGGCATGTGAAGGTCCCCACATCTCCTTTCAGAGGGTTTGTGAGCTGTTTGTGTTTTGAGGTTGGTGCTGAAGGAGAAGCAGCCAGAGCAGGCCACAGTTACGGGTGTTTGTGGTGGGAGAAAAAATGCATTACTTTACACTTTTTGTTTATTTTGTGGGAAGTGAAGGGCTGGTGTGTTACCCAGTTGTGCATTTCTAGCAATGCTTAAAAACAGGAAATCGTTATCCCCCTTTTCTTTTTTTTTTAAATTTTTCCTCCCCTTGCTGAAACTCCAAATATTGACAAAAAGTTTTGACTATCAATTTCCTTGGGTGGATACGCTCGGGTTTTCCAAGAGAGGAGTGTCGGGCTCCTGATGGCTTTGGCACAGCCCTGCCTGACTCAAAGTGCATCTGGCAAGGGCTGCCTGTTCTGGAGGGGGCTCAGTTAACCACACACAACACAGCTGCCTTTATGAGTGGCAGGGTAGAAACCGAAGGAGGAGCCTCCTGCACTGAAAGCAGCTCCCACTTTAATGTGAGCTGATGGGGCAGGCTCCAAAACAAAGCTACAGGCTCACCTACTCTGGGCACCCGGCGCTCCAAAGCCACCCAGCAGCGGTGTGTGGGCTGCAGAGGGTCACTGAACACACAGCTGAAAGCTGGTGTGTGCTAACCCGCCGTGCTCAGCATTCACAGAGCACAGCCTGAACAGGGAGCTTCTAAAAATAATAGATTATTGCTCTCTCCCCTCCCCTCCGGCGGTTGTTTTGGAGGTTTGTTTTTTAAATTCTTCCATAACCAGGGAGGGAAACAGAAATTCTGAAAGCTTAGAGGAGTGCAGCTCCTGGAATGACACAAGAATCTACACACAAATCAAATACCACCAGGCTCATGATATCACAAAAAAAGTCAATAATTCAGAGTCTGCTGGGAACAAGAAAACCCCCCTCAGCCTGAAGTTAACCCACTTAGAGACAGTCAGGCCTACAAAAATCAGCACTTTCCTATCTCTGATCTCAGATCATGTAACAAACCCAAACAAGCTGAAATGGCCTAGAATTGGAGTGGGCCTGACTTAGCTTGAATTCAAAGGAACCCTCAAACATCTGCATAAATCCTGCTGAGGTTCCAGCATTTGCTGCACTTGTGGTCAACTTCTGACACTGGTTACGGCCACTAAGCAGCAAAAAGGAGGGTTGCACCCCACACTGCCCAGTGGTGGTTGGTGAAAGGAGCTCACACTGTGTTCAACCTTTTTTGCAGCTTTTCCTTGGTGGATTCACAACCTTTCAAAAATAGCCCTCCCTTTTTCAGCTTTAGAGTGAGGGAGGGAGTGGGAGGTGTCCCTGGGAAGGATGGGTGTGATTTGTGTCAGAAATCCCTCAGAGGGGTGGCATTATCTCCAGGCTGCAAACCTTGCCTGTGCAGGAAAGTTCAGGAACAAGAGATGGTCTCAGTCTTAAGAGGGAGCAAGCCTTCCCATCAGAGATCAGGATTTGCTGCCCCTCTGATTCACCGAGGTCAGGATTCACCCAGGCAGGGGCTCCAAAATGACACATTTTCTGCAGACTTTTATTTTCTTGCAGTACAAAAAGTGTCAGGTTCCCTACCCGAGGTGGTGGGTGAACCCCACACTGGGCTGCTGGACTGGCTCAGGGCCCTCTAGACCCAGTCTCAGCTGGGCATGGACAAGGAAACCTGAGTACCACTGCAAATCCATCAGATAAAGATTCTGCATGTTTGCTTTTGGAGATTTCCAGTCTAAAAACATACTCTAAAAACACAGACAAAATTGGGGTTTTTGTAGGGAAACAATATCTGGGAAAATAACTCTAATGACAGTTATTCCGCAAAATCAGTGTGAGAGGTTGCTCATAAGATTTTTACTGGCAATTCAGCAGGAATTATGCAGGGGTTGGAGGGTTCTTCTGAATTCGAGCTTAGTCAGATACTCTTAATTCCAGGCTGCTTTTTCTGCCTAAAGCCATTTTTCTTCTGAAGAAATGTTCTGGTGGTAAAGAAACTGGAAAGCAGGGATCTCTCTGGCTGTCCCAAAACCCCCCAAACTTGACAACGCTCCACAAAATAACCCTGGACCAAGATCAATGGCTGGGGCTGCACCAGGTACAACTTTACACACTGCAAGTACACCCTGCTCTGTGACACAGAGTATGTGGCAGAGAACCTCCTCAGATAAAGATCTTCCTTGAAAGACTGAAAGACAAAGTGGCTGCCAGACCTGCATGCAACTGGTGTTAACTGGGACAGCAATAACCCCACTGGGGCACTGGGACTGAGCTCTGCCTTGCGCTGCATGAGCAGTTTCAGTCCTGAAAACAGGAGAAGAAATCCAAATGCTCCAGCTGCTCTTGGCAGCTCCCGGGCCAGGAGTGGTTTGAGCTAAACCCGAGCTGGTGGCGGCACAAAGGCTCAGCCCCAGGGGAGCTGAGCAACCCAGATGAGGAGAGATAGGGCTGGTGACACCTGCTCAGCTCCAGGAGCACAGCACGAGCAGGGCTGGTGACATGCAAGGGAAGTCGGGTGGCACTGAGCCAGCCCCGCTGCCACCAGCTCAGCCCTGTGCCCACAGCCACGGCTCACAGAACAAACATGGGGACAGGCAGCGGGCAGCCTTTGCTGGCTGGGGACCCCCTGGATAAGGCCAGGGCTGCCTGGAACTCAGGCTAGCTGTCCTGGAAGGGCCAGGGCTCGGCCCCAGGCTGCGGGGAACGTGTACAACCTTCCCCCTGCTCGCTGTGGGGCTCAGCCCCCAGGCAGAGCCAGCCAGGCCCACCTTCAAAGGCCCAGCCTGTTCAGGAGGGGTTTGGCTGAGGAGGAGAGCAGCAGCTCCATGAAATACCGAGCGTCTCTGCCCTGGAATGGAGAGCTGCTCAGTGTTTGGAGACTGGGAAAACACTCCAAGGTGTCCCAAGTGCCAACACAGCCTGCCCAGACAGGGCACAGCCTGCCAGGTCCCCCCACGCCGCTGCCTCAGCCTGTGGCCTTGGGCCGGCCAGTCTGGGGCTGAGACAGGGGCTGTGTGTGCTGCTCTGGCATATATGTTACATTATAGTGCCTCTGGGAATAGGCTGGCCTCAGTTTTTCCAGGTTTTAATCACATTCCTGGCATAAATGTGGCCGTGGCAGCTCGCAGCACGTCCAGCTCCCTGGGCAGCCCAGCCCCAGCCTCTCCAGGACAGCCCACCAGTGACTGCCACAAATGAGGCTCCCAAGGAGCTGGCACACACTCCTCCATCCCTCAGGCAGGAATCTGTGGCGTGGTTGTTATTTATACAGCAGTTTCCAGTTGTAAGAGAGTGAATTATCAGGTCGGCCTTTATTTGGATGAGCCATGCTGACCCCGGTCCCAGGTGTGAGTGGGACACAGCAGGAGGCCAGCTTGGCTTTGGCTGTGCGGGGAAGGAACAGCCAGTCTGAGACTCTGGGAGGGCTGACAAGCCACCAGTGCTTCAATCAAGTTTTCCTGATCTCCTCACAAAGGGAGGTGACACACACACACACTTTAGCAGAGTTTTCACTCAGTCAGTGAATCTGACAGGACATTTGAGAAAGGAGAAAGGCCAGGGGAACAAGGGCTGGTGAGGTGAGCAGTCAGTGCTGTCACCCCAGGTGTCCCCCATAACTGAGGTTATTCCATGTGTGTGCAGTGAGATTTCACTGAACATAAACTTTTAGCTCTCTACGTTCACTTTTCTGGCCATAACCACATTTAAAAGGCATTGCTAAAGATCAAAGTTTCATCCTCCTCCACAAAGGCTGACTTAGAAGAGAAGACAGTGCTGAGTACCTGAACCATTGTGCCATGGAGAGATTACTCCAGCACTACAGGTGTGGCTGTTTTCTTTCCTCTTTACCCCCTCCCCAAAATTTCACCACGTGGGTCCTGTGAGAAAATCACTCCTGAAATGTTTTTGTAAAGAGAATGCTGCCAACCCAGACCCAAAGAGCCCAGACCTAATGATGTAAACCACCAAAATCCAATGTCAATGGCCCCATGCATGGCCCAGGGTTTGCACTGAGGAGCAACCCTGGAGTAGAGATGACTTTGGCACTGCAGCGTTACAAGTCAGCATCTCTGCTGCCAGCATCTCATACGAGCACAGAGATAACATCAGACTTACAAGAAAATGAGTCAAATAAGAAATTCAAAAAGAAGCAGTGCCTGTGGTGATCTTGGGGCAGCACGTTAGGATGGATCAGGCACTGGACTGGAAGACAGAGTGTTCTCATCCCTGCCCTTGATCTTTGGCATCACCTTTAGGGAGTACTCCCCTCTCCCTGCCTGGTTCCTCCTCTATTCCCTGTACTGTGCACAGTGTGGGGCGCCGAGCCCTGGCCAGTGCTGCCTCAGACACTGACAGGAATCCTTTGGGCACACTCTCAGATACCCACCCTTCCCTTGCTCCCAACCTAACCAAGAATTTCCTCTGCAGCTTTTCCAAATCACTTTTCCTGAGGTTTGCTCGTGCTGTTCCACCTTCCTTATAGGATGTGATTGGGGCAGGGACTTCCCAGAACTCTCCCTAGGAAACTGTAATCATGAAATTCGGCTGCCAACAACCACAATCCAATCTTGTGCCCTTCACCATCCATTGAAGTGCTGCTTAGGAGCTTTTCCTGGCTGCAGCTGGAGATCCATCACTGCCTGGTGAGTCCAGCAGGATGGAGCTGTCACTTCCAAGATGCATTGTTCTTCTCCCTTGTAGCCACCTGCAGCACTGCCCCGTGTCCCACACGTGCTGCTCACAGCATTTCCCTGCTCAGCTGGTGCTGGTGGGGCTGGGACATCCCAGCTGCTGGAAGCCCTGCCCAGAGCTGTCCCTGCCCCAGGAGGGATGGCACGAGATGCAGGCTGCTGCCACGGGATCATGGAATGGTTTGGGTTGGAAGGGACCTTAAAGCTCATCCCATTCCACCTCCTGCCAAGGGCAGGGACGCCTTCCCCTATCCCAGGGTGCTCCAAGCCCCTTTCCCTGCTGCAGCAGCACTCAGGGTTAAGGCGGCAGCAAACCTTTAACACCGTGTCCACGTCTCTGCAGATCTGAGGATTTCTGTGGGTGTAAAGGAGGGATTTCATTTAATTATTTTAGGGCATCCCACACTGCAGATGGTTTGCCCCAGTCTGCACTGGAGACTCACTCAGAGCCAGAGAGCAGGACAGTGACCTGGACAAAGAGCCACCCTCTCAGGCCAGGCTGCCTTTCCTTCCCTTTCCTCCCCCTTCCTTCCCTTTCCTCCCAGGCTACTCCATCCAAGGGTAGCTTGGCAGCCTTGGAATACGCCGTAATTCCTTCCCAATCCAAATGAATGGGAAACCACAACAGGGTAACTCATGCTAGGGGGAAACAAAGCAGGAATAAGAGAAACAGCAGAAACAGCAAAAACACTGAAAAACACCAAAACCACACTGAAATTAGACAGCTCAAAATTGGGGCAAAATGATTTGGCAAAACCCCTCATAAGGAAATATATATATATATATCTTTATCTTTTGGGAGTTATTTTTATGTTCACTATTCCCAGGAAATTTCATATCAAGTGAGTAAAAGAAGGCTGCTAAAATCAATGCTCTGTTATTTTCATCTCAAGATCCCCAAAAGCAGACTCAACAAGGATAAAAATATAAATCATTCTTCTGTAGTTCACTTCTCAGGAAAGCACTTCACTTCAGGCACACTTTTATAGGATCTGGACCAATGACATTTTTTTTCTTCAGTCTAGACTTCACATTAATGGTTTCAGGGCCTGCTTTGGTTTGTTTTCAGCCAACTGGGAATAACCAGGTGACAGTTTCTCCTTCCCAGCAAGTTGCTGCATTAAACATACTGATAAAGAGGCTTAAACCAGGCCTGGAACTGTGGGAAATCCCCAGGAAAAGTCTCTGTGAGGTCTCAGCACAGGGCCAGGGATGGAGGTAGAATTTAAAAAGAACCTGCCCAAATTATCTCTGTGGCCTCTTGACCTCTGGAAAGTAAATGTGGTGAAAGCTGAAACTGAAGGGACCATCCCATCCCCATCACATACATCCCAGAATCCTGGAGCATGCTGCAGCTCTTCCTTGGGAACATGAGCAGCAGCAGCTGTGCCTGGAGCAGGGAGCAGCCCTGTCAGTCCCCAGCTGGCTCATCCCACCCCTGGGCTGTGGACAGCAATTCCCCACGCACCCCTGCCTTCCCCAGCGCCTCCCACCCTGCTGGGACTGACACTGGGATGAGCTGTGTGTCCGTGGGGACAAAACACAGCCTCTGGCTGCTGTTCCCAGAGAATTCCCTGGCTTCTGTTCCCTGCCTGCTTCTGCCAACCAGGACACACGAGAGGATTCAGGATGAGGATAGAGTATGAAACCTGTCCTGAGCGCTGGAAGCTTTACCCTTGGCATGGCTTGGGCCAGGTTTCTTATCTTGGAATCACTGGAAATCTGGAATCTGATAAAAGCCAGAAAATGGCTCTGACTGGGATGGACAGTCCTGAGCTGGAGACTTTCCCAGGAGCCTGAAGTCACACACAACACAAAAGGATTCACCTCTATGGGTTAATCAGCCTGACCCTGCTCAGACTGAGGACTGTATCTCACAAGATCTTTTCCAAGCCGTGTCATGTTCCCAGAAAACCAACCAGCCTTTGCCAGGTATTAACACTCCCTTCAGTCACTTTCTTGTGCTTGTATCTCCACTCTTCTGTGCCCACAGCTTTTCTCCACCAAAGCTGTATTCCCTTCCCACAGAGACTGACCCTGTTGGGTGATTGCTTCCCAGGGCAGAGCACTCAAATCCACCCAGCTCTAGCTCACCTTCTTTTTCATTTCAGTTCTTTTTCCCCTCACGCTTTTAAAATAATTGCCTTGCTCTGAGCAGATGTGTTTGTAAACAGAGACACATGGGCCTAACTGCGAACATGCACCCTTCAGTAAATATTATTGTAGCATTTTTATGGTCTCCTCTGCTGAAGAAACAGGGAGGGAAACTGCAAGATGGTTTCAGAGTCTGGCTTGCTGACAAACCCCAAGAATCCCGGAGCAGAATGCAGAAATGCTGTGCTGACCTCAGCCCTGTCCTGGAGCACCCAGTGCCCGGCCCCTGGCCTTGATGTGCTGCCAGAGGTTCTTGCCAGTGGCAAACATTCCATCAGGACTTTGCAGAGTGCCCCAGCACCTTGTGTCAGGGAAGCTGAGCTGGCTCTGAGCTGCATCTGCCATGGCAGTGGTGTCACCTCAAAGCAGAGCTTCTGGGGGGGCTTCCAATCGTGTCAGAAACTGAGACTGTCACAATCCTGCTGGTTTTGTTTCCAACACGCGGAGATAAATAGAAGCGTTTCAATATAAATGATTTGCCCTAGAAAGGAAAATAACAAATGGAGAAACTCAAAAATAGTGGGGGTTTGCCATGAGAGAAGGTTTGTCCCATCTCTGGGCTTACTCTCAGGCTGTCTTGGAAAAAGACAGAAAGTACAGCCTTAAAAGCCCAAAGGAATAGGTGCAAACCACAAAACCTTATCTTTTCTCTTTGGGTTCCTACTGCCAAAACATTGGAAACTGTAAAAAGAGTGTTCTCCCAGGAATTCAAGAGGCAGGAGGTGGCAGCTTCGGAGTACAAATATTTCAGGTGGTGACTCAGGGCTCCAGCAGTGCCCATTCATTATTTTTATTTCACTTTGATACCATTGTCCCCGTTACATTCACAACCCCACCACTGTATCCTGTTTTGTTCCCTGACACCATTCCCTGCACAATCGCAGGAAGCCCATCAGGAAACGGCCATCGGGGGCTGTTTTGTTTCCATCCGCAGAGAACAAAACAAGCTCCTTCTGCCCGAGATGACTTATCCCAATGTGAGGGAAAACAACAGCATGAAAGGATCACAGCAGCATCTCCAGGAGCCAGCACAGCCTGCGCTGCTCCCCAGGAGCCTGGAGCACCTCGGCACCTCTTGAGGGAATGCTCAGCCACAGGAAGGCTCAGCTAAGAGGAAATACAAGGAATAATCCATCACTGACAGCTACAGTGCATAGGGAAGGTCTGGACACTCTGTGGGGGGGCAAACACAAGTCCAACACAGTCCTGCAGCTGAATCCTAAACCAGATGTGGCTTGGGTTTTCCAGAGTGAGGGCTGGAGTCTATTTGTGCCCTGAGCCAGGGGTGAGTTAAATCTGAGCTCAGGTCTGGGTGCCCAGAACAACCAGAGCACAAACTCGGGGTTTGAGGCCAGAGCTGGGTTTGGGTTAAATCTGAGCTCAGGGTCTGGCTGTCCAACACCCAGAGCACAGACTCACGGGGTGAGCCCAGAGCAGGTTACCTGGGCTGGGCCAGGGCCTGCATCCCACCGAGCCCAGAGGTAAGAGGAGAGGGGGGAGGTGGTCCAGGACTCACAGGAACTTATTTGTTCCCCAAGGAGCACAGGCATGGTCCTGATCCAGCACCAGGAGCCTGATCTCTGCCTCTTCCTCAGTCAAATGGCTCTGACTGGGATGGACAGGGCCTGAGGGAGAGATTCCCAAAGGGCCTGAAGTCACACAAACCGTACTCCCATTTACAGCTACTGGGAGCCGCAGTCCCTTAAATCCCTCTCGAAGATCAGGTTTAAACCTCGTGATTGCCCAGGTTTGCATTTCCCTGCCCCGGGGCACACTGAGGTGCCCTTGTGCCGCCCTCCAGGCTCTGCTGGCTCCTGAGCCTGGCAGTGGAGCTGAGGGCTGCCACCCTGCTGGGACAGCACCATCCGTGTTTTCCTTGTGCACCGAGCCCAGCCCCTGTGGCTCCGGTGACGGGATTGTTTCTGCCTACGCCTAGAGCAAAAGCAGAGACTTTGTGAACAAGTCTGCCCGTGGCATTCCAAGGAAAACAGCTCGGCAGGATTACACTGAGATATTTTTTTTTGTCAATCTCGATCGAGATATTTGAACAGGAAAGCCCAGTTTACACCAGTGGAAGTTCCCAAGGGCTTTTGATTTCTTTACAAAGGAACGCTGATGTTTTAACTTTGGCAAAAGAGGAAGGTCCTGGAAGGATTCAGGGATTGCCATCACTCCTACCTCTTGGACAAAAAGGCTGAATCCCATCCTGGCACCTGGGCTGCATCCCAAAGTTAACATTGCCATGCAAAAAGGAGTTGACAAGGTGCTGTTCTTCCTCCTGATATCACACATAGCAGAGCCAAGACCACCCCACCAACAGTTCCAGGGAGCTGCAGCAGGGGAAGAGCCTCTGCTGCATAAACGTAGTGAAGCTCTTGCTGAGGACAAACATTCCCACTAAATACACACATCCAAGGCCTTCTCTGGTGTTACATCTACAAAAACCAGGCTTGAATCAGCAAGAATCTCCAAGAACCAGGCAGTGAATTCTGGCTCCTGGCTCACCCGACAGCAGATGTGAGAGCAAAAATGAAAAAAGGGCCCTTTTGCAGCTGTATGAATGTCCCCATGCCTCAGTTTCCCTGTCTGTGTGATGCTGCCCCCAAAGAGCTCAGATTTTGGAAAGTCATCCCCTGTCCTCAGAGAAGGAGGCCACAGAACAGTCAAGTGTTATCCCAGGGGTAGGATTGATAGACAAAGCAAAACTGACTTTTCTCTGAGACTGAGAAAAAACCCTCACCAAAATCTCTTATCAGTGACCATTAACAGAAGGGCTGTTGGCTTTATCAGCGTGGTACTGAGAAGGGCTTTGAGCCTGGCTCAGATAAATGAGGTCCCTTGCCACCTCGAGAAGCCCCAGAGTCATAAAATGGTCCAAGCCTGTGCCCAGGGATAGTTTTTCACGGCTGGGAGATACAATGTCTGGTGCAGCAGGGTCCATGGATGAGGCCCTGGCAGGGATTTTGGATGTTCTGCTGCAGGGAGGGCAGGCAAGGGCTGCAGCAGAGGCTCCTGGTGAGTTTGGGAGGGGCTGGGAGCCTGGACTGCCAGGAGGCAAATCCCTGAGCCCACTCGGTGCTGTGGCTTTGGCCAGGTCACTCAGCTCTGCGTCCTTCTCCTGGGCTGGAGCTGAGGATAAAAATGTGTGCCCAAAGGCCAGTTTGGGGCTGGTTCTGCAGGTTTCTGCCTCCCCAGGACCTTTGTCAGCCCTCTATGGGATTCACGTTATCCCTCAGCAGATCCCCGCCTGCACAATCAATGTGATGGGTTTGTTCTGGTTTATTTTGTAAATGAAAATCATTAGCTCTGAGTTGATAACTGAAGTAGGAAGCTGTCAAGTTCCGTCACAGTCATGATCCCAAAAGACAAAGCCACCATCTCAGGTGGCTGCAGACACAGATGAGGCCGTTCCAGTAATTTTGCAGCATGGGAACCAACACGAAGCACCCAACAGAGCTCCAAGTCACTATGTCAGTGTAACTAAACCAAGACTAAACCTCAGGCCACCCCTGAAGATCTCTCTCCTATAGAGCACATCTGCCTCCCCCCCTGCACTTGGGCTGTTTTCTGAGCTAACTGCAGCACGTTTTCCTTTAGCTGGAGGGTTTCTTACACTCAGATCATGCTCAGTAACACAAATAAGAAGCAGAACCCTCGGCACATCTCCATGTTCTCAGCAGAGCTGATAACACTGCTCTTATCTCCAGCAGGGCAAGTCCCCTGAGCTGTGTTGAAAAGCCTTTTATCAGATGCAATGTAAGGAGAATTCTCTCTGAGATGTAGCTCTGCAGCTTTGGCAGCAAAGTGAGGCTTCTGACCGAACCTCCTCTGGTTGTGTTTAGTGTTGGGGTGAGGGAGCAGGACAAGGTCCTGTTTGTGGGGCTGGCAAGACAGGGCTGCTCCTCGGTCTTCCCGAAACAACTCCCCACTCCCTGAGCCAGAGGAAAGCCCTGTCAGAAATGGCTTAACGATCTTCTAATATTTCCCTGCAATTAAAGGGCACATCTGTCTTGCAGACCCTGTCCTCCTTTGCTGCAGCACAGACATGAACTAAACAGTCTGTCGTGTCGGGCCCGGGGTAACAAAGGGGCCCATTCATAACACAGCACTTGGCCACTTTGTGTGTGTGAAGTGAGAGAGAGTTTGCATTTGGAGAATAACCTGTGCTGGAGTGAGCAAGAGACTTCTACTCTCATAAATCAATCAGCTTTCCCTGCTAATTACCCAGCCTGCCTCCCAGTCCTGCCTGCAATGAGACCCAGCTCTGCCTGCGGGGCTCGAGGGAGAACCTGCTGGTGTTAAAACTCTTGAGAGGATAAAAGAAATTGGTATCAGCTTGGGTTTTTCAAGGCATGGAGGAGAAGAGGCTATCCCAACCCAGGGAATCTGGGAGTCACCTCAGTGGCCTGAGCTGTGTCAGCCACTGGGTTGGCATTTCACACTGTCCCTGTGGCTGGGTCACAGCCGGGATGTCACAGCCAGGGATGGTCACAGCCAGGGATGGTCACAGCCTGGGATGGTCACAACCAGGGATGTCACAGCCAGGGATGTCACAGCCAGGGATGTCACAGCCTGGGATGGTCACAACCAGGGATGTCACAGCCAGGGATGGTCAGAGCCCGGGATGTCACAGCCAGGGATGTCACAACCCAGAATGGTCACAGCCCGAGATGTCACAGCCAGGGATGTCACAACCCAGAATGGTCACAGCCAGGGATGTCATAGCCAGGGATGGTCACAGCCCGGGATGGTCACAGCCCAGAATGGTCACAGCCC
>VZDJ01000063.1:6012323-6057720 GCA_008694505.1 Cyanoderma ruficeps | reverse complement strand
ACGGGAGCACTGTAGAGCCAACCAAACCAAACCAAACCAAACCAAACCCAACCCAACCAACCCAACCACCCCTCAAAGACCCATTCCTGATTTTAGTGAAGCTGAGGGTTTAAAACCAGAGAAACTCAATTGAGGTAGACCTTGGCATAGTCCTAAGCCAAGCCTATGTTTTGCCCTGAGTGAGTGTCAGTCCCTGCAGGTTTATCCGGATCATTGTTTAACATTAATTTGTAAGTGCCTTGGAATGGGCTCTTATGTTTGTTTTTTTTTCTCTTTTCTGAGCCTGGCACCTTGGCCATGGGCTGTATCTCTGTCTCTTAGTGCTCTCCCCATACAAACAAATACCGTTCACACCTCAGCATACCTCATTTCCTCAGCTTTCAAGAAAGCAGGAAATGGTCAGGAAGCGCCCACAAGATGGTCCTGTGGTTTCAGTGCTGCAGTAACATTTGGGAAATGGGGGCTCATTTACCATCTCGGCAGCAAAGTTGTTTGCTCAGCTCGAGCCAAAGCTTTTTTTGTGTAAAATGAGGGGAACAAAGGATGTCAAGGCCACGGGCTAAGAGATGGAAAAGCCTAGAATGTGGTGGGAGATCCTTGTTGTATCCTGGGAAAATTCTGGAGGTTGTGGGGAAATTTTCAATCCTAATGTTGGACAGAAGGTCAAAGCAATTATACAGAGAATTCCACCCTAAATTAACCAAAGGGTTTTTTGGATATTCTGAGTGTTTCACTGCAGTTTTAACCTTTTCAGCTTCCTTAAAATACTGCAATTGGTTTCCAGCCAAAGTGGAGTTTCAAAGGAAAACCTGAAAAACCTGAGAAGGCACCAAGTAGGGCAGCCTGGCTGAACTCAGCGTTTCCAGGGAACGGGAGGGCTTGGATCCATTTGCATCTTTCTGAGAAAAAGACTCCACATAGAAAAAGGCCAGACTCTATCCCACAGGAACCTCCTGTACATGTCCCTGGTACAAACACAGTGAATTCTGTCACAGCCTTTGGGGACAGGGCAAAATTAAGGCTCCCCATGGCAGCACAGCCAGTGGGAGCTTTGCCTTTGCCTTTGGGGTGAAGTGTGATCCAACCTTCCAAGCCTTTGTGTCTATATCTGCTCTGTGTGATTCCAGCTCACACAGCACCTGTCCTGGAAAACTTCCAGTATCCAAGCAGTTGTAGTCTGCAGACTTTTAATTATATTTTTAATCCTTTATATAGACACCTAAAGAAGCAATTGGATGCTTAGAAATTATTTCAGAAAATCTATTTTGTTTTTGGCTCTGGCTGATGCCATTTGACTGCACAGGTACCTCAATATCAATAACATTTGGCATTTTGATATCATGGTGATCAAACTACATCAGATTCTTATCTTGGCAGGACAATGGAGGTCTCAGAGAGACCAAAGGAAAAGTGGATCCTCCGGGGACACCTGACACAGACTGGCCTGAGCAGCTCTTGCAAACCTGAGTTGAGTTTTTGGGGTCTGATTTTCCTCTCAGCACTCAGAGAGCTCAGTGGGGCTCCTCTGAAGGCACAGGTTGTCCCTGGTTGGGAATGTCCCACAGGAACATCCAAGGGAAGAAACAGGAGTGCCTCATGGCAGGTCTGACCGTCACCTTCCTCATCAGCATCCTCTCGGAGTGAGATTTCAACAATTCAGCTGGGCCTCCCTGGAGCTGCCCTGCCTCTTCCTGGGGGTGGGAGGGGATGGTGATGATGGAATTTCTCTTCCATGGGGACAACAAAAAGATCTCAAACATTGCTTCAGATGATGTTTATGGGGTTGTCAGAAAAAAAAATCAGTCTCTCACACAGAACAAAGCTTTGAAGGGACCTGGGGCCTGTTTGGGGACTTGCTGACAAAACACCTGATGGAGCTACTACAAAATAGGGGGAAGAGGGAGAATGGGTAAAGCACTTCAAAATTAGAATCACAGAGCCAGAGAGGTTTTGTCTGGAAGGCCCTTAAAGCCCATCCAGTTCCACCCCTGCATGGGCAGGGACACCTTCCACTAGCCCAGGTTGCTCCAAGCCCTGTCCAGCCTGGCTTTGGACACTGCCAGGGATGTGGGGAGGAATAGGCTGAAATAGGAGTCAGCCCTCAGGAGGAGCTGGTGGGGTAAAAGCCTGGTTTTAATTACACAGATAAATGTAGGTTTGGGGGGGCAGAGTGTGTGGAGATCATGGCCAGATAATTTTACATCTCTTACACTGATGTAATGGCAGATGTTTTACTCTCCCCTCCTCCTTCTCCATGTCACCCCAGATAAAACATGTTTGGGAATGCCAAGGGACCTCAGGGTTAACCAGGGAAACAGTTTTTTCAGTGTCATTGAGGAAAAATGTTGGTGGGGATTGTTAAACATGTCAAAATATTGCCTGCCTCTCTCTCACATGCTAAAGGTCTCCTTTGGGGGCAGATTTCACTCCTCTTTTCTCATCTCTGAGCAACCTTTCTGTAACACACACTCACAGGATGCCCAAAGATGTCACACACTGGGGGTCACACAGCACAGCTGCAGCAAAATCAGGCTGAGGGCACAAGAATTTGGGTTGTCAGGGCACTGCCTCAGGTGCTGAGCTACAGTGGGATGTGTAAACAAGGGCTTTTCCTCAGGGACATCTTTGAGGGGGAAAATCCAAATCAGGCAAGCAAATACATTTTATCCCTCATTTAAATCTTCTCGAATCCTGCTCTCTGCCCTCACTCAGCTCATATAAAATGGGATGGAGGTAAAGGCTCAGTCAGCCAGAGCAGGGACAGAACATTCTGTCTCTGGTTCATTCATTAGGCCTTTTCTCCTCAGCCTTGCCTGCAATTCCCATTTCCTTCCGTGCCTCTGACACCAAACAGCCCCACTGCACACCCCCACTGCCTCACTGGTCTGCAGTCACAGGGAAATTGGTTTACAATGAGCCTTTAAAAGAATATTCTGTTTCTGAGCATTCCTGTCTGATCTTGTGGACAGGAGCAAAGGGATGAGTTGGGCCCTCGTTCCTTCCCCTGTGGGGCAGTTTCAGTCTGTCCATCATCTCCTGAAAAATTCCCTTCCCGTCTGCTCCTATAGACTGAGGGAACAATTTATAATTTCTGTAGTTTCATAAAGATGGGATTGACTCTCTGATTGCAACCAACGACAAAGACAGATCCAAGCTTAATAAGTCTGGACAATGTAAATCTGGGTTCGTTTTTGACTTTGGGAAGGAACTTTTAAAGACTCAAACAGCACAGTATCTTTTTGGATGTGCCCAAGTTATCTTTAATATATGACCCTAAGTTTTTAGCTCTATTTGGGTAGAAAGCCTAAGCCAAGTATTTATAACCCAGGCTTTCAGTTCATTCTGTTTAGCAAAAAGGACATCGCCGATGTTATTAAAAAAAACAAAACAAAACAAAACAAATTAGTGGTTTGAATGAAATTGCTGAGTTAAAAATTCTATAGTTGCAGAAACTTTCAGTCTGGTTCTCTAAAGACTTAATTCATACATGAGGATCCAGGCTCTCCCCTCAGTTTGTTTCCTTTCTCCTCGAGGTATTTCTCTGACTAACAAGCAGATGGGAGTGCTTCTGCTTCCATTTTCACTGAAATAACAAATCCACTTAAAACACAAAATTCAGTAAAACAAGCCAGGAGGAGTTTGCATTTCTGCTCCCCTCAATTCAGGATTTAATGTGCTCCCTTTCCTTTGACAGTCAAAATTAAGAATGGCTACAAATTGAAATAACCTGGGATGGAAATGTGGAAGAATGTGACAAACTGTGTCACAGGATCCCTGAATACTTTGAGTTGGGAGACCTTAAAAATCATCCCGTTCCACCTGATGGGCAGGGACACTTCCACCATCCCACGTTACTCCAAGCCCCATCCAACCTGGCTTGGGACACTTCCAGGGATGTGAAGTGTATGTTAAAGTGTAATTAAGCAATGAAGTGTAATTAAACTGTAATTAAGTGTATATAGCCATTCAAGTCAACCCATCTCAATAGCAGGAGAATTTACCATTTGGCTGCCCTGAATTCCTTCCATAAAGAATATTCCTGGCTCATTAAGGATGAATGTTCAGCTCAGTGGCACAAACCCCAGAGTGTCTGATTTTGGGCAGAAAAGGCCATTTTCACTGGAGCACAGAGTAGGGGCCGTGTGTGACTGTGTGGATTCAGTCACACCCTCAGTCACCCCACACAGACACAAACCCTGTGCAAGCTGCAGAAAGAACAACAGGAAATGGCCGGGGGTATTTATAGCAGGATTGTGTTTATCCTGAAGTGATGTTCTGCACAGATTATGATGAAGCTTTTCGTGGGAGAGGACACAGCTTGTGTCAGCTGGAGGTTTGCAGGCACTTCACCCCGTGTGCTCCTGCCAGACTCCCTCATCCCCCTCGCCTTCCCTTTGCCTTTTCCAGCTTTGCTGGGCACCAGGAGCCCCCACCACCCCCCTCCCAGTGCTAACAGGAGCCCTGGTAACCACCGGGGCCGGCCCAAAACTTGGTTTCTGTAGGTTTGCAAACCCCCCTGAGATGGCAGGAGAGAAAAACAACCTCCCACCCGTCAGTGTCCTGAGCTGCTGAGAAATGCAGGCCCTGCTGCAACCACACAAAAGTTCTTCCCACGTTTTGGGTCCTACTAACAAAGAAACTGATGGCACAAAGTGCCTTCTATCAGAGCTCAGCTCTCCAGCGCAGACTCCTCCTTTCCTGCGATGCTCTTTGGGGAATCATTTCTGTGTCCTTTATTTTCAGAGGGGGTTTTGAAACACCTCCCCATTTATCCCTTTTGTCAAGGGGAGGCATCCAGCAAGAAGTAATAATTTTCATGGACAGATCATCTCCATATCCCCAGCCACGCCTTTGCCATCTCTTTCTGATTTGAACACCTAAAGAGACTTTTTCTAATTCATTCTCATCACCTAAATTTCCCTGAAGAGGCAAAAAAACCCTCCAATATGGGAGGTGAAGTAGATAGTGCAGCAACTTAATATCTCTGTGGGCTAAAGAGCCCTCCACCCTCCCACAGAGCCTTTGCAAGCACATGTCCATCCCTGCCGGGCAGTTTATCTCAGCCGCTGATATGGAATGGGGAACGCTAAAATAATAATGATAAAAAGAGGATCTCGAGCAGCAAAGAACCTGCTATTACTTCACTGTCAGAACAGTTTTTCCTTATCTGAGTCACATCTCCTGAGGTTTGTTCAACTCATGAGTGCTCAGCTCATTTCTCTGTTTACACCCCATGCTATCTGAAAACCTTGATTAAAAGCAATCAGAAAAATCCATCATATGACACGGAGACCGTTTGCAGCCCATGACAGTTATTAGCAAATGTGAACCTTTTCTTTAAAAAAAACACAAGGAAATCCTGCTTTAATTTAGGCCTTCAAACATCAGCCCCCTCTATCTCCTCGGCAAATCAGAGCATCTCCACGAGGCCATTGTTTGCAAATATAATAAGCCCCGGCTTTGCGTGTTTAAAAAACAAACAGCGAGAGAGCGAAGCATCAGGAAGTGCCTGTGAATGGGAGCTGCAGCTCGGGATGGGCGCATTAATTACTGCAATTGAGCCGATGCCCCGCGAACGCCGTGCGAGGCATTATCGGCGCTATTAGCGCTTCATTAGGGCTGCAGGAGCGCCAGCGGCTCCCCGCGCTCATTTGCATCCTGTTCTGACAGGTGCTGCTCCAGGTGTCCCATTGTCACCCCCAATTCATAAACACGCGCCCACCCCCTGCTCCCTTTATCGCCCGTGCCAGGGAGGGGAGAATAGAGACCGAGCGGGCGGCCGGGGGGCAGAACAAGGCGTCTGACTCATCTCACAAAAAGGCTTTTGCTGGGGCTTTGCCGGGTCTGGTTTGGAGGTGATGGGCTCGTACCTGTCCGAGCTCCGGCCCTCCCTCCCTCCCGTGGGCGAGGCAGAGCTCTGCCCCCGGGCTCTGCCCCCGGGCTTCTTCTCCATCCCACAAACCGGCTGGTGTGGGTCCCACTCAGATCTCCTTTGTAAAGTCATCCCCGTCCATCCCTGCCCCCTCAGGTTTTACCTCACCCTCCCTTGCCAGTTCATCACTCACAGACTAAAATCGGACTCCTAAAACCATCCTGCTGTTGGTTTTTACACTTTTATTCATGGCAGGTGCTGATGATCCTCAGTAGGATGCACACAGCAAGCCATGAGGGGCTTTGCTTTCCAGTCCCCTGCTTTAGTTCAACATAATCTTAATTGAACATGGAATCATGGAATTGTATTTATAACGGGTTTTTCAAGCTGTATAGGATGTCATTTCAAGATCTTCCCTGCAGTCTTAAAAAATTCAGTTCTATAAAATAAATGTTAATATTCTTGTGCAATTAGAGCATAATCCAGGCTTTCCAGACGAAAACAAAATCCCACAAGAGCTGGCAGCAACACTGCCATGTCACCCAGCGTCCTTCTTACCATCCTTCTGGCCCCACGCTGTCCCTTTCCCGGCTTCCCTTCTGCGCTCCCTGATTTCCCAGAGCCTCCCTGGCCACGTGGTGTCCAGGTGCCCTCAGCTCTGGCTCCTGCCCTCCCATCACACGGGGGTTTGTGCTGTGCCCTCCCCAGTGATGGGGGAGCGGTGGCTGCAGAGGCCTCGGTGGCTGCTGTCACTGCCTGATGGCTCCCACAGCTCCTGAGTGCCCTCAGTCTCCTCTGGCAAACAGGGAATGCATTCCAGCCTCATCCCAGGGCTGCCCTCTGGGCCTTTGGGGAGGGGCAGAAGCTTCATGGAATCTGCAATATTATTGTCCACAAACTCCAGGCTGTTGTCATTTCCTTCACTGAGGTGACAGTTGAAGCTCCTGCTGTTTATGTGCAAACAATATTCCTGAATTTCCTAATATTCCAGAAATCCATCCCACCCTGCCTCACTCCACTGAGGTACAACCAGAGGCAGGAAACCTGGGCTTCATGGCACCTTTCTCAGCTCCTGCACTAACCAGTGTCCTTGGCTTTGGGAGATAACGAGCACTTTTCTAAAACACACTATTTCATGCCCAGAAGAGCAGGTGAATGACCTTGCCAGGGGACCAGGTCCTCTGGCCTTCAGGCTGCACCTTTTTATTTAACCTGGGCATCTTTTTATACAACTTGGGCATCTTTTAATTTACCTTGTGCATCTTTTTATTTAGGATCTGCACCTTTCTCTTTAGCTTGTGCATCTTTCTGTAGAACTTGTGCATCTTTTTCTATAACTTGTGCATCTTTTTCTATAACTTCAGCACCTTTTCATTTGTCTTCTGCATCTTTTTGTTTAGCCCGTGCATCCTTTCTCCCCGGGTGATGAAGCAACAGCCTCTCACACCTGCACTCCACTCTTGCACTGCCCCCGCAGCCAGCCAAGGCTCTGAGCCTGCTCAAAAACCAAAACTCATTTCAACTGCGTTTCTTTCACCCCTTTGTGTTTTAAGAATCAGCTTGCCACAAATGGCACTCGCTAAATGACTGTCCCGGCAGACACAAAGGTGCAGCAGAGGGGGAAAGGCCCCGTCAGGTGCTGCAGAAGAGCCCCTGGTTCTATGGAGCATTGAGAGACAAGAGCTGCTTCTTGTTATTGCAGCCTCTTGGGAAAATTTGCCTGCCATGTACCCGGGTGTGATCTGGAAGCAGATCTGCACCTGTCCCAGCAGCCCAAAATCAAACAATGACAGTGCTGAGAGAGCCAAAGGCACAAAGGGAGCCGTGCTCCTCTGCTGCTCTCAGGTTCTGATCACCACATCAGCAGGGCAGGGATTATCGGAGCTTCCCAGAGCCTCACACACCTCTCTGCCGGGGAAAACAGCCCCTGGCCAAAGTGGCCTTTGCATCTCTGACAGGACTGGGAAGAGAAGTGGTGTCCCTGGGAGTGGGCAAGGCTGAGCAGGCAGTGGCAGCTCCATCCCACAGAACTCTGGCCACGCGGTGGGATCACTCCCCGCTCCCTGCTGGGGCTCAAGGGCTGGGACTGCACAAGCCCAGTCCAAGGAGGCTCCTGTCAGTGCAGCGCTGGAGGCTGGAGGGCTGCAGAGCACAGGCTGCTTCTCTCGGTGTTTCACAAGTACCAGAACACTTTATGTTCTATAAATAGTTCTTTCCTAGTTTCAAAAGCTGCAACTCGTGCATCCAGCTGCTTTGAACTGGATTGCAGAGAGAATTTCTGCTGACATTTCAGGCACCTGCACGTTCTTCATCCAAGGCTTACAAAACTCTTTGTGGAGATTTGTCACTTTTCAGCTTTACCTCAGAAGAACATTTCCCATTATTATTTTACAATTAGGAAAATCAAGAAACTCCTAATGATTGCTCTGGGTTTTTGGGTAAGGAGGAAAAAATAAAGCCAAGGAGACTCCACTGGCAGGGTTTGATTCTACCCAAAGTTGAGAGTTTTTAAAGAGGGCCATGTGAGCTGATTGTTATCTGCTGAGCAGAGCAGATATCAGCTCTCTCCTCATTATCTTCTCACTGAATAATAGATGTCTGATTAGGATCTCATGTGCTTAGAAAACTTTGTCACAGATAATGGCAGGTCTCTGAATATGTTTCTCATCTAGAAGTATCCTTATCTCCATAACCCTTTAACTGAGTCATAACAGAAGGTGAATATCCAAGGGCAGGCCTTGGACACAATTCCTGGGGAAATTCCCACCTCCCAACCCAGGATGAGCAACCCTCAAGTTGCCCCTGTGCTTGTGCTGGGCAAATACACCCTGGGGGATGGCTCCTGTTCCAAACAGCTCAAGGAATGGGCAGCAGGGGATAAACAGGGAATGGCCAGGCCTGCCTGAGAGTTCAGTGGCTTCTTGAGGCTGCACAAAATGTCACTGTCGGAGCCAGGAATGAACATCAAGTGTCCTGGATCATAAATTCATATTCTGAGACCTTGGCACAGATCGCACAGAGAAGCTGTGGCTGCCCCATCCCTGGAAGTGTCCAAGGCCAGGCTTGGAGCAACCTTGTCTAGTGGAAGGTGTCCCTGCCCACAGGAGGGGGTGGAACAAGGAGATTTTTGAGGTCCCTCCCAACCCACCCCGTGCAGCCATTCTGTGATATATGAAATTATCATCGCCTGAGACGGAGCCGTGTCACAGCTCTTTGCTTAACTCCACCACTTTACCCTGCTGTCTGTACAGGGTGAGAGCACCACCACCCTGCTTTAACCCCTGAGTGATGACACTCCAGAGCAGCCCTTTGTTTACCCAGGGCACGGCCCGTCCATGGAGCCCTGTGTGCACAAACCCTGCCTGTGCCCACCTGCAGCAGACACCGCTGCCTCTGCAGGTACCCCAAACCCCCAGGCAGGCTGAGAGGAGCCTGGGGAGGACTTGAGGCACTGATGGGAACATGAAGGGACCACAGAGTGGATCTTGTGAGCCGTAGGAGAGGCTGTGAAAGCAGCAGACACCTTGTGGAGGCTCAGCTCGACCAGAATGGAGCCCTCAGGACCTGAAAACAGCTGAGGTCATGACCTGGGTAAGGACAGACCTTGGTGGCACTTGGGAGAGTGATCTGTCAGGACGTGGAGGGATTTCTCTGCACAGCCAGTTCCCTCTCTGCTCCCCCCACCTGCCTTGTTCCCATTTCCCCTCTCTGCTGGAGTGCACACACCTTCCACATCCCACATTTCCAAGGGTTTGCCTGGCCACATGAACTCCCCCAGCCTGGCACAGAGCTGCACGTGGTGAGCAAAGGGCTGCTCACCAGGCAGAGTTTCTGTGGCTTAGGGTTATGTTAATTAATGAATTCTTTTTTTTTATTTTTGGAAGCCTGCAGCTGTTAGTTTTGAAACGACAGAACCTCACACTGCAATAGGGTAGGAAATGGATGGATGAAAGAGAGAATCAGAGCAGGGGCCTGAGCCTGTGCTGGCTGCTGGGTTTTAGACACATCAAGTTTGGCTTCTGCAAGAGGCCATCTGGTATTTGGGCCCTGCTGCAACGCTGGCAGTGCTGTGTGTGGATCCATGGAGCAGCTCCACAGGCACACACGTGGCCTCGGCTGCCTCCTCCTTCTCCAGGGCACTTGCTGCAAGGCCCTGGAAAACCTGAAGGCTTCTCACCCTGTCTCCTCCTCTGGAATGGCCTTTGGTCTGTGGGAAAACGTTCCTGCCATTCTCCAAAGCCACGTTGTAAATATGTGCAGCCCCCCAAAGGGAACTACGCCCATCCCTCAGGACAGGCAGAGGGTTGTGGGGTGTTAATGAGGGACAATGATGGGAACAGCCACTGATGTCTCTGTCCATGTCATGGCACTGCGGGACAGGCCTGCACTGAGATTCCTGCTGCTCCTGAACAGAGCCAAAGCCATTCCCCACTCGGGACAGCATTGCTGCAACCGGACCAGGGCAGGCAGGGAGGGAAGAGAGGATTTGCTGAGTGCCACGGATGAGGAGCTGAGCTACAGAGACGTGAAGTGCCTGAGATCCCACAGTGACACAAAAACTGACTGAGCCAGGCTGGGCACTGCTGACACAGAGACTGGAGTCAATTACCAGCACAGATTTTTCTGATTCACCAGAGCTTTAAAAAGCCAAAGCATCCCAATCCAGGATTGCATCAGGAGGGCACTTCCAGCCAAGCCCTGGGAACAACTTGTGCCGCTCCAGCGATGCTGAGAAAAGGCAAATTCAGATGGGATCAGGTGCAGCTGAGGGCTAAGGAGTAACCAGGAGAAGGGAGGTATGAAGGGATCATCAGGGTTTTGTTTGTCCCAGCAAAAGCAAGAGGGAGGTCCAGCAGTGGTCTGTAAATGCACTGGGGACAGAAGTCCTGGGAAGGGAAAGTGCTGCAGTGGTGCTGGCATGAGAAAGGCATGAATCAGTCATGAGCAAAGCCAGCCCCTAGTCAGAAGAAAGTGTCCAAACCTCAGAAGGAAGAAGTTACAGAAATCCTTTTCAATGGGGAGCGGTGGGGGTGGAAAGAAAATTCTTTACAGAAACCTTGGAGATTTTGGGAGAGGAATGGCAACACGTGGTTCTGTCTGACAGCAAAGCAGAGCCCTAGAACTGCTCCCACTCTGGAGTTCAAATTAAGTGCCTTAACTTTTCTTCACTGTTCAGGAATTTTGAGGAAGACTCTCCTGTTACACACAGCAGAGACCACACTGGTCTCCAAGCTCTGCTACAGCACAAATAATTCCTCACACTAATGACCAACCATAATTACATCCTTCCTGCAGCAGAGATGACATAGGAGAATACCAAAACTGAGGAGCAGGGAGCAAACTGCAAGTTTCTTCCATCCATTACTGACCAGCCTGTGTCCTGTGAGGATGAGAGCACGTCTGCTCTCGGGCCGTGGTGCAAATCCAGAGGGTTTATTGCAAGCCAGCTTGAACTCCAGGGCATTGCTTTGCCTTTCTGGAGGGGGTGAACTCTGTCCCTGTGTTAAAGGCTTTGCCTGCTGCTCTGGCAGCACTGTGCAGGGAAAGCATTCCTGTCGCTGTGAGGCTGGCTTTGGGATGCCCTGTGGGAACCAGCAAAGGGGAGGGATGCAGCTTCAACACCGACAGACAGAAAATGTTGTCCCTGGCAGGAAAGAGTTTGGGTTTGGACTTCAAATTGGATTCACACTTTTCCTGACACAAAAAGGATCATTTGGGGCTGCATATCCAATGAGGTTTTTCACAGCCTTGCACACTCTGCTCACACTCCAGAGGATCCAGTCTCATTGCCAAGGGCAGCACAGAGGAAAGGCCCAAGAGCTGCCGTGGCAAAGTCTTGTCCTGCACCTTCTCTGTCCAGCTCCTGTGTGGGTAGGAACCCTTTTCACCCTGGAGCTGCCCACGCTCCTGCTCCCCTTTCTGCAGCCCAAACCGTGTCCTGGGAGGTTGTGCCCAGAGGATGAGGGTGGGCAGGGGCTGGAGCTGGACCCAGGCCATTGCATTTCTCCCTTCACCCTCTGGAGACACCTCGGATCTCCAGCACAGTCCAAGTGTCCTGGGGGAATTCACCATCTCTGGGGTAAAATGTGACACACAGAAAACTTGCACGCAGACTTTTCTGGCAGAAAAATGGATTCAGGAGAAATGTGTGCAGTTCAAAGCAGCACAGCCCCTGATCAGACACTGCTTTGCCCCTCACCTAGACTCATTCCCTCTCCTGTCACTGGAGCTGTCAAAGACAATTTTGGTAATATTTGCAGGATGATGCTGAGAGTTCTGGCCTAACAAATCACTCCATCGAGTGCTTATTTTAGAGCCTGCTTGGTTCTAACAAAGTCAGATGTATGAGTTTAGAAATATCAGCAAAATATAAATATTTGTGCTGTGGAAAGATATACATAGGCATATTAGATCTAATTAAGGAAGGCTATTACGAGTCGTGTCATGTGAATTCTGCTTTGGGTTGGGAGTGTCACTGGCAGAAGAATTGTCCCTGCTGCAGCACAGTGGCCCTGAGGGACCTCTGGCTGCCCAGACTGGTGTGGATCCTCAGTGGCCTTGGAGACACCCACAGCAGCTGCTCAAAACAGCTCCAAGGCTTTTGGGTGAAGGGATCTGTGCCCTTTTCGGCTTGTGCTATGTAAATCATTGCTGCCTCTGCTGATTTTTCAGTGGTAAAACCATGGAAAGTGTTTAAAACCCACCAGTCCCTGGGCAATTCTGACACCAGGAACTTGTGAACAGAATCTTTGCATCTCTGCTGGTGCCTTGCTGAGTGACCAGATGCTTCCTGCATTTCATCTCCTGGTTGTTTTTCCCTTTTCCCTCTGTCTGCTTGGATTTGGGGCTCTTATTCCATCCACATGCCAGGGTTCTCCTTGATGGGAGCCTCTGGGGACAACTCCCATAATACAAGGAATTAATCCAGGAGCCACGACTTCTGGTTCTAATCAGGAGTCAGTCCTAAAGGCTGAGCTGCAGCACAACCCTCACGGACAAATCCTCAGAATTTAATAGGGATTAAATCAATGGAGTTTTTATAGAAATTGAATTATACTGCATAGAAATTGTTCCATAAACAGAACACAGCAGAAAAGGCAAAACTTCCTTGATTTTCACCAGGGTTTTACAGTAGGGATATAATTTTCTGATGCCTTTTGCTGGGCATTCCAAAGCGACTTGATTAAAAATGACATTTTGGACGGTAAAGGTGTGTGAGAACACCTCAAAGCAGCGCACAGGAACCTGCAGAAAGGCAGTTCTGTAGGGAGGCAATGATGTCACCTCTTTTCCTGGATTAAAGCAATGCAGCTCCTGCTGCTTCCTCAGTCTTGGGTGAGCAGGATTCCCTGGAAACCCTGCCTGCCTGCCCCCGGATGCAGCGCAGGAATCCTCTGCTGCCTCAGCCTGGTGTAAGCGGTGCCTTGCTCTGGCCACCCTTGCACACCACAGACACACGTCCAGGCACATTCAGGAGCCAGCCAAGCCCAGAATCTCCCATCCTATTCCACATTCTGCCATTCCTGAGTGCTGATGGTTTGAATAAATGAGCCTTGGTTTTCAGCTGCCTGCTCTGGGCAGGCTGAGTTGGCAAATTCCCTTTGCCTCCACGCCCGGGTGGCCAAGGGGCTGCACAGCCCAATTTCCCTCCTCCTTTCTGATCCTGCCCAAGCTCTCAGGTTTGGATAAATGGATAAAATCTTAGCAGGAGCTCTTTCCATGATTTCAGTGGGAATTTGCAGCTATCCCATGTCTATTCCTTGGAATCAGGCCCGGCTTCGCTCTGAACTCTGCACTAACATCAACCCCACACTTTTCCAGTGGGTTCTGGTTGTGTTTGAGGGATTTTTATAGTCATCTACTCAGTCCTGCTCTGAGCTCATGTTCCTCTGTCTGAACAGGAAAACAAGGGATTCTTGTCAGTCAAGTGAACAAAAACTTGGGATTTTTCTGGAGAAAAAGCCTCAGCTCTGAGATAGGGGGTTATAAAGGGATGGAGCCTCTCAGCAGAAGAGCTGGGAAAAGGACTTTCACAAGGGAAAGGATGCTCACTGCAGGGCAGAATTTGGGTTTTGCAGCCACAGGCTGTTCCCTGTGTGAATGGCAGGACTCGAGGAGAGCTGCAGCCCCTCACAGCCAGTGCAAGAGGAGGGTAGTTGCCCTTCAGTGTGGTGGTTTGAAAACAACCCAAATTAAAATATAATACACAGGGCTGCCAGTTCCAGCGTGTGCCCGGGCAGAGACTGTGCCTGTGTGACCTTTTGGGGAACATTTCCCCCAGTGGCCCACACATTTCAGGACACAAATTCCCAGGTTCAAATATCGAAGTTCACAACATCAGCCTGAGCAAATCACTGAGACCTCAGCACCTGCTGTTCGCATCAGCAGGACATTAAAAATCCCGTATCTCCAGTGACACACCGAGCCTGCGGGTGAAGAGTTTCCCTTTCTGCTTTACTACATTTTACCCACTAAAAGCTGCCAGTGGTGACGGCCCTGGCAGTGGTTTCCCTCCAATGGCACTGGGCTGTTGCCCCTCTGCAGCTGGCAGAGATGAAGAGGGCACTGGAACTCCAGGCAGAGGAAATGCACGGCAAAGGTTGGATGGTGAGAGCGTGCGGAGTCCCAAGGAGATTGGGAACAGGAGCAGCCAAGGAGTTACAGTTTCCTTTGTTCTGTTAAAAGGGAAAAGGAAACACATCAGGAAACCAGACTGTGGAGCACAGGAAGTCTCACTCTGGCTGATAAAAAGGAACTGATGTGAGGTTGGTTCAGATGCAGTTATAAGTCAATCAAGCTTGGAACAACAAGAAGAGATATTCAGAAGAAGCCAGATAGCCAAATTCTGCATTTAGCTGCAAGAAGAGTATTTTAACCTCTCCTAATCTTTTCCTTATCTTCTTTTTTTCTTTTAAGAAAAGCTGCTATTAAAAGCCATTCAAATAAGTATTTTCACATCATACAGAAGTCAGTTTCCTGAACTCACCACACCTTCCCCTGACCCCACCATACCTTACTCCAGTTTCTTTCTTTCACTCATCAACCAACTTAAAAAACTGTATTCTTGCTGATTTATCTCTTCCCTTCAGATCAAAACCAGCAGTGTTAAGAAGGGCAGGGTTTTTTTTGCTGAATGAGGAATCAGCAGATGAGCAATGAGAGGCCCTGCTGCCTGCTGGGTTATTTTTCACAGCCTCTGGATGCCTGACAAGGATGGCAACGTTCAGTTCCTGAGTGTGCAGCTTTGGCAGGCTGGGTTTAAGGCTTTCTAATTTATTTTAATTTTTTTCTGACTCCTTCACAGCCCTGGTGGAGTCCTGGATTGGTCTATGCTGGGAGAAAGAGGAGATGAATGCAAATAAAGCAGCAAGTTTGTCAATGACACTTCCTCTCCTGAGCTGTGTTTCTTACTGGATTTTAGTGAAAAATCAGGAAAAGAAGGAATACTGGACACACGTGAAGGGTTATTTTCTGTACAGCACCCTGAAGAGAAGCAAAGTCTGGGATTTTGCACAACCCTTGTGTGACTGAACCTTCTTCCTCTGTTTCCCCTGGTCCTTGTCAGGGTGTTATTCCCAAATTCTGCCTTTGGTGCTGTTTGGAGAAGCAAGAGGTTTCTCAGGAGAGCCCGAACCTCCTGCACCCACTGCTGCACATCCCTTTGTTTTGGGGCTCTGCCTCGGGCTGAAGGAAAAGCTTCTCTTGGGGGAGGAGGGGCAGGAGGGAGGCACCGTTTGTGGTAACCTCGGCACCAGAGACAGGTTTCCAGGTGGGTGTTACTGGCAGGGGAGATACACATCAGTAATTATGTGGCCTGGTAATGAGAGGAAGGAAGAAAACAAGCAGAAAACGCATCAACATCTTGAAGGCTTTGATACCTGGAACTCAGCAGGGCAGGGCGGGCGCTGTCCTGTCACACAGGTCGCTGTTCACACAGCTTTGAGGGGGATAAAGGCACCCTGACTGCCCGGGTGTCTGAGGTGACACGGCACCCCCCGCCCGGCTCCACCTCAGACAGATGATTCCCAAAGGAGGCAGAAACTCACATTTGGGGCGGATATTTTAGTCTGTATTTCAAGCCCAGCTATAAATGTGCAGCCACAGTCTTGTCTGGAAAGATTTGTTGGCTCAGAAATTGTCCTTGACCCTCACCTAGGGCTGTGGGACAGGCCCTGTGTCACTGAGGTGCCCTCAGGAAGCTCCTTTTAGGTCCCAGGGGGCACCTGTGTTCAGGTGTGCACCAGAGCACAGGAGAGGCAAGGAAACAGACCTGCTGTCCAATTCAGGCGAGAGATCTGAAGAGAATTTCACATTTCTGGTGCAAATTGGCTTCAAAGGAAATGGTAGAACTGAACTCGATGTGTTAGACCTGCTTTTTCTGGGGGCACATCCAGTCACACCAGGCTTCTGCAGCTTTAGGGGTTCAGCAAACCACAAATACCCGAAACCCTGAAGGTTCCCTCGGCTCCTTTAATTCTCCTGCTGGTGCATGTTTGCACCGAGGTGGGACACAGGGCCTCTGTAAGTGCTCAGCTGAACTCAGGCATGAGGAGAGACTTTTGTTTTTCAAGGGCATCTGATGAGGGGCTGTAAAGGAACCTCAAACACTGATGGGTTGTGGGGGGAAAAAAAGACTGGGAGATGCTCTGTGCTGAGGCTGCACATCCATGTGCTCTACACCTGACCCTTCGGAGCAGATGGGAGCTGAACTCCAGAGGAAAAAGCTCCTGTAAGTCCCGGAAGGGGAGACCTGAAGGAAGTAAACTCTGCTTCCTGCAAACCTCGCTCACAGTGCCCTTCCCCCAGCACTTGTCACCTCAGGGTGTCATCTAAGGCTCCCTCCCCTGCAGCCCCCCCGTGCTGCTCCTGGCGGTGCCACTGCAAGAACCACATCCTGCACCCCACAGGACTCCCAGGAGAAGAAATGCTGTGAGCAGGGACAGAAGCTGCTCCTTCCCCCATCTCACAGAAGGAATAGCCCGGAATTAAAATCAATAACTAAAATAAAAGCGTGAAATCCTCAAGACACGCATTGCTACTCCTTCGAGTGACCACATCCTGCCGAGATGAAGAGAATTACACCAGGCTCTCAGCACCTCCCCAGAGCCTCGCAGCGAAACCCCAAGGGCTTCAAATCCAAGCAGTTGCATTGTTTTGTTGGGTAAAGGTTTTTTTCAGAGCAATCATCATTTTTTTGAGCAGAAAAAAATACACTATGGGCTCGGAAAAGGCTTTTCCAGGTTTGCTGGCAAGTGGGAGTCAGCGCTGAACACTGAGCTGGCAGCACCCAGCAGGACACCGAGGGCTGGAAGTTCAGGCTAAGGCAGGAGATGTCCCTTTGCACACAGATCTCGAAGGGAAAATGAATCAGCAGCATCAAAATATCCCCCTCATAAAACCTTTTGAAGTAGTTGTTGCTGTTAGAAAGTTATTATGCAATATAAATATCTTTGAACAGGGATCAGGGTAGGAGGGAATATTGTTGTTCGTGCCCTGGAAATTCCAGATGGTTTTGTTCCAAATTGCTTTTGAGGGACAGCAACGTGGAAAGTTGTTGTCCCTCAAATCTTTGTGATATATTTATTATTTTTCCAGCGTGGAGATTAGGAGCCTTGCCCCAGGAGTCAACATCCTTTAGCCAGGAAAGGCCATCCCTCGGGGCCAAAGCCGGGGGGATTAAAAAGAGCCAAACAGACATTAAAATTGCTCAAAAAGGAAACATTTTCTTAGTCTGAGAACCCGATGGCCAAGTTTGAGAGAGAGAGCAAACGCCTCCAGCTCACAAACGACAGTGATTGCTCCAAACCCAGCCCCACCCTTCGCTATGGCAACACCAACACACGACTCCTCCATTCAAGGCCACGGTTGTCCTCCACTTGAATAATGCAAAGTCCTCACTGAACGTCCCTCAGAGCCGCTCTCTGATGGCCACAACATCAGGATAAATTTGTTTTCACGGAATGAAGGCAACAGCCACACAAAATCTGCTTTTTCATGAACAGGCAAGCTCTGGCGAGTGTATTTGCTTTAGTTACTCTCCACACATAAAGTGGAACTGAAACAATTAAACCAGTTAGAAACCACACCGTTTGTTATTGTGAGGAAGGCCATGCGTGAGCATCTTGCTGCTGATGAGATGTGCTCTTTTCTGATTTATTGAGAGACAATAAAACCCGAGTCCCCCAAACACAATGCAAGTCAGTCAAAGGGAGGTGTTAACCCAGAGAAGATGGGATTTCCATGTTCAGAGGCACAATAAAAATGTTGGTGACTATTTAAAATTAGTGCAAACACACGAGTCAGGAGTTTCACCGGCTCCCATCATCATCTGCCAGTGCTGTTCACAGAATATGAACAGAAGGTGGAAATAATTCCAATTTCCTGCGCTTCTTCCTGCACTGAGCTCTTGGAGCATTGCTCCAGGGGGCACTTCCCAAACAGCCAGTTCCACTCCTGGCAGGTATTACATGGATTATGTAGAGAATACAGCAAAACTCGCCACCAACCCCCTCAGCAGGTGATCTGATTCTCTTCAAGATAAATAATCCTTTGTGAATAGATAGAAATGTGTTCATTTTTATGGTGTGTTGGCTCAGCACCGTCACATGTGATGTCAGTCAGTTCATGGTGGGGAGTGAAGACTTAAAATCCTGAGCTGATCCTGTGTTTTATGTTTACATCCATGGAATTCCCTGCTTGGGTTGAAAGCCCGAGGAGAACTCAATTCAGGCTTGCACACAATGTCCACAAGGGATCCATGTCCACAAGGATCACCCCAAGCACATTTATCCTCTGGCCATGCCCTGTTTCCCCAGGTGGCTCTGAGCCCTTGGGACAGCTCAGGGCTCCAGGGGGTTTATCCCTTCACCTCAGCTGGGCAGGTGTGCAGTTAAATTGCTCCAGGGAGGTAAAACTGGCAGTCAGAGGGTCACCAAGACTCCTTCTGATGAAAACATGAAGAGGAAAGTACAAGCCAAATCCTGGAGATTGCAGGCAAAGAGGGAGGTTTGCAAACTAGGCTGGAGCCAAACCCCTGCATCTGCCAGTCTGCAACTTAAGGCTTCAGCTCAATTAAAACAATCAAAACAATTAGTCTGTGGAATAGCATTGCACAGGCTTAAAAAAGTCACTTGTCAAATTTAAAATGCTCAAGAAGAAAATCATCTGGAGGGCACAGATCTAGCACTTGTCCCGAATCTAGCACTTGTCCTCTCCAAGGACAGGAATATTTCTGACTTTGGGGTGGGAAGCGCCTTTCCCCATGCCGGAACTCAGATTTCATCTGGGCCCGCCCTGTGTTCTTGCTGTAGATGATGAAAGAACCTTTCTCTGTGTTTTTCTTGCTCTCCAGTCACTGGTGTGCATCTTTCTGCCCTATTTTTCCCGGCACAAATGCAGAGCTCTGGGACAAACCAATGCCCACATGGCAGAGCAGAGCTAAGGGCACGGTCGCTGTTAAATTGCTTTGCTGTGGATGTGCCCAGGTTTGCTTTGCTGCGCCCTCAGAGTCACACCCACCCTGCAGCACAGGTTCAACACAGAGCTCACTCAGCAGGCCAAGAGCAATGCAGCATCTCAAGCCACATCCTCTCACTGCCCTTCACCTGTGGGAAGCCAGGCACGGCGGTCTCACCCTTCCCTGCAGCAAATCTCCCTGTGGGGCTGGCACTCCCTGGCACCCACGTTTTCTGCCCAGCATGAAAATTTACGAGAAGTCTCAGCTAATCCTTTGGGCAGGACAGGGGCACTGAGCTGGGTGCAGGGCACACAAAGAGGGGGGACAAACAGGACACAGGGACCTGCAAAGTGCTGCTGATCCTGGAATGGCTCAGTGGAGGAGCCCAGGAGGAGATCCTGTCTCTGGATCCTGTTTCTCCCAGCCCCAGTCCCAACCCAGTCTCAGGATTCCCGCAGTGGCAGGGCAGCAGGGCAGTGGCGGAGCTGCTGCAGAGCAGCCCCAGGGCAGGCCGGGCTGGGGCAGTGACCCGGGATGTGGCCGAGTTCCTCCTTTGGCCGCAGCCTCCAACGTGACTGAGCCGGGCTCGGGCTGTCGCAGTTCCTCATCCCCAAACCGCAGCCTGGGGGGAGCAGCTCAGTGCAGCGGGGGAGAGGAGCAGCTCCCGGGGCTCCAGGAGTCACAGGGAGAGGGGAATGGCCCAGCTCTGCTCAGGGCATGCACGGGGCAGGGGCTCCTGGTCCGTGTGTGCCCCGCAGCGAGGCACAGATGGGGAATTTCTGCACTTTCACCGCACAATATTTAGGGCTCCACAAATCAAAGAAAGTTGTGGTGCATTAAATATATCCTGAATGAGGCCCAGGTTACTTCGGCTGCAGATCTGAGGAGGTGGATGGGAAAACCTGTCTTATTCCAGCCATACCTCCCAAATATTGTGCTTTCAACACTCCTGCTTTCTCCCTTCCTGTCTGCCATTCACCCTTTCATTCCCTCTTTCTTTCCTCTTTCCATTTTCTCTTCCTTCCCATCTCCTTCCCTTCCCCTTAAGACCCTTCCAAACCATGCACTTGTCACAAGCTGCAATCTAAGGGAGACAGTTTCAGTTCCTGCCCATTCGCAGCTTCCTTCTACCCAGGTCAGCAAAATTTAAAAAAAAAAAAAAANAAAAAAAAAGCCAAAAAAAAGAGAGCACTTTTAAGACGACACCCCACCCAGGCAGGCGATAGGCATCTTTCGAAATCCTCCAGCCCAAACACACCCACAGCGTCTCTCGCTTCAAGGCTCCTCTGTTGGAGCTGCTTCTGTTCTGCAGCGCTCCCCCAAGGAGAGCCCGCCAGAATCACACGAGGGTCCCCCAAAGCTCGCCCCGGGCTGCCTGGGCTTGGAGAAGCACCTCAAGGAGCTTGGAAGGGCTCGGTTTGTCTTTCCAGGGACTGAAGGAGCGGCCGGTTGGCCGGAGGGCGGGAGGGGGAACTGCTCTCCCAGCCCCAGCATCGCCCCCGGTTGCTCAAGGCCACCAGAGGTTGGTTATGTTGGTGGTTTATTTGCCACACTCGGCTTCCCTTTCCCCCAAGCCAGGGGGATGTTTCTCCTCCAGCCCGGGGCTTTTTCCCCGCCAAAAAAACCCAAAAAAGCTGCGGGAGGAAACGCACGGGCGACCACCAGAGCCCGAGCTCCTGTCGGCCAGGGCCGGGCGAGGCACCGGGGCCAGGGGCACACGCACGGCCGGGGCAGCTCCGAGCCACGCCGGGGACAGGAGCCGGCACCGCCACTGCCCCCGGAGCGGGGCACGGCCCCGGGCCCCCCTCGGCCCCCGGCCCAGGGCTACGAGCCGCCCGCCAAGCCCCGAGCACCGGGGAGGCGACGGGACAGCCCCGAGACGCGGCGGCGGCGAAAGAGGAGGAGGAGGAGAAGGAGGAGGAGGAGGAGAGAGCCCGGCCGGAGCCGGCCCCCAGCCCCGCGCCCCTTCCCAGAGCCCCCCCAGCCAGAGGGGACCCCCAGCCCCTCCTGCGCCCTTACCTTAATAGTGCCGTCCATCGGGAATAACTTCCAGCCGGGACCAGCAATATTCCACACATTGACCCGGTTTAGCCTGCGACTGACGCCTCCTGAAGTTTTTTATCCTTCTCTCTCTTTTCGCTCTTCTCGCTGCCCTTCCAGCGGTTTTGTTGTTCTCTCCGTACCCCCTCTCCCCCTCTCTCTCTCCCTCCCTCCCTCTCTCTCGGTCTCTCTCTTTTTTTAACTTTGGTTGTTGCAGCAGAGCGAAAAAGAGACAGTTAACCGGATGAAACGTTTTTTTCTGCTAATTTTGGGAAGTGAAGTCACTCGAGGAGGAAACCTTCGTCTCTTACGCCGGTCCTGCCTTCTTGATGAAAATATATATATTTTACATACAGGATATTTGCTCCATTTAGATAAGAAGGGGCAGAACAATAGCCACCTCTGTCACAGCTCTTGTTTGTCGCTGGGACAGCCCGGCCAGCGCAGACCTTGCCTCGCACCCCAGCCGGTGTTAGCCAGCCTGTGTAATCCCACGGTTGAGTTTAACGTGGGGTTTTGCCTTTTTTTTTTTTTTTTTTTTTTTTTNTCTTTTTGGCTGGAGCAGCTTTAGCCTGACTCACTGAATTTCCGTCTCTTCCCACAGATTTTTTTATTAATGCGTTTTCCAGTCAACGGGAAAAATTAAGGGGAGAAAACCGTAAACGCAATCCGGTGACGGCAGGCGGAGGGAGAAAAGAAAAAAACTCTGGCGATTAAAACGTATTTAAAGCAGATTTCGAGCCCTCTCCTTCACGCCTCCCAGCACGGAGCGTGAGGCGAGGGTGCAGCCCCTGGCAGGAGCGAGCGGTGAGCGCGGTGCTGCGGGACAGACAGACAGACAGACAGACGGCCCCGGCCATGGGCACGGGCTGGGGCCAGCCCAGCCTCTCCGCCCTCGCCCCTTCCCCTCACCGCGCTGCCGCCGCGGGCTGGGATGCGGGGCTCAGGAGGGAAAGCACTGCCATCGATGGTTTTCCATCATTCCTTTCAGGTGCCGGGAGTCCTTTCCCAGCCTCCTGTGGCTTCTCATCCTCTCTGAGATGTTAAACCCCCTCAGAGCGGGGGGAGCCCTCCCTCCCCCTTGATAAAAATGTCCAAAGCTCACAATAGTTATCAGAACGGCCGAATTTAGCGCTGCGGGGCCGTGTCCTGCCGGGCACAGCAAACAAAACCCCTCAGCCTTTAAACCTCGCTCCAGACCTGGCGAGCCCCTGACGTGCAACTCTCCCTCTCATTCAAACCGGAGCGAGCAGCGGAGGAGAAACGCGCGTTTTCCTTTTTCCGGGAAAAGCCGAAGCCTTCCAAAGGAGCCGGGGAAAGGAGACAACACCCGCCTGTCCGGCTCCCCCGCCCTTGCCAAAACAACCACGGCGGAACACATCGTGCAACAGCCGGGGCGGCCCTTCTGCCCCATTTCCACGAGCCGGGGACAGGGCAGAGGGGGAAAGGAGGGTGAAGGCGAGAAAGGAAAGTGTCAGGGCAGGGGGACACCCTGCCCGGCGGCCGGGAGCGTTACCTTGTCCAGTGCCAGTCGTGTCCAGGCTTTTTGTTTCCCCCTGTCTTTAGTCCAGCCACGGGGAAGGGGGTGAGGGGAAGCAAAATTATATCCAAAGTTATCCTGCCCCTGCCCCTTCCAAAAGGGAAATGCAATAATGCCACCAGTGTTTCTCCCCGGCTGCGGCAGAGATGCTTTATTAATACTTTATTTCTCCAAGCCCGAAGCTGCCAGGAGAGAGCCGCAGATCCCCCTCGCCCCTCCCTCCCCTCCCTCCCCCTCCTCTGAAATTAGCCTCATCAATTCAGCTACAATTTTTCAGTTCGGATGCAGACACGGGGCTGAACGTGACCAGACCTGGAGGTTTTTGGCTCGCTGCTTGCCAGCGATTGAGGCCGCCCGCAGCCGGGAGGTGAAGGGGGAGCGCAGGGCCAGCCCGGCCGCCTCCCCCGGCCCCGCAGCCGCCGCCCCTCCTGTCTGCTCCGCGCTCCCGGGGTCTGGCCGGGGTCCCCCGAGAGCCGCACATCTGGATGCTGCTAGCGGGGTCAGGTCCCCCCTTGCCTAGGGCCACAAAACTGGAGCTCAATTAAAAGAAATCACGCTTAACCCTTTGCTTTCCTCGTTCCTGTTGCTTTCCCCTGCCCTCCCCCGGCAATGCTCCGGTGCCGGCTCCCCCCTCGGCATTCCCACGTGGCAGGAGGCTGCAGCCACCAGAAAAGCGAGAGGTTAAAGGGAAGAGTGAAACACATCCTTCCAAAACCCAAATGGTTTCCTCTCTAGAAAACGCTCCCCACCCGCCCAGACAAACAGCGCGGGTGGGGGGTGAGGGAGAGGACAGGTTGAGGATCTCAGCCGCGAAAGGAAGGGAGGAAAAGTCCCCTGGAAGGAGCGTCTGTCACCCACCGACCTCACAGGGCACTTTGAGTCGGGGCTGCGGGACCCACGGTGGGGGACAGCTGGGGACCCGGGAGAGGCGGCGGGAAACCACCTGAAAACGTGCCCAGCTCACGGGAGAGGAGCCCAACACCCTCCAAACCCCCCGAGCCCAACATCTTCAAACCCCCTTTGCCCAGCTCCGGGCTGAAGGGACAAACCAACCCGGCCCCCGCCGCGCGTCCCGGCGCTCCCAAAGACGGGAAGTTGCCAAACAGACCCCCCGCCATCCCAGCGGGAGATATTTTAGGAACCCAACTCTGCATTTTATGGCCAGACGGGCACCGTGACCCGCAGGGGCTTATTTCGCATGTCTGAGGATGACTCGAACGGAGCCTGCTCAGGTCACTCGTGATCCCGGGTCTGTCAGGGATGCTCCGAGCTTTTCCTCCCGTGTTTGCTCTAAAGCAACATTTGGGAGAATCCGAGAGATAAGGGAATGTGCGAAGGTGTCGCACACTCTAAAGACAAGCCGAACAATTTGCTATTTTCCTCCCAAATAACGAGAAAGAGAAGCTTTGCTTTATTTTTTCTTTCTGCTTTTGTTTTAATCCTCCACATTTTCTTCCCCCCCCAAAAAAAACCAAAACAAACAAACAAAAAACCCCAAACAAACCACAAAAACCGTCAAAACCAAACCCAAAGCCACCTTTGAAGTTATGCCACACTTTTTTTGGAAAAGGCTGGAATATTCATAACTCTGCACGCCAAGCTCTGAATCATCCTCGGTGGTTGTGCCGCGACTCTGGCTATTTATCTGAGTATTTGTTATCTGAGTTTTCAGCTGTTACTGAACTGCGTTTAACCAAGGAGGGAGCCGAGACAGGCGGGGGAAAGGCGGGCACGGGGCTGAGCAGTTTGCACCGCTCTGGATTGTCGTTCTCCCTTCGGATGCGCGTGTACGTACAGCAAAGGAATTAGGATCTGTTTAATGTGGTCGCCACCAGACATCTGGAAAACCATTTGATCCTGGCAACCGCGGGAGATTTCCAGTGCTTACATCGGGACAGGCTGGTAGGAATCGGTTACTCCTCGATTGTTATTAGTGTTATCGTCTCTCTTTCACTCCGTTAATGAATAGAACGGAGTTGTCCAGCGGCGTTTGTAATTAGTTCAACATTAATTGAACCAATCGGGCGCTCGGCACGTCCCCGCCTCAGTCCCCGTCCTTGGGGCTGGGTCCCAGCGGCTGCAGCCCCACACGGAGAAGGTGAAAAGGCGCGATTGGAGCGAAAGGAACGAGGAGCCACCCGGGGGATGTGTCCTGGAGCTGTTCCGTGTCCAGCCCCAAAGGACTGAACCCCCCCTCACAGAACCCCAAAGGTCTGGATTTTCTCTCTGTTCCCCACACGGGATTAGCGGGCAGTACTTCATAATTAAAACCGGTTATTCCCTAGGAATAAACACATAAAAACCTTCCCGAGCCCCGTTGCAGGTTGGGAATCTGATTGTCCGAGGATGGGAGAGGGGATTGGCTTCTGTCACCTTCCCTGACCCCAACAGAGACCCCAAGGCTCTCCTTGAGCCCAGCCTGGAACTGTCGCTGGGAACTAACGCGGCCATAGGAAAGGGGAGCTCAAAAAACCCCCCAACATCCACGCCCTGGCTTTGTGGCTAGAACGTGCCTCATTTCCCACTGAATGCGACGGAGTGTCCCCTTTTTACAGGGACCTTTCAATACACGTGTATTTACACAACCCGCGCTGGGCACGTAGTGTTTATTATACATCCAATAATGCTGCTGTCTAGATAACGGGCCACGCATTCTATTCTCACTGAAAGCATGTACAATTCCCATCAGTCTGCACTTGCGGGGGGCCGGGGTTCATCCCGCTCCAGCCCTCACTGCAGGGAAACTCTCCCCCAGCTCCAGGGAACGTTTAAAATCCCCGGCTCTGACTTTTCCCCATGGCGGAAAGAAAAACGCCACGTTGTTTGTTTATTTTCTAACCCCTCATTCCTACGAGCAAAAAAAGCCCAAACTGCAGCCCTGGGATTTGATCTCCAGAAACGAATCCCAATTTTAGACCCAGCTAATTGGGCAGACCTCCGCTTTAGAGCCGCAGCAATAAAAGGGAATCGGGAGAGTGTTCCAGGCGCAGCGCTGAGGGATCGGGTCCCTCCTCCCTGCAGGAACAGCCCAGGAGATCTGGGAACCTGAAGCCGGGAAGTTATTCCGCGCTAATCGGCACTGAGTAAAACATAATGTCTCCAAAGCGGGATGGAGAAGATGCAGCAGCTTTGAAGCTGCATCGCGGTGAGGGGCGAGCGGGGCGAGCCAGGGCTGTCCTGGCTGCTTTCATTTGAGTTCCGTGTCCCAATAAAACAGCCCCCGCCCTCGCTCCCTCCCCCACCCCGCAATTATTGAAAAGCCGAGGCACAAAACCCAAAAATACTGAAGGCCAAAAAAACAGACTGCAGTGCACTAGCTCCGAGCGTCTGGCCCCTCGCTTGAGGCCATAATTAATTTGAGATTTATTTTTATTGGAGAACCCAGTCTCGTCTGACCTTAGCCAAACAAGACTTCAGCGAGACCCTTGATGCGCTTGAATGGAACAGAATATTTCTCTCTAACTTCCCTTCAAGCGGCCGTGCCTGCTTTGAGTTTGTTCCTCAGACTTCATACATTTGGAGATTTACAGGAAAGATTTAAAGCCTTTTCCCCCTTTAGCATTCACTCTCTCTTTTCTTCCATTTTTGCTCCCCTTTCCCTCCACACCTCCTCTCCTTCTGAACACGGGGCTGGGAGAGCACAGGGAGGGCTGGGATACAGAATTCCCTGGATCCAGCATATTGGGAGGGGGCGTTTTTCTGTAAATTGGGAAAGAATGGAGCCATGAAAAAGCCGCAGAGCTGGGGAGGGGAACTGGTTGCTGCTGTCTAAAGACGGAGGTCACTGGAAAAGCTCATCCCTTGTGCCCGCTTTATTTTAGGCAGCTCCAACATGCCACAATTCCAGGAGAAAAACAACTTTTCTCCCACCTCCACTTAAATCCAAGCCGTGTCTTGAAGGTGAGGCGGGGAAGGAGGAATGCCAGCCCTGCCCCAAGCAGCGCGGGGAAAAGGCAGGACACGGGGACATGGGGAGGGATTTCTCTCTTTAGAGAGGTCGGTGCGAACAAGACCTAAATCCTTGAGCACCGAGTTGTCATAAGGCGTCGATAAACGACTTGCCAAAGCCCGACAATTTCGCAGCGTTCGTGGCCCCAGAAATGGGTGTCAGAAAGGGAAAGAAAGAGAAACGATTGGGAATGGAGGTAATTAGTGATCGCCGAGGGTGAGTGACGGGGGAGTTCAGAGCAGCCCCCGGAGCTGCTGCAGTCCCCACCCTCTCTGGAGTGCCTGTCCCGTCCTCCCGAGCCCGGGGGACAAGGGCTGGAACCCTCCGAGATGCCAGGAATGGGGAAAAGGGAAAAAAGAACGAGCAGGAACGGATAAAGCGCTGGAGGATGCGCTCAGCAGGAACATCAGCGCCCGGAGTGAGGAAAAACCAGCCCAGGGAGGCTTTGGCTTTCCCTTTCCTGCCGGGCTCAGGTTCTCCAGCCGCTCCTGGGAGCACGGGCGGGTTTCTGCCCGCCCCACCCGCGCATCCCGGAGCACCTGCGGGCTGACCCCTCACGGGTCCCCCCGCTCGCTCCTCCCGGCACCAATCCCCTATAAAACAAACGAAATCCCGGGATATTCTTTCTTTCCGGGAGACCTGTCCTCTGCTCCTGTTCAGCGGGAGAGGGACGTGTCCGTGCCAGGCTTTGGCAGCGCCCGCTCCAAAGAAAACTTCACTGTTTTGTCCTTAAAAAAAGAATTTGCCCCCTTCTCTCTTTAGGGCTTCTGTAAACTTTCCAGGCGGAAGGAGAGCAGGAACAAACCCAATATTGTTCCCGGCCACGCAGCCCCTTTTCCCCTCCATGAATATCCTTCTTTGTGCGGCACCACAAACCTTCGGGCTGCGTTAAACCCGCGCTCGGAGCCACAGCCCCGCGCCCGCACGGAGGTTCCGTCCCGGGGCAAAAGCCATCCCCGTGCCGGGGCCGCTTGGGGCAGGGGCTGCCGAGGGGCAGCGGGGCTGCCCGGGACACTCCGGGCACGGCGCAGGGAAAGGGAGGAAAAGCGGGAGCGGTGCCGGGACAGCCGCTCCCACCGCCCCCTCCTTCCCTCCTTTTCCAAGGGACTTTCCCTGGAAAGTCTGGCCTAGAGCTGGCGGGGCCACCGGGAGTGGGAACTCCCCGCGAGGAGAAGTCACAGGAGCCGGAAAGGGGATCCAGGAGCAGGGAAGGGATCCAGGAGCAGGAAAGGGGATCCAGGAGCAGGAAAGGGGATCCAGGAGCAGGAAAGGAGCTCCAGGAGCAGGAAAAGAGCTCCAGGAGCAGGAAAGGGGCTCCAGGAGCAGGAAAAGAGCTCCGGGAGCAGGAAAGAGGCTCCAGGAGCAGGAAAGGGGATCCAGGATCAGGAAAGGAGCTCCAGGATCAGGAAAAGAACTCCAGGAGCAGGAAAAGAGCTCTGGGAGCAGGAAAGGGGCTCCAGGAGAAGGAAAGCAGCTCCAGGAGCAGGAAAGGGGCTCCGGGAGCAGGAAAGGGGCTCCAGGAGCAGGAAAGGGGATCCAGGAGCAGGAAAGGAGCTCCAGGATCAGGAAAAGAACTCCAGGAGCAGGAAAAGAGCTCCAGTAACTGGGAAGGGGATCCAGGAGCAGGAAAAGAGCTCCAGGAGTAGGAAAGGGACTCCAGGAGAAGGAAAGGAGCTCTGGGAGCAGGAAAGGGGCTCCAGGAGAAGGAAAAGAGCTCCGGGAGCAGGGAAGGGGCTCCGGGAGCAGGGAAAGGGGCTCCAGGAACAGGAAAAGAGCTCCGGGAGCAGGGAAGGGGCTCCGGGAGCAGGGAAGGGGCTCCAGGAGCAGGGAAGGGAGAGCGGCTGGCCCCGGCCCCGGGCTGCCCTGAGGAGGGCAGGGCACGGGAAGCGAAAGCAGAAGCGCTGAGGGGAGGAGGAGATAAAGAGGGACACGAAGCGTTTGGATGTTGCCCAAGGGCAGAAGAAAAGCGCGGGTGAACAATGAACCCCCGGCGTTATCCTTGTGCCGCCTTTGCGGCTGAAAACAAGAGTGGCCGGGCAGGAGGGGAGCGGGGGCTGCTGTGACCCGGGGGAGCCCGTCGCAATGGTAATAATTAAAAAAATCAGAATTCAGAGCTCATGTTGCTTTGCTTATCACCCTAATTCTTTCCATACCCCTCCAGTCAGGATTCCAGCGCCGTCTTCTTTTAAAATTTAATTTCCCAATTATATTCCATGTTTCATTCTCTAAAGAAAATCCTCATGTTTGGATGAGATTAGCACCCCCTGACACACTGTGAGTTATTAAATACTTGCACATCAGTCAGTCCCTAATGGTCTGGAGGACAGAAATTTTTCAACAGTTATGTAGAATGAGCCACGAAGGATCAAAAAATATTTTTATTTCTACAAATTCCCAGCCCTCCATTGAATTAAAGCCCCTACAAGAAGTGAGTGTGAGAGAGAATCTTGGGTTCCTCTGTCAGGAGATTCGTGGGATTGGGATCCTCTGTCAGGGGTTCTGTGGGATTGGGTTCCCCTGTCAGAAGTTTTGTGGGATTGGGTTTCCCTGTTGGAGATTCATGGGATTTGGTTCCCCTGTCAGGAGTTTCTGTGGGATTGGGTTCCCCTGACAGGAGTTCTGTGGGATTGAGTTCCCCTGTCAGGGGTTCTGTGGGATTGCGATCCCCTGTCAGGAGTTTTGTGGGATTGGGTTTCCCTGTCAGAGATTCATGGGATTGGGTTCCCCCTGTCAGGGGTTCTGTGGGATTGGGATCCCCTGTCAGGGGTTCTGTGGGGTCTGTTATCAGTGCTTTCGATAACCCCCCTGGGCTGTGATGGAAATGGAGGTTACAGCATCGAGAAGCTCCAATCCAAGAGACTCCACATAAAAATCCTTGTTAAAACAAAGTATTTTAGAATGAAATTCTCTCCTCCTGCCGCTCCCTCACCTCACCCCCTGTCCTGCATTTGCAGAGCCATGACAAGAACCCCGTGGCCTGAAGGTGCTCACAGGGTGAATTTGCTCCTCCTGGGAATTCCTGTGGGACACCCTGTGGCCGCCCCCTCCGGGCTCCAGCCCAGGGAGACCAGGCATTTTCTGTCCAAGGCACAGAGTAACCCTGAAGTCAAGGCACACTGTCCATCTCTTGGGGAGGAGTTGTAGAAAAGATCAATCCCAATCTCTTTTTTTTTTTTTTGGTGGGGGTGGTGTACACATCCCCCCCCAAAAAACAAAGAAAATACTTCTCCCTCCCATAAGACAGCAAATATGGTTTTGTGGAGAAGGAATAACATTAATAATAATAATAATCATCATCAGAATAGACAAAGAAAGAGAGAGGAATTGGGGCTCAATCATCTCTCAATCTTCTGCTTTTCAAACTTTGTGCTCCCCAGAGCTTGGGGAGCCCTCCCAGGTCGGTGTGGGGCCACAGGAAAGGAAGGCGGGCGGGGGAGTCTCCGTGGGACCTTGTTCACCCACCGTCCCCAGACGGGGAAATGCTGCAGTGGGAGTGGAGGGTCCTGCCCAGGAGCACCGAGCTCACTCCACCAGGGAGTGGATCCATCCCCACATTCCCCTCTGCCTGGAGCATCCATCAATCCCAGCTCTTCTGTGCAGCATCCAGGCACTGTCAGAACCTCTCTGCTGCTTCTGGATGCACTTGAGCCCCTGGAAGCTGCCACCAGACTCAGAGGGGCAGAGACTGACCTCGCCCATGTGTTCAAGGTTCAAACTTCCCTGGATTTCACCGCAGTCCCACCCTTATGAGGGCTCTGAATGAACTGCCCAGGCACCATTTGGGCCCAGCGGGACAGAGCTGCCCAACTCCAATCATTGAGAGCCACTGGCAGACATTTCCTTTGTCTCCAGAAGAATTTGGATCAGACTCCATCAAAAACCCTGCTGATTTTTTTTAAGCACAGGAACAAATCATTTCCCCAGCGCCATCGGCGTGGGAGAAGCTGTGCAGAGAGAACAGCAGAGGCAGAATCCTCACCCAAAATCCCATCAGCTGAGGAGGAAGGGTTGGGTTAGAGGCAGAGTCCAGCACCCCACAGCTCATCCCTCCCTCCACGCTGCTGAGTCCCACCTGGGGAGCTCTTCCTGCTGGGTATGGCACAAACTCCTGGGAAAACTCTGTCCCAGGCTTTTGCCTGTGTGACTGCACTTCCCGAGGAGGCTGCCCCGCCACACACAGGGACAGGCTCCCTCAGCCCTGCTGGAATGTTCAGTTATTCCTCCCTGGGTCTCGGTTCCACTCGATTCCAGAGGAATTTTGCTCCAAACAGGAGCAGCCCTGTCTCTGCCTCCCCAGCCAAGGCAGGGACAGGACACCAGAGGATGTCACAGGGCCTTCATCTCCTCACTGCAAACAGCTCATCCCGAGGCATTCCCCACATCCCCCGACCCCAGCTGGCCACAGCCACTCCCACACTGGGAAACATCTTCCTTTCCTTGAACTCAGAGGGGATTTGCCTTCCCCAGACTTGAATTTCAGCTCTTTTCCACAATTTCTGCTGTTCCAGAACCTGGTCCAGAGCTATGGGAACTTAATGAGCAAAACTAACTCACCAACATTCCCTGAAACGCCGAGATGGGAGTGGGATTTTGGGGGATATCGGCCTGATGGGGAATCCTGCCCATTCCTGGTTGGATTTGTTGTAGAAACGTGGAGCAGCTGCACAAGTTCACCCAATGCCCTGTGACCTGGGATCATCCCAAGCTTGCATTTCCAACTGCTGATTGTCCCAACAAGCTGCCCAAACCGAGCCGTAACTTTGGGATTATTCAATGGATCATCCCCAATAAAATGGACACACATGAAAATCCCAGTTGGGGCACAAACCATTGAGAGAGGGAAAGGGGAAGAAAAAAAAAAGAGTGACCAAATTCCTGCAATAAATTATTCATTACAAATTATCCACCCAGCTCTAGTTAACACCCTCCTGTGTTTCTTCAGGGACAGGAGAGGCTTGTGGTTTAGATTTTCCCTAAGTGCTGCTGCATGCAGGGTTTGCCTCAAACGTGTAACCCAGATGTCCCAGGCTGGGTTTATTTACATTCTTGGGAGCTGTTGTGAAAAAAACCCCTATATGATGTCAAATATAATATAGAGCTCAACTGAGGTATAAAGGGACAAGGCTGTGCCAGCTCTGCTTTGGTTTTTTTGTTTTAATCTTTGAAAACGAAAGAGGCAGGAGTAGCCCATCAAAACACTTTGTAAGATCCATTTTTTAAACTTTAAATAAATAAAAAAAAATACAAACAAGTATTTAGAGCGCAAGATCTGGTAATACCAGTTAAAACCCAACACAACTGAAGTTAATTTTCCCACTAAATTGCATGGAAACATTCGAGCACAGAAAGAAACACCAGGAGCACAGAAAACCTCCCAGTGTCACACAGCACTGCCTGGTGTGACAATCCATTGCCCCAGCAACTGAGGGAGACGTTTGTCTTTAACTCATCCAATATTTCCCCCTCTAAATCCATTCTGAAATGGATCTTTCAGAAACCACACAACTCCACTGATCATCTCGCCCCTGGAATTCAGGAGCTGGCCTGGCAGAGAAATGAAATGTAGCTCTGGTTCAGGACCAGGGGGGGCCGGGAAAGCAGAAAACTGGAAGGAAATCCCAGGAACCACAATGGCAGAGCTCTGGGATGTAACCCTGCAGCACAGCCCCATGGCTGGGCTGGTTCCAGAGCAATGAACCAGGACCATACTGGAATTCAGGGCAGCCCCACCATAGGATAACCCAGCAAATCCTGCATCAGTGAAGGATAAAAAACAAACCCACTCGAACCCATTGTTTGCCCCCAATGATACAACTTCTGACTCAACCCTGCACATTTCCAAGATGATAAATTTGATATTTCAGTCTCTGACCCCTCTCCCGCTGAAGATAAAAGGATTTTTTTTTTCCTGCTAAATTCAGTAAGAAAGTGAATGAGGTTTTCAACCAACAGAAATGACCGTGAATTTGGGAGGATTGTAATTTTGGACATTACCTGTTTAAAGATGCTGTCATGTCTTACCTTGACGTAAGACGAAGTGTCTGGTACAGTCTGAAACATCCTTACTTGTTTATTAGATATATTTAAAGGTCCTAAATTTGACCTGAAATAAATAATAAAAATACTCCCGGTCATATATATGCAAATAGAAAAATAAAAGAATAAAGCCTGGTTTAAATAGTAAGATTGGTAATAAAGTTTAGAGCAGAATGATCAAGCATTTAAGTGTTACATTTAAAGAGCGGAAAACCACATCAACACAGTAACTAAAATCAAGTCAGAGACTCACAGAGCAGGGATTTATTTCTCTTTTTAAAACCAGTTCGATTTTCCCTTTGGATTCTCCCTCCTCCTCAGGAAAAGAACCATCTTCACTTTTGACCAGAGCAGAGGGAAATGTCTGACATTTGATTAACTGAATTTCTTCGCCAACAATTAAAAGCCAGCTGAAATACTCGTGTTTTCATGTCGAGCCTAGTTAACCCCATTGACTCGCACCCCAAGGTTTCCCGTGGCTGTGAGGGGCGCTCGCCTTTCCTGCCTCATTGGAACCATCCCGAGCCATTAACCCGCCAGCCCCGGCTGATTGAAGGAACCTTCCTCCCCGACAATAATTAAACCGTAAATTAAAGATATGCTCCGAAAGGAAGCATGGCCGCAAATATTAAAAGGGCTCTCGGGGTTGTCAATCCCGTCTCTGTTTCGGGTCCTGCTCAGACTTTGTCTCAGCCTCAAGTCTCCCCCCCGGTTTTCTGTACTCCAAAGACCTGACGGTCTCCCGATGGACGGGGGCATTTCGTGCCTCCAGAATCGTCACTGCAGACACGCAGAGATTAACAACGGCGGCGAAAACCGTGCTGGCGTGTCACACAGCCGCAGCCACCAAAACATCCCACAGACCGATTCTGTTTGTCCTCCCCGACCCTCTCGGGGTGTTCCGTCCTTCTGGAGGGCGCAGAGAACAATTAGCTCGGTGTGAGTCATTAAGGCTCAGGGACACCCTCACACCCGTCCCCAGCCGGCTGCTGCAGCGCTGTCCCGTGTCCCCGGGGCCGAGGGAAGAGCCGGGCATTTACCCAGGAATTTCCACGGGAAAATGACCCGGCGGGAGGAGCAGGATGCGCCAGGAGCCGCGCACCAGCGCGGGTTGGGTTGGGGCTTTTTTCCCAGCTCTTGAGGAAAAGCTGTGCGGTCCCGACTGCCCCTGATCCCAGCCAGCCCCGGGGTTAATTACAGCCCTGCGCTAATGAAGCCGCCCGGCCGCTGGAGCTGAGACCCCGCAAAGCCCGGGGACACCGCGGCGCCCTGCAGCCACCGAACCATCCGTGCGGTTAAGGGAAAGGAAAAAAGAGGAAAAAAAACCCCAAAAACCCCGCAAGAACAAACCCAAGAAAAGGCCCCCACAGCCCAACAACTGGAAAAATAAAAGTTGGCTATCTGCATGTAACCCCGCTTTAATTGATTTTTAAAGTATTTATTGCCGGTCCAGCTGGCACGGGAGGGCAAGCGGCTCTAAAGAGGACAATGTGTTTCTGATAAGTACAATTCTCTTTTTTTCCCGGTCGTCCTCCCTCCTAACACATTCCAGTTTCTTTTGCTTCTGAACTTGCGGCGGGGGGTGGGGGCAGGCAGAGTAGAGGGACAAGGTAATTTTGCCTCGCCAGTAAATTTTCTGGGGTCAAGGATTCCCATATTGGTTTCCCCCGCTCTCCCCTTTACCCTTGATTAGCGTCCTCCCCTGCCTCCTTCACCTCCCTGCTGTAATTACGCCTGTGCATGTAAATAAATACATCTGCATATTCTGGAGCCAGCCCTCCAGAGTCTGCAGTGGATTATTTATCAATCGTCTCGCCCTGCCAGCGCCAGCCGCGATGTAAAAAGGCCTCTTAAACTACTTTTAGAATCGCCTATTCTTATTGCAGTGATTGAAAGGACTCACCTTTTAGCCCCTTTCCCCTCAGCCAGTGGCAGAGCGGGTTGTAAAGATCCAGGCTGAGAGCAAAGCCCAGCTCCCACCAGCTGCGGAGCGCTGCCTTTGCCGCTGCAATTTGCGGCGAGAAGAGAGATTGAAACTCGCTGGATCCAAAGCAGCGCTGAAGTTAAAATTCCCAGCCCGTCCAGACAGGCTGCATCAAGCAGGCATTTCCTCAGGGGGCTTCTGTGCTGCTCGCAGCTCCAGGACGTGCTTTGCTTTCCTTCCCCTTGCTTCTCTGCCCTCTACTTTTCATTTGATTTCCGTTTTCCCCCCTTATCAATATTCCAGCTGTTCGCTCAGATTATTCGTGGCCATGGGACATCCTCGCCCCATGAGCCCTCCTGGCGTTAGGAGCGGCTTTAAACAACGCACCAAAAAGGAAAAAAAAAAGAAATAAAAAAAAGGAAAAAATTCAAAACTTAAAAAAAAAATATATTGCTGAGGAGTCAAGCCGAAAAGAGACGCTGAGTGGAGCTCAAGCGCTACTTTAAATCCCCCCTTTTAAATAGGAAGTTTCAAATATCCGTTTTAAAATCATCGTTCCTTATTTTGAGATTTTCTTTCCTGACTCTTACCCAGAAAAGAGTTAACCCACTTCCCCCTGCAGCGGGAGCGAAAGCATGACGGAGCAGGCTGCCGATGCACGCGGCTGGGAAAGCGGGATGGAATCGGCTCCAAACGATTCTTTCGGATAAAGAATTCCCCATTTCTCCCTGCAAGCTGAAACCTCCAGCTCTTTTTAGCTATTCCATGGGAGCCTATCAACCAGTAACGCATTCAGGAGGGGAAACGAAACACATCTTCAATCCATGGATGGTTTTTTTCCCCATCGGAGTCACGTTCCTGGGGCGTTTTGTCATCTCAGAAACCTTCACAGACAATATTTTGCGATAACCTGGGCAAAAACTTCCAGGGATTTTAGTACAACATCAATTTTAAATGCAACCCTCAGAAGGGTTACCGAAACTATTTGGAAAATGTTCTTCCATTCTCTATATTCTCTTTCCCTCCTTCCCGGCTTTGCCCCAAATTCCAACATATTGAAACATTTTTCTCCTTAATAAGAGGAACATATAAAGTGAAGGGGTGAAAGGGCAACCTGGGAGCCGTGCCTTGAGCTCCGCACACAATTTACTCCCTGGTAGACGAGGCGTTTAGCATTCCTCCCAATTTCCAAGGAAAACACACTCAGACCCGGACCCAGCGACCGGGGACCTCGCCACTTTTTAATATAGAAATTCTTTGGATTCTTTGTTGTTGTTGTAATTGTTGTTGTTTGTGGCGAGAGAAACCCTTCCCTGAGCAAGGTGAGGGGATGGGGATTTTAGGGAGAAGCTTCCTTGGGATGGAAGGAAAAGCAAAGGGACAGGAGGGACTGGCGAGGTGCGCAGGAGAGAAGGGATCGGGGGAATAATCAGGAGAGAAAGGAATAGGGAAAAAAATCTCTCAAAGATCAAAAGCAGCGTTGTCGTCATTAAAAGCTTTTTAAAACTCGCGTGCACGGGGTTCAAAATGCCCTTTCCAGGCTGTAATCTCATTATTCTGCGAGGACGGGAACACATCTCCGCACGGCCGAGCCGGCCGGGCACCGAACGGGCTCACGTTTCAAAGTCATCGCTCATTCTTTTCTCACGTTTCCACGTGTGAATTACACAGAACACGGCACAGGAGGAGCCCCGAGGGCTCGGCTCTGGCGTTCACTGACGCCCCTTCCCGCTTTCCCGGCGGGGCAGGGAACCCGCCAGCGCATCCCGGCCCCGAGCTCTGATTTTCCTGCACTCTTCGAGCAATCCCAGCCCGGCTCCGCCAGGGACCCCTGAGCACACGCGCAACCTGCAATGCAATAACCTTTAAGGGTTGGCTGCAACGGGAGTTTGGGATGCAAAGCGCTCCCAAGTTCAGGGGAAACGCCTGCCCCGAATCCCGAGCCGGGTTCGCTGCCCCTTGTAACCAAACCCCACAGCCCAGGGGAGAAACCCATGCGGCCAGTTCCAGCCATCCTGGGAGCTTTACTGGCCCGAAAGAAAATTGCTGGCAAATTGGAAACAGCTGGAGCGTCGGAGACTGAGAAACCCCCAAGGCCAGCGCCCCCCGCTCTGCTGGGCAGGGAAAGTTGCGGGAGTTTTGTTTACGCGAACATCTCGCAGGCAGAGCCCGCATTTCGAGTTTTCCTGCCCAAAACCGTGGGCGAGTCGTTCGTAAACAAACATTTCAGCGTCCGTCGGCGGCCGGTGATTTTTTAAAAGATGCCAATGAAATCCTTCCCTGGGCAGCCGCCGCCGCCCGTGTCCCTGTCCCTTTAACGGGGTGCGAGCGACACTAACCCAGCGACTCCCGCCCCACAAAGGGCTTTATCCCGGGCGCGGGGGACCTGACAAGTGCCTCGTCCCCGTCAGCCCGGCGGACAATTGCTGGAACGAACGGAACGGTGGAAAAGCTCCGAGCCCTGCAAAATGGGCTCTTTTCATGTTTTCTATTTATTAGCTACGTTAAGAGAAAACAGACTCATACGAGTCCCAAATGGAGGCAGGGTATTAAAAGAGGCATGTGAACGCTCCAGCAATTACAGCTGAATTTGATTAAAAACGTCATGAGGGCTGCAAAAGCGGGAGTTACCTGATACACTCACCCCGAGGTTGCTTTAGGATGAATTATAACACAATTCATTTTATTTTAATAGGTCGCTATAAGATTAACTGTTTAAGGATGGAGCTGCGCTATAAATGTTTACATCAAACCGGAGAGAAGCAAGCTTGCCTTTCGGGTTGTTTGGAAATAATGTTTATTACATTTTAAAATTCCTCAACATGTTAATTAGGAATAAGGGGGAAGTCTGGGAAGGCAGATGGAGCTGCAGCGTGTGACATGGAACCACACACACACACACACACACACACACTGTTGTGCTTCAGTTTCTCTTTCCTGGCAGGGAAATGTGGGGGTTTTAACTGGCCACCACCGTTCCCACACGCTGTGGGGAAAGAATGACAATAATTGACCCCTGTCCTCTCCCAGGCTTGGCCCACAGTTTAATGGCACCCCAAAACCTGGGCCCGTGGGCGAGGAGAGCAGCCACAGGTGAGGTGACTCTCCATCCCAGGGAAACTGGCCAGCACAACACCCAGATTTGGGTGTTTGGGAGGGAAAAACGGCAAGATCCACCCAAAGATCCATCCAAAGATCCATCCAAAGGTCCATCCAAAGATCCATCCAAAGGTCCATCCAAAGGTCCATCCAAAGATCCATCCAAAGACCCATCCAAAGATCCATCNAAAGGTCCATCCAAAGGTCCATCCAAAGGTCCATCCAAAGGTCCATCCATCCAAGGGCAGAACCTGACAGGAATGAAGGATTCCAAACCCACATCCTGCCCCGCTGCAGGGACTGCCACTCTGTGCTTCCAGGAGCTTCGTATCTCTCCGGTGGAATAAAACCAGGCTCCTGAATTCCCCTGAATTCCTGTTTCCAGGGAAGAAAAGGTGAAGCAACTGCCATGGAAAGGTGCCCATCTGGCTTTGCATTTGCTGTGCTGCTGGGGAGTTTGGGGATGAGATAAAAACTCTCTGTGGCTGCAAATTCTGCCTTTGCCCTGTGGTATCTTTAAGCAGCATCTGCCACAAAGGTGCTTTTGCATAGCTGGAGCTGCAAGGAGCAGTTAAATTGAATTCAAATTAGCCATATTCCTGAAATTAAATTATTAGTCTGAGAGAAAAATCCTCCCTGTTAAAATTTATTTTCGTTTTCCATCGATAAGAAGGACAAATCTATAATTTTAGCATGAAAAAAATATTTTCTGTCATAAATTACCAGTGCAAAAAGGTTTCGTTCAGAGAGCTCAGAAAGCCCCATTTCAGCAAGGATCTGCTCCTTCATTTCCACTAATTAATTTAATCGTTAAAGGCACTTTGATGAAGTCCACTGAAAATCGGCAAACCCGCTATAAATATTTTCGGGACAAATATTTCAGCTTTGCTAAATTACTCTCTAGCAGGAAAAACACCTTTGAAATAGAATACACTTCGCCCTAGTATTATTGATGGATGTGATCAGTGCATTCAAATAAATAATCGTAAATTATTGATAAAATCATTATCACAACACAGGGGAAGCTTTAGTTGCAGAGATAAAATGAGGAAAAGGGATTGCTGTCATTGTTGAATGCTGTATTATTCCTGAAAAAGGAATGTTAGGTGAAGGTTCACGAATGCCCCAGGAATTTTAATTTCCTTGTTCCCTGTCTGTTTAATGGGGACGAGAACCTTTCTCTTCTCGCTGTCTGGATTTGAGGACGTGTTTGGAGTATTTATTTTGAGGAGTGTTTATTGTGAAGTTACAAAAAGCGGCAGTTTGGTGGTGGTGTTAAAGTCCTGATCGTTTACAAAACGTCAGAGTTTCCACTCCCGTTGTTTATAAACATCCAAGGAGATGATTTACTGTCTGCGGGAACTCCCATAAAACCAGTTTGGGTTGGGGACCGGTGTGAGCCTCAATTCATGTGGGTTTTTACCAGTCCCTAGAGAGATCCCCCTGAGGTCGCGTGGGGTGGGACAGGAGGGTGACAGTGACATTTCCTGGACAGAGAAAGCTCCGCGGACAAAAGGCAGGAAGGGAAGTTTAGGGATGGGGTGATAAGACCTCAGACCCCATGGCAGTGGGGTGGGCAGAGGGATCTAATCCTGCAGGGGGAGGACAGGAATTCCTGTAGCAGAGGGATTTAATCCCACAGTGGCAAAGGTGGAACAGGAATTTCATCGCTGTGGCAGAGGGATTTAACCCCTGAGCGGCAGAGTTGGGACAGGAATCCCTTTGGCAAAGGGATTTAATCCCTGTGGCAGAGGCAAGACAGGAATTCCTGTGGCAGAGGGATCTAACCCCTGTGGAAAAGGTGGGACAGGAATTCCTGTGGAGAGGGATCTGCTCCCACAGTGGCAAAGGTAGAAAAGGAATCTCATCCCTGTGGCAGAGGGATTTAACCCCTGGGGCAGAAATGGGACAGGAATTCTGGTGGCAGAGGTGGGACAGGGATTTCCGTGGCAGAGGGACCCATAATGGCAAAGGTGGAACAGAAATTTCATCCCTGTGGCAGAGGGATCCAGTCCCATAATGGCAAAGGTGGAACAGGAATTTCATCCCTGTGGCAGAGGGATTTAACCCCTGTGGCAGAAGTAGGACAGGGATTTCCGTGGCAGAGGGATCTAATCCCGTAGTGGCCAAGGCAGGACAGGAATTCCATCCCTGTGGCAGAGGCAGGACTCCCACAAACCCTCACTCCACTCTCCTGGGATCTCTCTGCTGGACACATGGCCCTGGAGACTCCCCTTTTAGCCCAGGATTTTTGTGTCATTTCAGCAAACATCCCTGGGCCATGTCACACCTCCCATGGCACCCGCAGGGGCTCCCCTGGGTGCCCTCGGCCCCTGGTGGCAGCACTGCCACCCCTCTGAGGGCCCTTCACCACGGAGATCCCTGGGCAGCTGGTGCTGACCGGAAAAATAGAGGAAAAGAAGGAAAATGAATGAAAAGTAAACCTCTTCCTCCAGCAGAGTTTTGTCTCTTCAGAAAAGAGAAGTGGCCGTGACCCCAAGTTCCCTGCAAGATTTGCTGTTGCTTTGCTTTTTAGTAAATTTTACATGAAGCACCTCTTCTGGAAGAGACAAAAATCTTTTTTGGGATATAAGACTCGAGGTTGCCCTTGCCTCTGGTAAAGCTGCCCCTCCTTGTATAGCCCAGGTCCACAGCTTGAGGCCTTTGCTTACTCTGGGATTGCTTCTTCCCTCTTTTTTTTAAAGCAAACCCCTAAATTCTTGTCCTGATTCTCCCTTGGAGCCTCCCTGGCCAACCTGCACTTGAGCTCTCCAGCTCAGGAGAGAGCAGACGGTCCCTGAAGATCTTTCTGGAGCTCTAAAGGGGTTCCACCTGCTCCAACCTCAACAGAAAAACAAAGAACCAAGCAAATACATCCATCGTTTCCTCCCAGAGATTAATTCCTTGAAAATATCTCACTTTGTGAGATCCACTGTAGATGGTAGAGGAGGAGAGCAGGAGGGAAGGGAGAGAGAAGAAAAGCAAGAAAAGCAGTTCCACCAAAAACATAAACAGCTGGAGGAATGAAAAGGATTAAAAAAACCCAACCCCAAGGTGAACTAAAGGAAAATAAATGACTAAAGCAGGATCTTGATGCGATTCCAAGGGTTTGACATGGAAGTGTGTTTCCCATTCCACTCCTCCACTGAGAAGGTTTCTCTTTGAATCAGATGAACCATAAAATAAAGAGGAAATTTAGAACAACCCAGAAAAGTGGTGTTTTACGGCCCTTCCCACACAGGGCTTTCCCTTGAAGAGCTCTGATACCTCGGCCTTTCCTCCACACTGTCCCAACAGCTCGGGGGGCTCCCGGCAGATTAAAGGGTTCCTGTGCCCACTGCTGCTGGGGCAGCCTTGCCTTGGGAAAGGCTTCAGGGGGAATAACTGCTCCCAGCTGGAGAGGAGCCACGGTTTGGGAAACCTCCCCGGCTGATGCTGTGAAGTGAGAGTTTGCTGCATCACAAAATGGCTCCATGGGGCCTTTGGCAGTGCCAGGGCCTCCCGAGCATCCTGACTGGAACAGGGACAGCAGGAAAGGCCCAGGGCAACTCTGACCAAACTATGGGCCAAAGAAACTGGCTGGGACAAGGGAGTGCTGTTCCCTGTGCACAGGAGGAGATGGCAGAAATCTCACTGGAGGGTTTGGGTTGGAAGAGGGTTGAAGGTCACCTCATTCCAACCCCCTGCTGTGGGCAGGGAATCTTCTACCAGCCTCAGACAGCAAAAGTATGGAGGGAATGAAACCTGGATCCAAAACTTCCACAGGGAAAGGTGTGGGGTTGAAAGAGGAATCTGTACAAAGGGGAGGGAAGGCTTGGTTTCCTCTGTGCCAATGATGGAAAGCCTGAGGAATAACCTTGGACCCACGTCTGGGATGGAACTGGATGAGCTTTCAGGTCCCTCCAACGCACAGGGGGATTGTGTGAATGCCCTCAGAGGGGCCTGTGCCAGGGACACTGCCTGGGGCACTGCTCACCCTCCTGCCCTGAGCAGCCCTGGCACCCGAGCCCGGCCTGCGGCAACACCGGCAGCGAAATGGAACCTGCTGGAGGAGGAACCTGCAGAGCAGCAGCACCCAGCCCCGGGCCTGCAGCAGAACACGGGCAAAACCCCAACAGCCAGCAAACCAAAATGCTGTGGACTCAGAGAGTCCAGCCAGTAAAACCTGAGCCAGGACAGAGCTGGGTGGCCCAGGGCCCTGCAGCTGGAGGCTGTTGGACAGCAGTGGCCCTCTGCTCTCCATAAGGCTGCCTTTCCTCTCAGTAGCTCAGATATGAAGGCTCTGCCATAAATGACAGAGTTTAAGGTGAAACCAGAGCAGCTGCCCCAAAGAACACAGTTTGCAGAAGTTTTTCTGCTTAAAAAATAACCATCAGAACATGAAAGCTTCCTCCAGTTGGTTTTCCAGAGGAGAGCAGACAACCTCACTTTTCCAGTCCACAGCCATGCTTACGACACTTTTTGGGCTGCCAGAACAATGTGAGCTGCTGTTCTTGGATATAATTAGCCCAGATATTTTTGTGTTTGAAATACATTACAGATGAAGCCCACACGCTTTTCCAGTTACCACCAAACCCCTTGTGCACATGGAGATAACAGGTGATTATAAAAACGTGGTGGTTATAAAAATCTCCTGGTGCCCAGGTGAGCAGCTCCTCCTGCCTCGTGCTGTGGGTTCTGAGCCACACTGGTGGCACCTGGACAAAGACCAGGTGACCCTTTGGGGCCCAGGGAGGTCCCAGATTGACACAGGACGTTATAAACCCCGGGTGTGACCCACTGAGCCGAGAGCTGCTGCTGGGCCCAGCTCGTGCTCCCAATCCTGCAAACCCAAGAGGTTTATTTCAGGGACCTGCCTATGGGATGAGGCGCTTAAATTGGGGCTCTTCACTGGAAAACATTCCAAGTGTGTAAAGAGGTCAGGGTGTTCCCCTTCTCCATGGCAGGCATGGAGCGCTCCAGGCCAATCTGCCCTCCCTGCTGGGGAGCTGCAGTCGTGACAGGAGTCGTGACACTGAGTCACATCCTTGGGACTCTGGAGGTGTCCTGTTGCTCGCTCAGCTTTGTTGACTCTGCTCCGGTCCCCAGCCCTATTTCCTGGACTTATCTCCCCCAGCAGATTTCCCCTGCTCTCCCTCCCTCCCGTGGCCCATAAACACTCGAGGCTCCTGCAGGCCCAATCTGGGCTGGCAGCCTGTGGGGAGCAGATAGCGGCAGATAAAGGGGCCAGGCCACATTGTCTTTTCCCAGCCTGCACCCGGAGTTCACTTTTAAATCTGAAAATTGTTTGCTTAAGGAAAAGGAAATGTGCCTGTGTGCGCTGGGGGGCAGCGGGAGGGGAGGGGAAAGAGGAAGGGAGCTGGTTCAGAGACCAAATTGGGGCACACGAGAGGGAGGATTGATGGAGATTGATGAGGGAAGTTCAGCGAAGGTCCCGGTGCAACAGGCCCTTGGAGCCCTGTGCTCCCGTTATCCCGCCCTGCTCCCAGACACTGACCCAACAGGCCCACGGAGCCTGGTGCTCCCGTTATCCCGCCCTGCTCCCAGACACTGACCCAACAGGCCCTTGGAGCCCGATGCTCCCGTTATCCTGCCCTGCTCCCAAACTCCAGCCCAACAGGCCCATGGAGCCCGGTGCTCCCGTTATCCTGCCCTGCTCCCAAACTCCAGCCCAACAGGCCCATGGAGCCCGGTGCTCCCGTTATCCTGCCCTGCTCCCAAACTCCAGCCCAACAGGCCCATGGAGCCCGGTGCTCCCGTTATCCTGCCCTGCTCCCAGACTCCGGCCCAACAGGCCCACGGAGCCCTGTGCTCCCGTTATCCTGCCCTGCTCCCAGACTCCGGCCCAACAGGCCCACGGAGCCCTGTGCCCTGTTATCCTGCCCTGCTCCCAAACTCCGGGCCAACAGGCCCATGGAGCCCTGTGCTCCCGTTATCCCGCCCTGCTCCCAGACACCGGCCGAGGGGTGTGGGCGTTCCTGCAGCACGGCCCGGGATGGGCATCGCCCTCCCCGCCCTCCCAGGCCGAGTGTGCCTGCAGGGACACCGCTCCTCACACCTTGGGGAGGAACACCAGGAGAGGGATTCTGCCAAGTCCCACAGTGGGACTTGATCCCTAAACCAGTGGAAAATTCCAGAGTAAATACATTTATACCCAGTCCTCAAACTGGGACAGTAGGAAACCTCTACCCCTACAAGTTGTCACCCTGTACGGGTGAAAGGTGCTCTCTATTCCATGTCCCTGCGGTGCTGGGTGACACCTTGTCACTTGCTCTCATCAGCAGAACAAACTTATCTCATTTCCCAGTCCAGAGCAGCTCAGGACTCACTGCGGGATTTGGGAAGCACAGGAGGAGCTGGGGGCTCACTGCGGGATTTGGGAAGCACAGGAGGAGCTGGGGGCTCACTGTGGGATTTGGGAAGCACAGGAGGAGCTGGGGGCTCACTGCAGCATTTGGGAAGCACAGGAGGAGCTGGGGGCTCACTGCAGCATTTGGGAAGCACAGGAGGAGCTGGGGGCTCACTGTGGGATTTGGGAAGCACGGCTGGTGCCCGGGAAGCAGAGTGGTCCCTGCCGGCTGCCCTGCAGTGCCTCAGGAAAGGCTCTGTCCAGGTGCTCTGGGGGGGCTCTGGCTCCACTGCACAGCCCCAGGGCAGAGCTGGAGCTCCGGGGGTGTGGGAACACTCCTGTGCCGGAGGATGCTCAGGGTGCAGGGGAGCTCTGTGGCCATCACCCCGTCTGTCCAGTGTCCCTGTGTGCGCCAGGCGTGTGGCAGTGTGTGACACACAGCCCACGAGCAGGGATTTCCAGCACGGGTGACACCGTGACAAAGCTCCTGCAGAAGGAAAGTCAGAGGGAGCACATCCAGCAGCCCAGAACGCTTCTCTCTGAGCCGTGCAAAGGTTCCTTTTGATCTCTGAGGGCCGGGATATCCTGGTTTCCAAGGATCAGATAATGGCCCAGGGCCTGAGGCAGCCCAGGTCTGAAGGGAATGATAAAGGAATGATAAAGCCCTGCATGGGAAGGGTTGTGTTAATTTATGGATTGATCTCCTGATGGTGCTGAAATCAACAGACTCCACTGTTGTCCCCACTGGGAGCAAGGTTTAAACCTTCTCTGGGGATAAATTTGGAGATACAGATGGAGGTGTATTCCCTGAGAAGCTGGGATGCAGCAGGGATGCAGCCGGCACAGGGAACCTGAGGAGCTGATCCTGCCCCTGGGACACACTGAAGATCCAGGCAGCTCTAAGGTGCAGGAAACACACACATTTTTACACAGCTTTGGCAACAAACAGCATCGGAAACAACCAGAAACAAGGGAAAATTATCATGGAATCCCAGAATCCCAGAATGGTTTGGAAGAGACCTTAAAGCCCATCTCATTCCAACCCCTGCCGTGGGCAGGGACACCTTCCACACCTCATCCATTATGGGGCCTAAGAAAGCAAAGAGGAATTGGGCTGGCCATTGATGGCTCC
>VZDJ01000063.1:5993170-6010938 GCA_008694505.1 Cyanoderma ruficeps | reverse complement strand
TGGCAGTGGGAATGGCAGTGGGATGAAGCTCTTTGTGCTTTGTCCCAGGCAGTTTCAGACTGTTTCACAGGCCTGTCCTGCAGACTAGAGGTGAGAGCAGGGCTCCATTCCCGAATCCTTGGAGGAATAACTGTGCCCAGTGCCATGGCAGCCACAGCTGGGTGCTGCTGGACGTGGGAATGCCGAGGGCAGAGCTGGGAAAGGACGGAGTGAACAGCAGAGCATCCCTGCCCTGTGCTTTCCCAGAGAAACCGGCACAGGTCGCACACAGGGAGCAGCTGGAGAACCACGTGGGGTTATTTAGGAAGGAAGAGCGGCTCAATCCATGGGGATTCTCTGCCCCATCACCTCCCCACACCATCTCTGGCCTCCCCCAGGAAAATCCCTCACCTGCTCGTGTTTCCACAGTGCCACTGATGGAGGAGGGCAATGAGAACAGACGGCAGCTGCCAACCCCCTGCTTTTATGGCTGAGCCATCAAAAAATGGCCTTAAAAATTCCAAGGTGGAATTCTGAAGGGCTGTGGAGCTGCTGAAACACCACCCTGAGTCCCTGGGTGAAGCCAGATGAGGCCTGGCTGGGTTTCCCTTCTGGCAGAGTGGGTTCAGCTCCCGTTCTCCATTTCCTGCTCCCGCTCCGACACTTTGATTCACGGCGCCCGGCCACCCGTGACCACCCAGGGAAATGGGAGCTGGCCCAGGCAGCCAGGGCCCTCCATGGACCCCCCCGGGGGAGGAACAGAGGCCACGATAACATCGCTGCATTTCGGCCACAGCCCATTTGTCACTGGCCCATTCCCGAGCGACCCCTCCGGGAGCAGCCGCCGCTGTCCCCGGCACCCAAACTCCAGGGTGACCTCAGAGCCACCTTCCCCTGGCTGGATTCCCAGACTCTTCCTGGGGATCAGGACATTCAGCTCTGCCTCAGACACAAGGAGTGGCCCCGTGCCTCAGTTTCCCCATCCCTGATCATTGGGACCTTGGAGATACAAAACCATCGGGAGTGTCCGTGTGTCGGAGGAGCCCCGGGAGCTCCCTGTGGGAAGAGCCCTGGGGAGAGCTCCCCTTCAGCCTGGGACCAGCAGGCTCCCTCCACTTCCCATCCCATTATCCCGCCCATAAAACCCAACTCCCCTCAGGCCCGTTTCCCAGTGTTTGGGTTTGGTTTGCTGCTGGAATCCTCAGCAGTGAGCAGCAGCCAGATGGCAAAGGCAGCCTGAGCCAGCTTCCCAAGGAGCTTCCCAAGGAGCTTCCCAAGGAGCTTCCCAAGGAGCTTCCCAAGGAGCTTCCCAAGGAGATTTCCAAGGAGATTTCCAAGGAGCTTCCCAAGGAGCTTCCCAAGGGGCTTCCCAAGGGGCTTCCCAAGGAGCTCTCCAAGTTCCTGGCTAAGGCAGACACCCAATGGAGGACAAATAAACGGAGCCAGAGGAGCAGAACGCCAGTGGGAGCAGAGCCCCAGGAGGGGACAGCAGGAGGGCCCGGCCTGGGCTCAGGGTCAGAGGGGGGGAGGCCGCAGCCCTGCCCTGGCCCGTCCCAGCCCAGCTCCCAGCACAAGGTGCTCCAGGAAAGGTACCCGGAGTGTCCTGGAGATGAACAGCATTGCGTGGCCATTGCTTTTCGAGTTTTTTCTCTGTTACAGGTGTTCTGTGGACAGCACAATGAGTGTGATCCTGTGGGGTCACATGCCTCGTCCCCTGTCACCCCCTTCCTTCCACCCTGCCCTCCCCCACCACCCAGGGCTGGGCTCCCCTGCTGAGCCAAGCAGGTGTCACACCAGAGCCCTGCCCGGTTCTCTCCTGCACCCAGCTGCTGATTTTTATGGAATCTGTAGAAATTTAATCATGATGGGCACATCCAGAATTTGGAGTGTGGTTGGAGTTGGTCTCGGAGGTGGAGAGGAGGGGGAGTTATGGCAGATGGGTGGGCAGGGAGATTGCTCCAGGTTCCACTGTCAGGTGCCAGCTCAGCTTCCCTGCAGCTCTGAAATGCCTCACAAATGTCTCTCAGTTTCAGACTTTCTTCCAGTGTTTTCAGACTTGAGGTGTCCTGCTTTGGTAACTGTCAAATGCTTTTTTATTTCCACACTGGGAACCATTTGGTTTTAACAAGGCCTTTAATTCCATGCCAAGCAGCACAGCAGCTCAGGATTTAGGTGGTTTGATTCTGCCAAAAATAGATATTTCTATTTTCATGATTCCTTCTCTCCTTTCTTCTTTTCCTTTTTGATTTTTTTTTAAAATCTGGAATAGTCAAAGCTTCAAAATCACTGAAGAATCAAAAAGTGTATTTCTCACCCTGCCTGGTGGAGTTGCCTGTCCTGGGGGACCTGGCCCGTGGCTGTTCCCTGCTCCCACTGGGATGTTGCTGTTGACTCCCTGGGGCCAGGACATGTCCAGGTGTGAGCCATGGGGAACTCTGGGTTTGGGTTGGGAAGCTCAGGGATGGTGACACTGCTGCCATAAACTCAAAGATTTACTAAAGGTAAAACCAAAGGTACTTTGTTCCTGAGGCATCCCCAGGGCCAGAGGCCTTGGCCAGGGTTGGGCTGAGGGATGAGGATTGCCTGGGGCTGAGCCTGGGGCAGGGTAGGGAAGGGAAGGGAAGGGAAGGGAAGGGAAGGGAAGGGAAGGGAAGGCAGAGCAAGGTGGGGCAGGGCGGGCATGCTGCCCAGGCTCCGTCTGCCTAGGAATTCTGGAATCCAGCCCTGATGTCAGCCAGGGTGGAGATCTGTGTCCATCAGCAGGAGATTTCTCCTGGGCAGCACCGCAGGGATCATCCCTGTCCCAGGTGGTCTGCTCTGTGAGGGAAACCATCATCTCCCACCCCACACCTCTCTGTCTCCATTCCTCTCCAAAGCCATGCCCCAGATTTTGTCCTGGAATGAACCCAACCCCCCTGAGGGTTTGCTGTGGTGTTTCCACGTGCTCTGAGTGTCTCCTGGGCACCTGAGGAAGGCTTTTCCCAGGGAAGCTCTCCATCCCCACAGCTCCTCGCCCTTTCTCTGGGCGAACAGCACCTCCCAAGCCCTGGAGGAGGGTGAACTATTCCTGGTGCTTTTGCTGCTTTGGAGGTCACAGGCAGACCTTTCCTGCTGTGGGAGGCTCGGCTCGGGCTGAGGCAGGAGCGGGTGGCACCCCTGCCATGGGCACGGCCCCGGGCAGTGACCTGCCTGCCCTGGCTGTGTCTGTGTGTCTGGGAAGGGGCTCCCGACACTCCAAAGTCCTCTGTGCCACGTGCTGCGCCTGCTGGCCCGTTTGGAAAGGGATCATTCCAGAGCCTGGGTGTCCTCAGCCCCCTCAGCACCAGGAAAACGGGCACAGCTGAGCTGGCCTCAATGCCTGCACCCCTGAAACAGCAACACTTCAGGAAAAGAAGTGTCCCCTTCCCTCTGGGGCTACCTCAAAGATACAAAAACCCAGGTTTCCCAGCACAACTGGGATCACAGCTCTTTCCAGTTTTCCCAACCCACTTATGCACTCTAAATTCAGATCCTCTGCTGAGGTGACGGGGACGGTCCCAGCTCCAGAGATGTCCCTGCACAGGGGCACAGCCAGCTCCTCTATAATCACATTTTCCTTCATATTGACAGAAATCCACAGTCACCCCGAGCAGGATTCTGCACTTGGTGATGTGTGGAAATACTGGGAAACGCCTTCAGTGGGGCTGGGAGCGGAGGCTGATCCCGACTTCAGTCAGACTCCTGCTCTCACAGCAGCTTCACCTCATCCCCAAACTGCCAAGGAAAGGTTCCCATCCTGATGGTTTGCCCTGCTGGAGGTGAGCAGTCCTGGCAGACAGGGGAGGGATGTGAATCTTCCTGTGCTGGGCACAGACAGGACAGCAGCACCCACAGACAGAAATGTTCTTTGTGCAAAGAGGCCAATTTCTGCTCCCTGAGCATCATAACTCTAGATCCCCTTATTTATTTGACCTGAGCCCTCACTCCAGCAGGATTCAGTGGTGCACAGAGGAGAGGTCTGACCTGGGCAGAGTGAAATCAGGTTTGCGGGCGCAGAGAAATGTCTCTGCATTCCTGCCTGGGCCTTTTCAAATGGCTGTGGAGGAATGAGCAGGACGGGCTCCAGAGGGCTGGGGGAAGGCTCAGAGGGGAGCCCTGTGTGTGGACAGGCTCCAGAGGGCTGGGGGAAGGCTCAGAGGGGAGCCCTGTGTGTTTCAGCTGGGAGCAGCTCTGCTGTCACCTTCCCATTGCCCCTGAGGTCACCTGTGCAGCACGTGGCCCCTGTGGGCTCTGGGTGCTGGGACCCTGCTCGTAGGAGGGATTTTCCTTTGCCTCACCAGGCCCTGGTCTCTCCAGGAGAGCTGCTGGAACGCCAGAGCCTGTCACCAAAGCAGGGCTCCACCTCTGCCAAGTGATTCACTCCTCCTGACTTCAGACATCAGATGTATTTATGGACATTTACAGATGTCAAGCCCACCGCCGTGGTGGCTGGGAGGAGCGGGAGTCCTGCTGTCCCCTGGCTCTGCTCCAGGGATCCCTGTCCCAGGCCTGGGATGGGGGTCCCGTTCCTGGGGCAGCTGCTCTGAGCAGGGTCACAGGGCTGGGTTCAAATCCCAGCTGCAGCAGAGCTCAGCCCGAGCAAGACAAAACATCCCCTCCCTGCCCCCAGCCCCACACACGGGCTCAGGGGAGCAGAGCCCCCCTCCACTGGGGTGTGAACATCCTGCAAGAGGGTCCAGACCCTCCAAAGGCTTTTCCAACATGAATGATTCCATGATTCCGTGAGTCTGTGGCCCAATCCCAGCCTGCCAGCTGTGGTTGCTGGGCTTCCCTTAACCAGCCACAGGCCCTGACATGAAAACCGGGAGCAGAATCAGGCCCCTAAGGCACCCAGGGGCACTCTGAGCAGGGGCAGGGTCGTGGTTTGATGTCCTGGGACCTGTCACTGGTTGGTGAAGTCAGGCTGGGGAAAAGATGGGAGTTTTCCCATGGATTTACCCCTGGAGAGCTCAGGGGCTGAGCCTCAATCAATGACTGAAGCAGTGCAGGAGGTGGGCTGGGGCTGAGAATGGGCCCCATTTCAGTAGGGCTGAGGGCACCCAGGGGACAGCACCAGCCCAGGGTGTCCCATGGGGGAGAAAACTGGATCAGGATGTCTCCACAGGGGAGGACCTCAACCCAGGATGTCCCCACGGGGGAGGACACCAGCCCAGGATGTCCCCACGGGGGATTGCCCCAGCACTGCTGTAAGCAGCACATTTCCCTCTCTGGGGCCGTGTCCTCCTGCCTTTGGGATGGGGTTTGTTCTTTCTGGGGCTGCCAAGGCAGTGTTTCCACAGGCTCAGGGATGTCCCATGTGCTCAGAGCAGCCCGGCGCATCCCAGTGGGACCCAGGGCTTGGCTGGACACTCCTGGCTGGGTGATCCTGGGCCAGGAGCCAGCGAGGCCCTGCCGTGCTCTGCTCCCTGCTGGCTCCCAAATGAGATTTCCCTGGAGCAGCAGCAAGCACTGTCTGCACTCTGGGATCAGCCTGCACTCTGGGATCAGCCTGCACTCTGGGATCAGCCTGCAGGAGGGATCAGGAGCCTTCCTCACCCCAGGGATGCTGTGGGTGCAGACCTCATCATGTCACATGCCTATGGAAGGGGCCCTGAGTGTCCATGCGGGGCAGCAGGAGGTGACCATGGAGTCACCCTTTGGAGTGTCCCAATCCCCCTGGGTTCCATGGCCTGCTCACAAGGTGCTTTCCCTGCTCACAGGGATGTCTGTCCCAGCTGAGCTGTCCCTGTGCCACCAGCCTTTCCTGGGAAGCCCCGCCACGTCAGACAGATCCTGCACCCTGCAGGATCCATGGATGCTCCTCCTTTCCCCTTTTTTTTTATTTTCCCCCGGTTATTTTTTGTTGTTGTTTTCGCTTTGTGGGTCTGAGCAGATGTTCCGCACATCTGGCCGCAGCGTGTTTGCTCTGCAGGCTGCTCTGTGCTGTGCTGGTGACACAGCAGCAGGGAAAGGAGCGGGGATGTCTCTGCCACATCTGCTGCTGCACAGTCCAGAGCTTTTGGTGCCTTTGCTGCTGCTGAGGGCGCCCTGTGGCTGGAGGGGCTGGCAGCAGGTCCCAGTTACACTGGGCAGCCTCCAGGATTCCCAGTGCCAGGCAGCCTGGGCGTGGCCCAGAATAATCAGTGGGGTTAGGGCTGAGCTTTGCTCTGCACCGGGACCTGGGGAAAGTGTCTTTCCAACCTGCCACGTACCAAAGCTCCGGTGGGAAGTTTTCCCGAAGGAAAGGTGATGATTAAACACTCCTTTATCTTCTGAGTGCGAAGACTTGACAGCCTCGACTGCAGAATGGAAATATTATCAGCAAACTACAAATCGGTAATTTTTGGTCGCTTAAAGGAGGAGATGAGTTGCTCTGTAACAAAAATAAATGAGGAGCATGCTGTAAAACATTTGATTTTCCACCCTGGAGCAGAGAAGTCCATTTTATGTGAGTGTGTGTGGAAAAAAGATCCATTTCTGAGCAGCCCTGTGTGTCACAGGCCAGCCCACGCTGTCAGCTCCAGCTGAGGGTTTGAACTGCCAGCCTGTGGTGAGCAGGAAAGGAATTATTGCACAGCCCCGTTTCACAGCTCTCTTTTATGGAGACAGCATTGTCTGGAAGCAGTGTCTGCCTCCCTAAATATTCCCTGATAAAGCTGTGGCTTGCTGCTGCAGGAGTGAAACAGGAAATTTATCCAACACCTCAGTGGAGCTGTGGAAACAGAGTGCTGGAAGACTGGGAAGCATAAAAATCATGGCAAGGTACAAAAAGTCCTTGGCCTGGGCTCTGGGCTGTGAAAATTGAGTTCTTTGCTGACATCAATCCTGGTTTGCTGTAGTGAGGTGAGGAATTTCATGATTGCAAAGGCAAAGTCCCAAACGAAATTGTCCTCCCCTGCTGTGGTCTGGGTAATAAAGCTCCAAAGCAGCTGGCTGCCCTCAAATCAAGTGGGGATTTGGGTTTTTAGTACATTTTCCATAATTTCCAATTATCTCCCTTATCCCTCTGGGTGGGAAGGGAGATCCATGAAGCAAGAAGAAAAGGGGAGTACATTTATTTATAGAAACAAATCGTATAAAAACAAAGGTGTTGGCGCTCCCATCTCCCCATCTCTGGGGGAATGAACAGAAGAGGGGACCGGGACTGCTGGATCCTGTTGGGGAGCTCCTGCGGGAGGCCACGGGGTGTCCTCAGCTCACTGCCGCTGTGGATGGGCCCTTCAGGAGCCCCAGAGGGGCCCTGGAGCCCCGAGGGCTCCGGCCGCCGGCCGCCGTGGGCAGGGTCCGGGGGGCTCATCCCCTGCAGGAGGGATGGGCTGGGAGGGCCCAGTGGCCTTGGGGATGTTTGGAGGATTAGGGGAATTATCCGAGGCTTGCAGGGGCTGCCGGTGGACAAGGGGGGGTCAGCAGGTTATCAGGAGCTGTATTTCTTCCGTGTCTTTCCACAGGAGGAAAAAAGCTCATCCGAGTTGGAAAAGCTTCTTCAGCTGCTCCTGTTCATTGGCGCTCTCATGTTTAGGGACATCCAGGAGTTTCGTGCCCTAGGGCAGTGACTCCTGAAGGAGAGCTGGGCCCTCAAAGGCATTCCCCTCCTCTGGAACCTGCTGGAGGGCGGAGGGTGGAGCAGGAACAGAACTGAAAGAGGGCTGGGAGCTCCCCAGGGCTGCCGGGGATAACTGATACGAGAAAATGGGGAACTGCTTCGTTTGCCTCTCTCTGTTTGGGGAAGTGAGAGGGAAAACTCCCCCTGCAAGTGCCCGTGGATGCTGAGGAAGGATCCAGAGGGGCACGTGCGCTGCTCAGGAGGAGGAGGAGGAGGAGGAGGAAGGGGAGGAGGTTTCCTTTGAGCACGGCAAGAGGCAGCCTCAGCCCCGCCGGGGGAGCCTCAGCCCTCCCAGGCTCAGGGTGCCCGTCCCTGCATCCATAACCCCGCGCTGTGCCCCATGGCTGTGCCCCGTGGCGGGGCAGGCGGGGCTGGCCACCAGCAGGAGCTGCAGAGCCGCCGAGCCTGCTCCGCCTGCAGCCCCCACAGCCACGGCTCCCGCTCCCGGGAAAGGGCTTTCCTCCTTCTCCCAGGGAAATGCTTTCCTCCACTTCCCAGGAAGATGCTCTCCTCCATTTCCCAGGGAGATATTTTCCTCCACCCCCCAAGGAGATCTCTCCTCCATCGCCCTGGGAAGATGTTTTCCCTCACCTCCCGCGGAGATGCTTTCCTCACCTCCCACAAAAATGCTTTTTCTCCACCTCCAGTGAAGATTCTTCCCTCCGCCTCCCACGGAGACGCTTTCCTCCACCTTGCCCGTCCTCGTCCCCTGTTCCTGAGGGGACAGAGGGGTTCCCTGACACCCCGGGGGGGCTGGAGGAGCAGAGGGGCTCACCCCGGCCCGCGGCGGCTCCCGGGGCTGCGCTCCCTCGGCCGGCTCCCGGCGCAGGAACTCTCTGAAATGCTGGCATCTTGTGGCAGCTCGGGAAAACAACATTTCCACTGCGGTCACAGCTGCGGCTGTGAGAAATCCCTGGTCGTTTCGGATCCCGATGGGGACGGGGATGGAATTTGGGTAAACAGAGAGAGAAACTGGGTGCATTTGTCCGGGGAGAAGAGGAGATGTGCAAGCCCTGCTCCTCCCACCCCGCTATTCCTGCAGCAGCCCCGTCCCTTCCAGAGGATGTGGTTATCCAACAACGAACTCCCCAGATGGATTTTGATCCCCATTCTCCCTCCATGCCGTATTTTGCCCTGCCTGTGGTCTCTGGGCTGGGAGGCCGTGTCAATCACCGAGGAGCTGAGACCACATGAGACATTTCCCCTCATCCCGGGGATCTCTCTCATCTGATTTTGGAAGATCTGAGGGAGCTGAGATTTGACGGCAGCTCTGTCACCTCCAGCCAGTGCCAGATAGGGGTGAAAAATCTCTGTGGGTCTGGCTCAGATCTTCTTCAGCTCCTTTTGCTGGATGGACTCTCAGCCAAGCTCAGCTGCAATGCTGGGAATCCTCGTCCAGCAGGGCCAGGGTTGTTCAATCCATTGGAACAAGGGAGTTCCCACAGCTGCAGTTTCAGGTGGACTCACCCAGGTGCTCAGTGGGTGCCAAATCCCGTCCCTCAGAGCCCTCCTGGATGCACAAATTCTTCTCTCAGAGCATTCAGTCACCAAGAGCAGCTCCCTCCCTCCCCTCCCTCCCACTCTGCCCCACTCCTGGCAGGGACACGCTCTGGGATGCTGCAGGAGCTCCTGTGGCCCTCACTGCTCTGAAAAATGATTTGGGGACCTGAGGCCCTTTAATTAAACAGGAAACATCAAATATTCCAGGGATATAAGTAACCCAGGAGAAGCAGGCCACGAGAACATCTGGCTCTGCACACTCCTGTATGGTCTGATGGCACCAGGACAGGAACCAGGACAGGAACCGGCTCTGGTCCTCAGCAGGAACACCTCAGGGTGTCAGCAGGGACCTCTGAGCCTGTCCAAGCACAAGTTCCCTGTCAGCTCCATCAGGAATCCAGGATTACCATGAGTCCAAGGCAGGAGCACAGGGAGGGGACACAGGTGCCACCTCCAAGGCCAGTCCCACTTGTCAGCCGCTCTCCCAGAGCCTTTCCCCGCTGCCCCTGCTCAGTGTCCTGTCCAGGAGAGCTGAGCTGGGGCCAGAGCCTGTCCCACTCCCCTGCTGAGGGATGTGAACTCAGAAAACCTGGAAAGGATGAGGCAGCCCCAGGTTGTCTGTCCTGATAACCCAGCAGGGCTGGGAGCAGTGGGCTCTTCCCTGCTCCTCCAGGAGGATGGAAAAGAGACTGCAGGAGCCATGGATTAATGAGGATTGGGGGAGTTCTGGGGGTGTTTTCTGCAGAACCTCTGCTGGCCTGGCAGCCCGTGGGGGCTGGAAGGACCAGGGTGGCTGAAGGCTCCCAGGGAGGATTTCTTGTGTGCATTGGCAAAACGTGCCGGCTTTTTTTCCGGGAAAAATAACCAACTTCTGAGGAATGTGCCGAGGGAATGTTTTCACAGCCACGATGGGCTTTGAAAGATGATGCTCGTAGAGAAAAGACCAACTCAAGGTGCTGCAGCATTGGAGAGAACAGACACATTGGGGGCAAATCCTCCTTCCGTGAGTGCTCTGTGCTTTATTTGAGGGGGAGGCAGCCTGGGAGCCATCCCTCACCCAGAGACGCTTCTGACACGTAAGCCCAGCTCTAAATCACCTCCTCCTTTATTAGCAAGAACCACTGGCACAAGCTGCCACGGGAAGTGATGGATTCTCCATCTCTTGAAGTCTTTAAATCAGGACCGGATGCCATTGTGGAAGAGACGTGGAGCCAGGCAGGGGCGCCCAGGCCCCGAGCAGGAACGGGGGGCTGGACTCATCTGGCCTGCGTTAGAGGGGAAGTCAGCCTGCAGAATCTACGGCCCTCCCTGGCCCGAGGGCTGGGGGAGTTCAGAGCTGCAGCCAAAGGGGGAGGCTCCTCCCGTGTCTCTGCCCGAGCAGCGCCCCGGGGTGCGGGACAGCCTCAGAACTGCCTGAAGGCTCCCAGGGCCTGCAGATTCATCCTCACTGCTACCTGAGGCACTGTCATTGCCCAGGAAATCATCTCTGCTCTGGATTTAACTTGGTTCACTCTACCCCCAAAACCCTCCAAATGTTCCATCTTCCTACCCCCCGCCCAATGATTGCCAAAGGTTCTCGATTTAACTTGGTTCACTCTACCCCCAAAACCCTCCAAACGTCCCAGCTTCCTGCTCCCCGCCCAATGACTGCCAAAGGTTCTCCACCACCCATCCCCTTCCCAGCCTTTCAGTGCTCGGAGGTGGCTCCCCTCCACCCTCTAATCCCAAGCAAACTCATAATAATTAAACTCGAGCTAATTGCAGCAGCAGGGAAAGCTGGTGCACACTCCCCAGCCCTGCAGTACAGTGGCCAAAGGGAGACGAGCTCGGAGAACTTATTTTTGGCTCTTTCCAGCACTCAGAAGATGGATGTGGAAAACAAGCCAGGGAAGGCAGGAGGGAGAGAATCCACTGAGCCCAAAATGAAGATGAAAAGCTCAACCCAGGCCTGTTAACAACATCAACTCCAGGTGCTCTAGGTCTTGCACAGGTGAAGCGAAAAGCACAGAGACCAAAGTTTGGGACTTTGGGAGATTTAATCCTTGGACGTATGTGCCATGATTTAACAGGAAAGGAGCATCCCACTTGTGACTCCTGCCTCCCTGGAGGAGAAAAGGGAGAGAAAAGGAGCCTTTATCCAGCCCCGAGACTGTCTGCACCTGCCAGGTCTCGTGATGGAAGGTGGTTTGTGCTGCCCTTGGCTGGGCTGCCTCATCCCTCCCTTCCCGGGGAGCGGGAGCTCCACCCCATCCCTCCCTTCTCAGGGAGTCGGGGGGCTCCAGCCCTGTCCCTGCCTTCCCAAAGACCGGGGGCTCCAGCCCCGTCCCTCCCTTCCCGGGGAGTCAGGGAGGCTTCAGCCCCACCCCTCCCTTCCCGGAGAATCGGGGGGCTCCAGCCCCATCCCTCCCTTCCCGCGGAGTTGGGGGGCTCCAGCCCCATCCCTCCCTCCCTTCCCGGGAATTCGGGCTCCAGCCCCATCCCTCCCTCCCTGCCCGGGAATGCGGGCTCCGGCCCTGCCGTGCAGTGCGGCCGGCCGGCGGCAGGCGGCTTCCAGGGATGCTGCCGGCTTTAAAAACCCCCGAAACACAGGGGAGAGGAGAGTGTCACTCCGGAGAAAAGCGAAATGTGAGCTCCGTGCGTACATTTAGCCCTGGAAAAAAAGGAAAATGCAGCAAAAATAACGAGAGATGCCGGGAAATGCTGCAAGTGACCAGACGCACCTGGAGCTCCCCCGGCTTTGCTGCAGCTCTCGAGGCTTTTCATGTAGGATTAAGGCTTTAAAGTGAAGTCCACAGCTTAAAACTGCCTTAAGGAGCTCAGATCCACCCGAACCTTCCAAACAAGCGGCTCCATCAGCGGAGAAATGCCTCTACATTTCCTCTCCTTTTTCATTTAATTTAAACAAAACCATAGCGCTGTAAGCCGAGCACTCGTGCTGATGGATGAGAGGATGGAAGCGGCACTGACGGAATGCTGAGAGCAAGGGGAGGGGAAAGGGGGTAAAATGTGTTATTGCATAACCTGGGCAGAGAGAGAGGGGNTAGATTCTGATTTTGAGGTGTAGGAATGGAGAGGCTTTGCTCTAACACCAGTGGTGATTTTATTCGCTCTTGCTTTGATTTGGAAAAGGGGCTTTAACGCAATCAAACCAATGCCAGCGATGGGTGTGTGTCTGTGGGGGAGCACTGGCAGCGTCCTGCACTGAGCCTGGGGGGTTTGCTGAGCTCAGGGGACTCAGCAGCGACTCTGCCAAGCAATGGGTGACCGTGAACAAATCCTCCCTTCCCACGTGCTCCAGTTTTCCAGCTGAATAATGAGGATAACTAAATCCGTAAAGGAACCACTGGCTTGTGCTGGGGATGAGAATTGCAGAGAACTGGGGCTTTGTCCTGCGCTGTCCCCAGGGACTGTCCTGTGCATGGATGCCCCGCACGGACCGGCCGAGTCAGTGGATCCCTGTCAGTGTCCCAGGCCAGGCTGGACAGGCCTTGGAGCAGCCTGGGACAGTGGGAGGTGTCCCTGCCATGGCAGGGGTGGCACTGGCTGGGCTTTAGGGTCTCTCCCAACCCAGCCCCCCCGGGACATCCCTCGATGTGCTGGGGTGCTCCAGCACCGGGAGGTGCCTGCCCTGGCACTGCTGTCCTCGGGGCCAGACTCCTGACCTCTCCCCGCAGCTCAGCTCCCGACGTTCGGAAAGTCAATCCCCTCCCTTCCGAGCGAGGGCTGAGAGCAACCCCTGCCCCACAGATGTGCTGCGGAGATCAAGAGCCCCAAGGCTCTGAGCTTCTCCCAGGGGTAAAAACAACCCAGCAGAGCAGGACAAAACCCCACCCGGGCGCCCCCGGCCTGATCCCCGGGAGCGCAAACCCCAGGGCAGCGCAGGGATTTCTGCCAAAGCCGGGATCGGCTCGGGCACAATAAATTCCTTTTGTCGGAGCCTGGTTGATCAGCCCCGGGGAGCTGAGGGGAGCAGCCTGGGCGAGGATCGCCTTCGGGAGGCGTCCTTGTGCTTCCCGAGCCGCTCGGGGGCCGCTGGTGCTCGGAGCAAAGCCTCGCTGGAGCGCCGAGCTCTGCTTCCCGGGGAGGCGCTGCCTTACAAATCTGTGGTGGTTTTGAGCAGGATCACAGAATTCCAGAATGGTTTAGGTCAGAAAGGATTTAAAGCTCATCCAGTGCCACCCCTGCCATGGCAGGGACACCTCCCACTGTCCCAGGCTGCTCCAAGCCCCAATGTCCAGCCTGGCCTTGGGCACTGCCAGGGATGGAGCAGCCACAGCTGCTCTGGGCACCCTGTGCCAGGGCCTGCCCACCCTCCCAGGGAGGAATTTCCTCCTGATTTCCAATCTGAACCTTCTCTCTCCCAGTTTCAGGACCACTGTGAGAGCACCAGGTGGGGCTGAGGGGACACAGCCCTGCCTGAACTCTGCCCGTGAGGAGAGCCAGGGGGGCTCTGCGCAGTGAGGCCGAGTGGGAGCAGGGCTCAGCACTGGCTCCTCGTTATTCAATTGCTCCTGATTCTCGGCAGTGTCCCAGGGCCTGCCAAGGGCTGTGTCCATCACACAATAAGATAACAGCCATCATAATTAATAAACTCTAATGGGAACGCACAGAAACCAGAGCACAGGTGAATGACAGGGGCACAGGAGCCTTTGAACATCCCCAGGACTGGCCCTTCACTGCCCTCACAGCCAAATGCACCGTAAGTATTTTCATTAAATGCAGGTATGGTTTGGAGGGGAAAAGACTTTAAATCCCAAACCATTCCACCCCTGCCATGGCAGGGACACCTTCCACTGTCCCAGGGGGCTCCAAGCCCCAATGTCCAGCCTGGCCTTGGGCACTGCCAGGGATCCAGGGGCAGCCACAGCTGCTCTGGGCACCCTGTGCCAGGGCCTGCCCACCCTCCCAGGGAACAATTCCTGCCCAATCTCCCATCCAGCCCTGCCCTCTGGCAGTGGGAAGCCATTCCCTGTGTCCTGTCCCTCCATCCCTTGTCCCCAGCCCCTCTGCAGCTCTCCTGGAGCCCCTTTAGGCCCTGGCAGGGACTGAAAGCTCTCCCTGGGCCTTCTCTTCTCCAGGCTGAACAATCCTAATTCTCTCAGCCTCTCCTTGCAGGAAAATCATTTCCACATTCCCTCGCACTGCATCCCCATACAAACAGGGCAGGGAGATTCCCAGGGCTGGGAGCATCCATGGCTTTGCCGTTCCATGTTGGCCTGGAATGGGTCAGATCCCGCTGTGGTGCTGGGTTGTCCTCTCCTTTCCTGCCAGCCCCATCCCAGAGCACCCCCGGCCTCTGTGTGAGCACCAGAGGGCACGGGGAGGATGGGAGGGTTGGTGGCCACTGGGACCGGGAGAAAAGGGTCACTCAGGGCACTGGAAACAGCCCCAGTGCACGGCGAGTGTTATTGCAGCCGTGCTGGGTGAGGCCGGGCTGTGTCCCTGGAGAGGAGTGCTGGCTGCCAGCAAAAACCCTCTTAACAACAATTAATGGCACCTAATTACTCTTTCTTTTGTCTTTTATTTAGCAACGCGGCTCAGCCCAGGAAGCTCCGGCTTCCACTGCCGGACTGTTTAAAGGGCTCGTTTCTTGCACAAACACGACCAGCAAAGTCCCCAAACTCCTGCAGGTCCCCTCCTGCCCCCCGTGTACCCCCAGGGTGTCCCAGGGGCATATCCTGCACCACCAGCACCCCCTCCACTGCCGTGTGTGTTGCCATGGCCTGAGATGGAAAAATTCCCTGCCCAGATCCCTTTTCCCCAGAGTTCTGCCCCATGGAAGACAGCCCCCAGCTCAGAGGGGTGTGGAGAGATGGTTCTGTCAAAGCAGCAGCTCCACTCTTGGCTCCTGACCCATCCCTGGGATCCTCTCTGAGCTCCGAGAGCCACAGCACTGGGATTTCCTGGCCCAAAGCTCCTTTCTTTAGTAGCCCTGGGTGGATTTTTCTTCCTTGAAATTCTTGAGCTGGTTCCTGGTGCCATGTCAGCCTTTCATCTCTCCTGGCAGTTTCCAGTGGCATCTGTTTTGTCCTCCTGGGGTGGACAGATGCCCTCGAGGGTGGGACACAGCAAGATCTGGCCCCCGGCTGCTGGCACAGCACCACTGCAGGCTAGGGATGAAGGGCTGGGAGCATCTCCATGGCGGGAGGGGACCACAGGGATCTGTTTAAACTTGGAATGAACAGCCTGAGTGTGGCCAGCACGAGAAGGAAGAGGCGTTTGGGATGGGAAATGGGGTTTTTTTGGGAAATGGTGAGGGATAACCACAAGCCACTCCATGCCAGAGGAAAAGGCTGCAGGGACTCCCCGGGCCCGGCAGTGTGCAGGAAAAGGGGGCAAGAGGTTCTGCTGCCAGGGACTGGGGGGGAACAACATCTGGGGAGGATGGGAGGCTGAATGGGGATGAAAACGGGGCCAAACTCGGCCCTGGAGCTGAGGGCAGGACAGTGACCCCTCCTCTGCCACCGACCTGGGCAGGGCAGCGGCCACACGAGCCGGCAGGAAGAGGCAGCTAAAATAAGCGGGGAGGGGGGTGGAAAAGGGAGGAGAGAGTATCAGGGAGATAACAGAAAGGTTAGAGAGGAAAGGCAGAGGAAGCGAGCTGAAAACAGCCGGGATGTCATGGAAAGGTGAAGCTGCGCCTCCCGCCCAGCGCCGTGATCAGCCCGGCCCTGTCGTGATGCTCGGGGCTGCGTCAGACACACCGCAATCTGCCCTCTGCCCTCCCCCTGCCCCCGCCAGCCACCCGGGGGCACCTGGAAATCATCGGCGCTGTCCCCCGGGCTGCCGAGGGCGGGACGCCGGCAGGGGCACCGCCTGTGCCGCCCGGGCCGCTCCTCTCCCGGGGGATCGCCGGTTTATTCCCTCCAAAGGACACGCGGCGTGTCACTGGCACTCGGGGACGAATCCCAAATCAATGACTGGCTCCAACCCTTTCTACCTGGGATGTTTTTTATTTCCACGGCTCGTCCCGGTGTGGGAACAGAGCCGCGGCAGCTTTGCCGCTGCTTCCACCTGACCGCGAGCCAGTGAAATGCTCGGGGGGGATTTTGTGTTTGTGAATGCGGAGCAGGCTCAGGGCTCGGCCCGCAGGTGCCGTTACCTCACGGCTGTGTGCTCGGGCTGGGAATAACCCAGCAGCTTTCGGAGTCGGAGCCCCGCTGGACACCTTTTCCCTGGCTGCGATCCCGGCGGCAGCGCCCCGGGCCGGGGATGGAGGGGGAGGACGGAGGGGGAGGACGGAGGGAGAGGACGGAGGGGGAGGATGGAGAGTGGATGATGCTCTTTGGCCCCCACGCTTTACTCCCATTTCCTGGCTGCCAATCTTGATTTAACTCCTCGGGTTCTGCATCACGACACGGCCCGGGGGGGATGAGGCTCCTGGGCTCGGAGAGGGGCCGGAGCTGCAGCAGCTGGAGGGAAAGGAAGGGGAGAGGAGCGGAGAGATAAAGCCCCCTCCCCAGCAAGGCTGTGCTGCAGCTGATAAGAGCCCTGACGGGCTGTAATGGGAGGCCTGGCTGGCTGCTTCCTCACAAAGTCATGACTCAGGGATAATGTTCACATCCTCCGAACGGCGAGGGAGCTAAAAATACAGCCAGGAAAATGAGAATGAGAATGAGCGAGCATGAATGAGAGCGTGAGTGAGAAATGCACTGGGGAAAAGAGAGAGGAAGCATGAATGAAAGAGCCTGGGAGAGAGAGAGAGGGAGAGAGTGAAAACAGCCGGAGCCGTCCAAGTTTCCAAGCTGCGAAGCTTTGCCTGCAATCAGCGCTCTGGCAAAGACAGCCTGCAGGAATGTAAACCCTGCCCGGGAATTCGGCTTTGCAGGCAACGCTCCTGGCGTCGCCTCCCTGTCACCTGGGGCACCCCGCTCCGAGCACAGGGGACACCCACGGGACCCCTCATGCCACCCATGCCCAGCACCCGGTGTCCTGCCCACGGGAGTGACCTGAACATACGGGGACGTGCCTGTGTGTCCATCCACAGATCCAAACCCATTCCAGCTCTCCCACAGACCCTGGGGACATCCCCTGGAAGGAGGGGTGCACCTCTGCCCTCGGCGTGGCTCCTCACCGGGGCGGGGTGGCCCTGGGGACCCCCACTGCTCCCCCAGCCCTGTTTCTCCATCAATTCCTGCGGCTTTCCCCAATATCACTGTGAGTCCCTGTGCGAGGCCCAGCACCTGCACACGGCCCCGAGCTCATTGTCCTGGAAAGACAAACGACTTTGCCCCCCACCTCTGGCATCTCATCTCACAGACATCCCTTTGGGGCTGAAATGTGCTTCACAGATTTATCCCAGTGCTGGGGCTCCACCACAGCTCCCCTGGCACTGGGAACTTGCCCCCATCCCCTACAGCTCCCCTGCCACAGAGCCAGGGCTGATAAAGGGGCCTTGGAGCAGGTCTTTAGGGTTTGGAGACCCCCTTTGCCTGGAGGAGAAGGCGTATTCCAGAGCAGGATGGTGACAAGTGGCTCTTGGGAAGTGCCTGAAATGCTGTTTTCTCTACGGCTTTGGTGGGATTGAGAGGAATCTCCAGGGGAAAGCAAAGCCCCTTCCATGAAGACAGCAGAGTTCAGTCACAGAGAGGATTTTCCCAAAATGCCATTTTCTGCTGTCTCCTCTCCCTCACCCTCTCGTGGGCTGGGGCGGGGGAGTGCTACTATT